>QGSO01000282.1:614817-928737 GCA_011037825.1 Carya cathayensis | reverse complement strand
GAGAAATTATCTAGAATCCGAAATAAAAAGAATCTCAAACCCAACCCAAGTGTTTGTTAATTTGCCTTTTTTTGCTAACGTAAATGAAAAGATAAGGAAAATGACAGTAAAATAAATTCCAGCCGTACTTAAGTTCTAAACTAACAAGAGCGAAAAGAAAACAAAAGAACAACAAGCCGCCCAAAGAGACAAAAATGAAAACAAAAAAAACAACCCAAAACTCCAGCCACTTCCGTTTGCTATGTAAATAAGAAAACAAACCTATTGCTCTAAGCTTCCTACCTGAAGGAAAAACAAGAAATGAAAGCCTCTCCTCTCCGTAAAACTGCAGGAAAAATAAACCGTATCTAAACTACAAACTGCTACCAAAGAAAAGTAAAACCCGTGTGTCTCCACAAAAGAACTCCCCTGCTGCTTCCATCCACCTAGTTTTTATAAGTGTTGCCCGTGTGATGAGTGAGCTGAGTTCATATTTTGCATGTGCTACTTCTGCTTCTTCTTTTTCTGTTTTCTGCATTATTTTTCTGCTTCTTCATTTTCTGCATCCGTGAATGATGCTGTGTGCTGCATGTGTGCTGCTGCTGTGTACTGCGAGTTGCTGTCTCTTTTCTATTTTCTGCATGTGCCGAGTGATGCATTTCCTGCATGTTTTTCTGCTTTTCTGCATTTGCTTTGGTTTAACTTCCGTGAGCTGCATGTGCTGCTTTTGTTTGCTTTATTTTCTGCATGTGGTTTTTTTTCTGCTGCTGTTTCTTCTTTTTTTTCCTGCATGTGCGTGTAAGTTCCAGCTGCCATTTTCTTTTGATTTCTGCATTTTCTGCTTCATGTACTGCCCTTGGTTCCATGTTTGAGTGCTTGCTGCCGTGAGTTTCCTTTTTTTTCTGCATGTGCTGCTGCAGTTTTCTGCATTTCTGTTTCTTCATTTTCTGCATCCGTGGAGTGCATGTGCATGTTACTTTCTGCAAGCTGTTTCTATCCGTGAATGTGTTTGCTTCTCTTTTCTATTTTCTTCATTTGAGGTTTGCTGCATGTGTTGCACTTTCTGCATGTGCATTGCTTTTCCTTTTTGGTTGTTGTTTTGCATTCTGCATTTGCTGTCTGTGCTTGTTACTTTTTGCTTTCATTTTCTGCATGTATTTGTCTGCTGCATTCTCCCTTTTCTGCATGTGTGTTGCTGTCCGAGTGATGCTTCTTTCTGCATCCGTGATCTGCTTGTTTGATTTCTGCATTATTTTTCTGCATGTGAACCGTGAGTGTGATTTCCTGCATGTGCTTCCATGATCTGCTAAGTGCCGTGAGTTTCATGTTGGTGTGTGATGAGATTTCCTGCTGCTTTTCCTTTTGCATGTGCTTGGCTTTTCTTTATTTTTCTTGCATTTATTTTTCTGCACTTTTTTTTTTGTTGCTGTTTTGTTGCATGTGTGCTGTCCGTGGAATCTGCTTCATGTGCTGTCCAAGTGATGCTTTCTGCATGTGCGTGTGATGAATATGCTGTCCACAGATTTCCTGCATTGAGGTGCATGTGTGAGTGGTTTGAGTTCCAACCGTGAGTTGTTTGCTGCTGTCCGAGTGATTTGCTTTCATTTTCTGCATGTATATAAATTATTGATATCAATTAATTCAATATTAGAATTTGATGCATAATTAAGTATTTAATCCTTATTTGATAAAATAAATCACTCATTTAAACAACTTAATCATGCAATTCTAACCCCATTTCCATGCACTTGAAAGAAAGCAAGTTTTGTTACATGTAATTCCCTTGGTTGATTAACTAAATTGTGTATAAATCTCTCAGTTGATACAAAATTCAGATTAATCTATTTCCAGTGTTTCTTAAACTCAACAAATCTATTTCATGGCATGTGATTCTCAGATTTTCTCAAGTTGGTAATTTCACCTTTGCATGAATTCATTCACTTTATTTGCTAGAGTCTAGCAAAAAACTAGTTGGGGGGTGAGATTTAATTTATTTTAGATTCTAGTTTGATGCAATATTTTATTGTTTAATGTTGATTTCACTAAATTACTAGTCGGATTCAAATGGAAAATAGATTACGGCTCTTGCTCTTGTTTTGTTGTTGACGTAAGGCACAACAAAAGCTTGAATTTATCAAGGCCTCTTTCGATTGATTATGAATATAAATTTGGCTAGTAAATTAGAGAATTTCTTGAGAAAATATTGCAAAAAAACTTGAGCTTAATTTTTATCTTCCGAATATCAATTCCTTGACTGGATTGTTAATCGAGAAATTATCTAGAATCCGAAATAAAAAGAATCTCAAACCCAACCCAAGTGTTTGTTAATTTGCCTTTTTTAGAAACTCTAATTTCAACTTTGATTATTTTTTTGCATAGCATTTTAATTTTATTTTCATCTCTCATACTCGATTCATTTGTTACTCACAAATCCCTTATACGTTTTGATAACCCACTGTCCCTGTGGAATACGATCATGGGCTTATCCTTGATCCAACTTGACACTTCTACACTTGGAAGCACATTCTAAACCGAGTCAAAAGAACTCGTGCATGGGGAAGGAAAAATTGCTCTCTCTCCTAAGCCTTAAGCTCCAATGCAATCTGAAAAATCCTGTTCCCTTTGCTGTTGCCTTCCCTGTCTACAGTTGTTGCTCGCTTAGAACCGTCCCTTCCCTTACTCGGAACTGTTGTCCCATTCCCCATGCTCAGAATCGTTGTACATCCCCTTCCCTTCCACAGGCATTGTCGTCGAATCCCATTCCTTTCACCATCGCCCACTTAGAACTGGCGTCCCCTTCCACGTACTAGGGGTGCTACCCGCATCCTATGGTGTAAGGTACACCCTCCTCCCTCCTCGGCCCCACATGGGAGGGGGTGTGGTTTTTGTCCCCATCACCCACCCCCGGTGTGCTCAGACGGATCATCCGTTCGCCCCCCCCCCCCCTCCCCCCAAAAAAAAAGGGGGCCATCGGCCTAAAAATTGTTTTTGGAGCATTTTTTGACCATAAATTAACAAAACAAAAAATATTTTAAAAAACTTTTACACTAAGAAAAATAATGTACATTATAAAAATTTAGAGCAAATAAACTAATGAAATACTACTATAGACTATACTACCTAATAAATTAGTAATAATAACTAAACTATTATAAAATTAAGAGAAAATAATTACAAGATTACAAATATAAAAAGGTCTAAGGGACATTGTATCAACATTACGAATAATTGGTTTCAATCACTCTCAATGAATACAAGTACAACTGATTCAAATTTCATTGAACTAAGTGAGTTGTTTGACATTTGGGGTGGCCTAGATGGATGGTCAAGGGTGGAAAGACCTGTAATTAGTGTTGACTGATGTGAGTGTGACTATGTGAGATCATAAAATTTGAAACAATATTAACAATGTAATAGGAAAATAAATTATAATTATAAACAAGAAACAAGAATTAAAATTACAAACATATATTAGAAATGAAAAAAATCAAAAATTAAAATCTAACTAACTAAGATGAGATGGTGATCTAGATGAGACATTGAGAAAAGACCATTTAAATTTTAGTCTTTGGTCTTGGGATTAGGATTAACTCATTGAGATTTGAGGCTTGAGCTGTACATATGTGATATGACACTAAGATTATAAACACTAAAAAAATACAATAAAATAATTAGATACAAAAAATTATATAAATACAAAAAATAAATAATGGACAATACAAATTATACAGACCTATGGGCTATGGCAAATTGGCAACGGTGGGTCCAATACCACGAAGTCATATTGTAGTGGAGGCAGACGTCGTCTCATGTATTACTACAACAATTAAATTTGAAATTAATACTGATTAAATGAATATAAATAAATCAAAATAATAAAATGAAATCAACAATTACCAGATCTAGGCTGATCATCACCCTCCTCCTCTTCGGTCTATTTAAAATCAAGAACATTCAAAACATGAATTTTCTTTCCCAGCATCCAACTCTGCGTGCAAATCAATGCCTCCATAGTGATAGCAAACAATAAATTTCTAAATGGATCTAATATGCGCCTTCCGGTAGTAAAGGCCGACTCTGAAGCAACGATGCTAATAGGAATAGCCAAAATACAGTGGGCTATCTCTCCAAGGATGGGATATTGCATAGCACTAATCTTTCACCATGCTAATATATCAAAGTCCATTGCTAATATCAAGGATGGGATATTGCTTATGGGAGAAGATCCCCTGCCAAATATCTATCTACCTCTGACTTTGCCTCTGTAGATTGACGGACTAGTAGGGGGTTCTATGAGAGGCCCTCACGCCAACCTCCACTTTTTCCCTGTTCCGGCTTCTAGGGGAGGCACAAGGCTAGGTGTAGGTGTAGATGCATTACCACCCTTGATCACAATAGACTCCTCAAATAATTTACCAAGGGTTTCTCTAACCAGTTCACCAATAAGTTCGGCCCATGCCTTCTCATGTAGAAGTCCTAAACCATATACCATGCTATCAATTTTGATCTAGAGATCAAAAGCAATAACCACATATAACAAAATATTTAGCCTACTCAAATCTCTCCAATACTTGTTATATTTGACCCTTATCGTCAATGTCATCTCCTGTATCCTAAAATGGTCACCCCTATACATTTCATCTAATTCTTTTTTCACCCTACATATTTGTTGACAGAACTCATTGGATGTAGAGTACAAAGAACTAGATAGCTTCAATGTGATATCGTAGAAAAGCCTAAAAAAGTCTACAAAAGTATAAATGACCTCCTAATCATCATCAATAGGTTTTCTTAATCCTCGGCTCATCAAAATATTCAACATATTAAATGTCTTCATCACCCAACAAGCCACTTTATATTCTTGGGCTGCCTCTAACATCAAGAAGGTTGAGTTCCATATTGTAGGAACATCAGTATAGAGACCCTTCTTGGATGTTATGCCCTCATTCCTCGGAGCAACTTTGAATTTCTCCAATCTAGTAAGAGAAGATCTCACAAATCTCACAACCATTCTGACTCGTGCAATCGAATCATCAACATTTTTCAACCTATCAGTTACAATTAAATTCAAAATATGTGCAGCACATCTAACATGCAAAAAATCACCACCCAAGACTATCTTATTGGCCTCTCTAAGGTAAGTCTTAAGATATCCCAAGACGACATCATTAGGCAAGGCATAATCAACCGTCACTGTCAAAACCTGTGCCAAATCCCACTTATTTATTGCAGCCTCCAATGTCTTCCCAACCATCTCACCCTTGTGATTGGAAATTTGACAAAACTTCACAGTCTTTTTATGTAGTGTCAAATCACAATCAACGAAATACACAGTCCAAGACATATAATTAAAATTTTGGACGAATGTCCAAGAATCGGTAGTGAGGCAAACTATCAAACCCACCATATGGCCTCTCAACAAATCTCTCTTTTGTGTAATCTTTTTTAATATCTTTTGACACAATGTGGTGAGAAGAAATATTAACTCTAAGTTCCAATGCATGAAAATTTGGAACCCTCTCCCCTCCACAAACTAAAAAAGTAACTTGTCTATGATAACTATATGAGCTAACATTCTTCTACACTCATTGGGATCATACTTAGTAAACCCCTTCAACGTGACATTTGTTTTAGTCCAATCTCTGATCTAGTTTGACTTTCTCCTATAAGAATCTTAGTATTAGACTCTTCTTGCATTGTTTTTCTAAGTGGACCTTTAATTGTGATGTATCATGTTTCCTACAGTGACATCTATATATTTTACCACAGTAGTTACATTTTGCTTGGGGGTTATTGGGGTTACCACCCTTTAGTTTGGTAAAGTGAGACCAAATTATGGAAACAAGTTTTGTATTTTGTGTGGACTTTGAGGCAGGGCAAGGTGTAGTCTCCATAGGGTTAGGACTAGGATCAGTGGGGTTAGTGCCAGGTGTGAGTTAGGTGTTGGGGTAGGAGTAGGACAACTATCACTGAAATCTGACAAACTAGACATTCCTGATTCTCCAAAACAATAAAAAATCATAAATAAAAGTAATACAAAACATCTAACATGAAAGCGACACAAGACATAAGACGTGAAACCAACACAAGAAACAAGAAATGAAAGCAGTTAGGTGTTGGGGTAGGAGTAGGACAGCTATCACTGAAATCTGCCAAACTAGACATTCCTGATTCTCCAAAACAATAAAAAATCATAAATAAAATTAATACAAAACATTTAACATGAAAGCGACACAAGACACAACATATGAAAGCAACACAAGAAACAAGACATGAAAGCAACACAAAACACAAGACATGATAGCAACACAAGATATCTAACATGAAAGCAACACAAGACACAAGACATAAAGCAACACAAGACATCTAACATGAAAGCAACATGTAGTGAGCATTCTACGCCTATAAAATTTGTTTTTGTTCTTGTTTTTTTTTTCAAAGAATAGGTCAGATTATAGAATCTAACATTTAATCATGATTTGATTGAAATCAACATTTCCATTTTCCAATATATAGTAACACAACACAAATCTGATAATTGCCATATTCATTGACAAAAGAAATTGTTACTAAAGCTTTTTCACTTGAACAAGGTAGATAAGAATGGTGAATATTCAATCTAGTAAACTCGGCATCTAATCAAAGCTAGAGGATAGACATGCAAATCCTTGGAAGTACTTTGAAAATATACTTTCCCACTCAAATCTCAATTTTCACGTGCAAACATTTACATATGAAAAACCACTTATAGATAATCATTATACATTTCAGTAATATGATTTTATAGAAAATTGAAGAGAACGCAATAAAGTAGTAAAATTCTTTAGATAGAACAAATAAAGATTTAGGGAAAAAAATGATGTAATGCATGCTCTTGAAATGATTTGCAACGAACTCAAAATATAATTAACAATGCAATGGGTGAAATTAGGGTTATGAAACCCCTAAATTTAGGGGTTTCAATGGATTGGAATCCTAAATTTGGCGTTCCCAATCCGAAAGTTTCAAAACCACACAAAATCAACACACAATCATATATAAAAACACATTCACAAACACAATCTCATCCTCCATCTCTGATTAAATCACATCCTTCCTCCAATCTCCATTCCATAACTCAACAAAAAATAAAATAAAAATAATCGGATAGAGAGACCCAAGATTCGATTCTTACCTTCGGTGACGAAGATGAGAGAGTGAGACAGTGAGTCACTGAGTCTTGAGAGAGAGATATATATTTGAAAAAGACGCCGAAAAGGGGGGGTTGTGAGGGTGGGGGGGCTTTTAACACCCCATACCAAACGACATCGTTTTGTCTATGACAACAACATCATTTAGTCTGGAGGTTAACAGAAAAAAACCCAGGCATTCATGCCTGGGTTTTTCTTTTTAATATAAATACATATATTTAATATATATTAACATATTATGAGGGGTTGGGCCCCCTCCATCCCTCGCCTCTGTTGGAGGCCCTAGATGTTGGCAGGGCCTTTGCGGCACAGATTCCCTCCCCACCTATGTGAGGGTGGGGCACATGCAGCAGGGTGTAGGGCCCCACTGCCCACCCCTACCCCTTGCTCAGAATCGTTGTCCATCTCCTTCCCCTTCTTCAGTCATCGTTGTCGTTTTCGTTGGCTGGATTCTGCCCTCAACAAGGTAAAAAGATTCATATTTCCTACTATGAGCTTTCAATTCTTATTTTATTCTGAGCTTGTCTGCTATGTTAATTTTTTTTTCTAGTTTATCTTGCCATCCCTTGCTCGCCAAATTGAATAAGCAGATGTGGGATGAATTTTACATGTCATTGAGATACAATGGAATGAAAACCATTCAATAAAAAAATAGAAATCAAGCAAAAGTTAATAAAAAAAATGCATCCTCAAGTTGGTTTTTGGTTGATATTGAAACCAATTTAAAAACTAATAAAAACAAAAAAACATCAAGAAAAGGAAGTGATGATTTCTATGCCAACCACTTGAGAGATGACGCATGCACTTGAGAGACCTCGTAAACCAGAGGTTCTTCTGCTCTTTCCCAACAACTCCACTTTGTTTACTCTTTCCTTATCTTTTTTTCTCACTTAAATGGCTCTATTTTTTATTGGGTTGTAAGTCTTCAATTTTGATGAGTTTTGAGCTTTGGAATTGGTTATGGAATTGGTTACTCTATTTTCTATTGAGTTGGAAGTCTTAGTTTTGATGAGTTTTGAGTTTTGGAATTGGTTATGGAATTGGTTACTTTGTTTTTATTGGGTTAGAAGTCAATATCACAAATACTATAAGCTATGGAATTGGTTACTCTAGATAGCTAGTTACTCTGGTCAATGGTTGCCATTGACATTTCTAGTATACTTTGCAAGAAAGTCATTGACATGTCTAGTATACAAGCAAAAGATGTGACATATCTAAGTGCAAGCAAGCAATCAGATCATATATGCTATACTCATGACTGGTTTTTTTATTTTTTCCTTCCATTATGTTTTAGTTAGTCTTTAGCTTGTTATTATACAAAGTTGTTCGATCTTTGCCAAGTCCATATAATGAACATAAAATATTTTCCTTTAGCTGCACCTGGCTGGAATGTTTTGAACCATTATTGCTTTCCATTTTGGCCCACTTGTGAATGTAAATAAGCCAACATAGAAAGTCATGCTTTCTAATTTAATGAGAAGTCTAGATTTGACCAAGAAAAAAAATAATTCTTGTCACTAAGAACTTTTGAGAAGCTGCTAATAAAATGGTTAGTATCATTTCCAATGGCAATTTTGCAGCAGCTAATAAAATGGTTAGACACATGTCCAATGGCAGTTTTGCAGCAAAGTTTTAATGCAACACCTCCCAAGCATTGCCACATACCTACTCATGAAACACATATGCATAAAATATCAAAATAGTAAATATAGTTGTAATTCTTACTTGTCAATATTAATGTCCATATATTATATATAATCCATGAAATCTTCGTTGTGTTGCAACAGCACCTCTACTTGTTTCAAGGGTGTTTCTGCTTTTGATATGCAATGTCTTCATTGCATCCTTCATCTTCTTTAGTAAATTGTTCTTCAAATCATACTCCAAGATGTTTATGCGGAGAGATGGCACGCCTAAAATTCTCAAACACCTAAGAAACCCAATGTGACCTTTTTATTCCTGTCCAAATTACAATAAAGAGGTCAACACTAATTACTCTTGTTTGTGTACTTTTATTTTCCTATATTATTGTATTAATCATAATTTGGAAATGATTTATAGAAGCTATTTGCTGCAGGGGAAGCCATACTACAAGCACTTTTTATGGACAGATATTGAAGTAAGAAATGAAGGAAGAGATATGGAAAAGAGAACATCGCCTCCAAAAGAGAGAAGAAGAGCTATAAAAGTGGGAAGAAGAACTCCAAAAGAGGGATGAAGAACTCCAACGTGCAAGGGAAGAGATTCGAAAAAGGGAGGAGAGCATCCAAAATATTACGTTGGGATGAGCTTTAAGGCCAAATGAAAGATATTAGCCATGCATGTATGCTACTCTGCATGTATTGAGGACTTTCAATTCTAATATTATGTTGTTGGATAGGATTAAGAATAATTGAACATTAATGTGTACCAAACTTTTTAACTTTGTTTAAATTGTAATAGGTTTAGAACCCTTATCAATATTGTAATATTTAAACCTAACAATTGTGTATGAAACTCTTACAACCTGCGATATTTATTTAATATATTATAAGTATTGTCACATTTTCATATAGTTTGAATTGCTATGTTTTCAATATTCTGAAGTTAGAAAATGATGGCAGCATGTACTGCCAGGAGTTAGAAAATTATAATGACCAATCTCATGTCCACCAAAATCTATATCAGTCCATACTCATAAAATAGTTAAAATATCTAATATTACAACAATACACGGATGAAGTTATGAATTATATGAACCAAATCTTTTTGACATAGTCAAAATGCAGCAGTCTACACTGCCTTCTCATCAATCCTCGAGAGGGCCATGATATCGGAAGACCACTTGCAAGTGGTTTGAAAAATTGTGTAAAAATCATGCAAAAAATCTCATTACTTGCTCAGCATAGAAACAAAAGGGAATATTAACAACATTTACCTGAAAAACAACGTTTTGTTGTGTACCATGCACATCTTCCGGGTGTGCGGTTGCCTACATTTGAATACATAAACAAATTAAATAACTAAAAAATAAATGTTTGCATATATCAAAATGTCATTATTTAAATCTTTCCACAATTTTCCTCTCTCTTGCCACCGATTTTTTGTTTTTGCTTTGCAACTTCTCTATTGTAAGTTGTCTCCTCTTCCATGGGGGCCTCCTTTTGCCTCTAACAACGTAAGGACTTAGCACATTTTTTGAACTTTCAGTTTTGACATCAATGGAAGTATGAGTATTTGCAACTGTGGCTTGGTGTTTTGTTTTAGTGTAAATCAAATGCATTGTCTGTAACTTATGTGCCATGTCTAGGGAATTACCTTCACTTTCTGTTGCATTTGTAGCTACTTCGTAGCAGATTTTTATCAAATTAGAGTACCTACCAGCAACCGGTTTACCACTCAAGTTATCGTAACTACTTTGAATGAGAGCATATCTACGTTTAATGTCCTTCCTCAACCTATCTATAATGTACTTTTCTGAAAACACTTGGACATCCCTTGCGTGAAAATTGTGATCGAGCTAAAATATTACATATTTCATACATTTAGAATTAACATATTTTAATCATTTCAAGATATTATTATTGGTTTTAGATGGAAAAATGGTTAATAGACATAAATTCAAGTTGTAATTTAAATTGATTAATATCATGGTTTATGCTTAATTTTATAACATGTGATTTAATTGGGCAATATTTCCTCACATGCACAATATATTTTTGATATTCTATTCTTCCCTTTCTTTTTTATTTTTCTTATTTCTATTTCTTTTTATTTTTCCAAGCACTCACTCAACACATGGACCCGTTGGTTTATTTCTTTTGGGCATTTCATGACAAATTCATTTTCTCCAAACAGATTCAATTTTTGACTTCATGTGGGAGAGAGAGCAATTGTCTACAACACATAGCAAGATACAGCAGTCGGCTGCACATAGGGCTACATATGGAAATGCACAATAGTTTCTCCTAGGGGTTGACCATTACATTGAGGCATTAGTTGAGCATTTTCAGGCATGGGGAAAAAGACAACAACTAAGCAACAAGCAGAGAAAGAGGAAGGGGAGATTTTCTCGGACAGGGACATGCAGAAGATAGTTTGGGAAAGAAAGAGGACTTTAAGCAACTGGGAACTTAGAAAATGCGGGAGCTTTTCAGAGAAACAGAGGAAAATACTAGACGAAACGTAGGAAACTTTTACGTTTTGTTTGGCTTCTAGAGGGATTGGAGTGTATTAGAGGTGGAAAAAAAGGGACTGGAGAGAGGGTCTGTTTCATTTGGACACAGTGGGAGCTCTGTTCTTTTTCCTGGATAGCAGAGGGAGCTTTGAAGGAAACAATTGGAGAGAGGCTACAGAAAAGAACTCTGGGACTTAAACGAGAAGATATATTTTTTTTTTCATCGAGGTTTGTTTTGAACCAGGAGGATCACGTTGGAGCTTTGGGACGGAGAGGTTCCCTTGGCTTTGGGCTTTGACATAAGTGAGTTTTTAGACGTGAGAGATGTTAGGCATTGGAGGGGAAGACGCGAGCTGAGTCTTGGGATGGAGACGCTGAGGTAACGTGGGATGCTGCACGGAGTTGTTTCTTTTTCGTCTGGAGATTGGATCACGCAAGGGCCTCTCTCGGAAAGAAACATAGCATAGCGACACGGAGGGAGTTCTTTTAATTCTATCTCCACTCGACTTTTGCTCTTTTCTAAAGGTTGTTTTCTTATGTTGAGTTTTGTATTTTATTTTAGTTTTATCATGGAGAATATTTATTTGATTTTCATGGCTCTTTTGATGAATATGGTTGGCTAAACTTTCGTACTAAGGTTAGAGGTGAAGTCTAATGATTTAGATATTATTTCAGATCATTGATAAAATTTATATTATGAGTTTGATCGATTGAATAGTTTTATTGTTGGATGTTTTGATTATCTATATATTTATCTTAATTCATTGTAATTTTTTAATACATTGAATGTATGGGGAGTTCGGTCCGATTCGGTCCTATCCGATCCGGTCCTAGGAGGTTTTGTAGACTGGTCTGAACCTATTCGGTCTAGGGTTTTCCCACCCTGGACCAGGCCGAACTCCCTAAAGACCGAGCTGGTCTGGTCCCATTCGGTATGGTCTGGTTCGATCGGTCCACCCTGGACTTTTTTTTTTTTTTTAATTTATCCAAGGGCATTTTGTTTTAATACTTATGTAATTATATTGTGATATATTTAATATATATATATATATTGTATACTATTATATATATATATATATTAGCAATACACTTATACTATTAGTCTATTAGTATATAGTAAACTAGTAATAGTTATTAACTTATTTACTATAACTAATAATACACTAGTACTAATACTATAACTAATAACTATATGTAATATACTAGTTTTACTATATCTCTTCAAACTCTATACATTTATTAATACTCTATATAATACTATATTAAATAATAGTAATACTCTTATTACTAATACTCTATATAGTTTTAGTGATTTAATATTAACATATTACATATTAAGTTAACTATACTAATACTATTATAAATTTATAAATATATGATGTATTATAATTTATACTATAACTTTTATAATATGTTAATATATTAATATATATACTAGTACTATATATTATAGTCAATAGTTATGCATTATTAAAGAATATAATAATACATTGATACTAAATATATATAGTTATAGAATTATAATGATTTAGTTATTATGAATTTATGATTAGTATAACTATATAATTGTATTAATATTAGATTATTAGTAATTTAGTATAGCTATATTATATTAGTAATATTAGTTATATTGAATCAGTGAATTAGTATAACTATAAACTATATTCTATATTATTAGTATTAATATAAATATTAGTATTAGTTATAGCTAGCTATATAGCCTATATTAGAATTGAGAGTCTTACACTAAATAATAGACAATAAGTACAACTTTATAAGTATACTATATAGCTATATACTAGTATTAATTATAGTGATTAGTATAACTATATAATAATATTAATAGTAGACTAATAGTATAGCTATATATTAGTATTAGTTATATTGTTATAGTGATTTAGTATATTATAATTTATACTATAATTCTTATGATATATTAATATATACTAGTATTATCTATTATTGTTATACATTAAAGAATATAATAATACGTTCATACTAAATATATATAGTTACATTTATAGTGATTTAGTTATTAACTTATTATAATTAGTATAACTATATAAATTATAATAGTATTAAATCATTAATATAACTATATATTAGTAATATTAGTTATGGTAAATCAGTGATTTACTATAACTATGTAATTATTAATTATAGTGATTAGTATAACTATATAAATTATAGTATAGTGATAATTAAATTATATTAATTATAGTGATACATATACTATATAGCTATACATAGTATTAATTATACAAATTAGTATAACTATATAAATTATATGATAGTATATTAGTATTAATAGTAGATTATTAGTATAGCTATTGTCGAAGCATATGGCTTATACAATGAAAGTAGACAAATGCTGGAGTGAGCGGAGTGACATGGCATTTGTCTTTTTGGGATGTTGATTAGGTTGAGGGTGTGGGGGCAACGCCCTCACAGTATGGTACTGGGGTATTTTTGTAATTTTCTTTAAATATGTCCGTACATTTCACAACAGCTATATATTAGTATTAGTTATAGTAGTATAAATATATTAGTATAAGTATAACTACAGTCTATATTAGACTATTAGTATTTTTTATATCATATATAATTATATAATTAAATATTATTTCATACAACTATTATATAAATAATAAATTATTTTTTTTAATTTCCATTCGGTGCAGTCTGGGGTGAAAAATCCCTAGACTGGGACTAGACCGAATGGGTTCGGTTTCTTGAAAATTGGACCGGACCAGACCCAATTCGGTTCAGTCTAGTCCGATCAATTTATTCGGTCCAGACCGGCCGATTCCCAGCCCTAATTGGATGCTTGAAAAATCTCTGTGATGTTCAAATGGGTTTGTGAATGTTTTAATCATCAATCGTTCATGCTTAATCATTAGTGACTATTTTTCTTGACGTTAAATGTAAATCTTCCAATTAAACTGAATCATTATTCTAGTTTAATTGAAGTAAATCAATCGAAACAATATTCAAAATTATTAGACGGATCCTTGAAACCTTAGTCGTTCTTCATATCGATTCATTTTATCATTTTGATTTTATTCTATTACTTTAAAAAATATTCATCTCAATAATTTTCTCTTCTATTTGATTGGATGTTCCTTTTAGTAATTTTTTTTCATTATTTGAGTTTATTTTCTTTATCATATAAGTCAATTCTTATGGATTCGATCCTGTTAGATACTACAACACATGTATACTTGTAATTAAAACTGCACTAAAGTTTTGGTTCACTAGTTTAGTCAAAGTTTAGGCGCAAGAAATTGAAAGAATGTGATTATATATAATTCCTCTCATCTCAAATAGTCCACACATGCACTTCGCCTCACACTTATCTTCATTGAAGTATGCCTGCAAAGTTGATAGTTTGATGCAGCCTTCAACTTGCCTTTGGTCATTAACTTGATATGTTGTAATTGCCCATTCTATTTTTATGAAAACATAATGAGAATAGATAATCCCCATTACTTCTGCCTGTACTTCCTTAAACTTAGAACTCGTGTGCAATTAAATGAGTGAAAGTCCGTTGCTATCTCATTCTCTACTTTCTTTTTCAGTGCATTGTCAAATTGATTAACGAATTCTTTTAGCAAGTCCTTGAATGTACAAATCCATCAAAAAAGGTATTCATGCTCTCACTCCTCTGAGTTGTGCTCATCCTAGCACAGAATGTATCTTTCAGGTAGATAGGAATCTAATACATTCACTCACTATAGAGACTTTGAAACCATGCATTCTCGTGCAAATTGGAAGTGTCAAGAAACACCTCCCAAGACTTCTCAAACTCGTCAGAAGTTTGAGAATTATAAACAAATTTATGCAATAAACTCTTCAAACCACACTTATATTCACTGGTAGTTTTCGCATTATATGCCACAAACAGTATCTATACCAGGTGTTTGGAAAAACTATTAAAATAGCATTTTTCATAACCCTGTCTTGATCAGTAATGACAGCTTTTAGCATTCTCTCATCCATACATTTCAACCAAGTATCAAATAACCACCCAAAAAAATATTTCAATATTTTCACTTGATATCAAATTTGCTCCCAAAAGTATTGACTGTCCATGGTGGTTAATACCAACAAAAGGGGCGAATGATATTCCATATCTATTTGTTATGTATGTTTTATCAAATGTCATACCATCCCCAAGGTACCCATATGCTTCTCTGCTACGTGCATCAGTCTAAAAGACATTTTTTAATCGTCCATCATCATCTAAATCCATCAACAAATAAAACTCATTATTCTTATACTACATTCTCTCAAAATAATCACGAAGTGCATCAATACCTCTTTTGCCAAGTCTAAGGTGTTGAGTCTTGTCAATATAATTCCGTGCATCTTTCTCAATAAATGGAAGTTTCTCGAATCCACCAGTCTCGACAACCAATGCGTTAAAACTTTTAGCCATACATATGCCTTCCTTGTCATTAATATCTAACTGCCACTTTACGGAATCATCAATAGCTTGTTTACATTTAAAGAATCTCGCCTTTCATGGAATTAGCTTATGATTATGTACATTTTGAACAATAATTATAGGCAAGAGACCACCAACAAAGATTGCATCAATCATTGCCTTACAATTGGTCTTTGTTGCCGGGCGTGATTTAGAAAGGTTGGTAATATGGTTCCTTGCCTTACCACCATGAGCACAACTAAGTGTTACATATCTAACACTCTCATCATCTTCCCTTTTACTTCTTTAGGTCATTATGCCAAATCCAATATGTTTCCCATATTGCTTATATTAGTCAATGAGTTTTTGCTCAGTTTTAAAAAAATCCCTTCGTTGGCTCTGAGACCCCATCATCATCATCATTATTCAGTGTTAGCTCTAAAACCCCATGATCATCATTTCTAGGCGTTAGCTCTAAAACCCCATCATCATCATCATTCTTTAGTGTTGGCTCTAAATCCCATCAGTTACTTCCTCATCATCTCTCACATTTGGGGTATCTGGATAAGTACTACTTTATTTCATAGGAAAACATCGATTGCCTATTAGATGTGCTTTCTTCCCCTTTCTCCATCAAGAAAAATTTTGATATATTTAAGCACAACATGAAATTAAAAAAATTAAATAAGTAAAAATGTTAGGTAGGGAAAAGACAACTTTTGTTCCAAACAAAACATCACACTTCCTTTTCTAACATCACAAAGTATGTACTAGGAAAGACATGGTTTTTTACAAATTATAATTATTTTTACAAGCTTGATAATAAAATAAAATGACAATCAGGGGAATTGATACTACAAGCATATTTTCAGTACATAAAATTTATACTACAAGCATATTTTCAGTGTGCAAGAATATTTTCAGCAATATTTTCATTCATGTATATATTGGAAAACTCATAATGTAGTTTTGCTTTGATTTGAATTTCTGGGCATGTTGTATCCCTCTAATACCAAGTTTCACTTAGTTTTTTAGTCTCTAATTGATTTTTTTTCAGTCCCCACGAAAAAACTGCTATAGAGTCATGCACTCAACCAAAAAAGGAACCACGGTGCTAGAAGTGGGTGTGTGTGGGGAAGGAGAGATAAGTGAGATGTAGCCATAATTATTCAATTTATAGAGATTTTGATTTCACACACAAAACCTCATTATAATATATTCTAATTTCATATGGACTTTTCAAGATCAACAAATTCACACTACAAATTTCTTATCAGCTTTGTCGATTTGGAGGATGCTGGCGATGGGAAGTGGAGGAGGAGAGCATTGTGACTTCGTGGATGGTGGAGGAGAAGAGCACGGCGAATCCATTGATGGTGGAGAAGGCCAATGATGGGCATTGGAGTATGCGACTCCGTCGATGGTGGAGGAGGTTGTCGATGGGCAGTGGAGTATGCAACTTTGTCAATGGATGAGGAGGTCGTCGATGGGCAACAATTGATGAGAGGAAATTTAGATTTTCAAGTAGTTTTGATTTCTTAGTTTATAGGAACTGGGGGCAATTTGATCAATTGGATGAAACACATGTGCGCACGTGTGTAAGATTGCAAAGGAGTCCTAGAATGAGATTGTACGTAGGAGCTCTCTTACTCATTTATGAAAGGGGCGCTGCTATATACAGTCCCTGTAAGGGGTCTGTATTGCAGTCCCCGTATAGGAAATCGCAATAATATCTCCACTTTTATCGGTGAATTGACAGTTTTACCCTTAAATCACTACAACCTAAATCTGAAAATAGGATTTCAAAGCTCCACGCCATTTTCACTTTTCCCTCTCCCCTCTCCAGCCACTGACCCGAACGAAGCCATTTATGCCGAACAACAGAAATTGCTCTGTACAATCACATAAATCTCTCTTATATTGCTCTGTACATTCACAGAAAAACAACATAGAGCACGCTGTTTTCCCTCTCCAGCCACTGGACACGAGTGGTGTATCTACTTGAAAAGAATTTGCAGTGCCTGAAATCTGTAAGTATGTGTTATGGTAGCATGAAAATGGATAGATTATTGGCCATGAACGAGACACACAACATTGTTTTTTTGGTAAACTGCATTCATGTCATAAATACCATTCCTGAAGGAACTTTTGCTCACATTTTCAATTAATTTAGAGTCCAAATTCAGCATATTGAAGTTGAGGCTTTCAAATTTGTTTTCTTCCTTGAACCCAACTTTCTCCCTTGTTCTTATATCAACTGGGCCCTTGCAGAGATCAAGGTTATTCATGCGCTCGCCCTTTGACTTGGTCTGCTCGGCCAACTTAGAAGCAACCATTGACCATCTGTGATCCTCTGATGCTTTCGAATGTCCTCGAAGCTCAGAGGACAACTGCCAAAAGTTCTGTATGCTCTCAATGGTTGCAAAACTTAATTCCATCGGGACCAACTACAAATCCTTTTAAAAATAAAAGTAAAAGCCCAAAACAAAAGGTAAGACAAGAGGCCGCTTATTTCAGCCAAAACGTTTGAGCAAAGAATTGAAGAAGACTAAACATGGCTATCCTGAACACAGAAAAAAACACAATCGATCTCATAGAAAATAAAAACTTTAACTAGAGGGAATTTAGATAAAGGATAACCACCTATCAACCAAAAAAGAGAGGGAAACGATACAATTATCAAAGATCACCTAAACAAATCACTGTCGCGGCTCCCCATCACCGTTGCCACTCCCCATCGCCGTTGCCTCTTCCCATCAGGAGTTAGTCTGGTATGGAATCACTACTTTGGAGTTTGTTTAGCGTTTCAAAGGTGAGGAGCGAACGACACCTCTAAGAGGAGGAGTTTTGTTTCCTTAAATGAAACGCAGCGTTTTATATGTTGAAACGCTGCGTTTCATTATGTCTGCAATGCAGTCCTCTTAAGACGACTGCAATAAGAATTATTCTTTATGAAAGTGTAACCTTTTGCAGCTTTCCTTCTCGACTAATAAATCAAAGTGATCCATAATTTCTTGGATCTTTGAATCAACCGTCTTTACGATGACTATTTTCTTGACAAGTGATTTGTCAAGAAAATCGGGAACGGGTTGTTTTGGATTCAGTTTTCATAAAAAAATATATATATATTTTTATTGAAAGTATTTAGTAACTTTTGTTATGGGTTTTTGTGGGGCAGTGGTCTTTTAATTTTGTCAATATATATCATTTGCTTAGAAGAAGAAAACAAAAGAAGAAAAAGACATTTTTAAGCATAAATATCTTCCACCTTTCAACGATATTCAAATTCAAAAAATCACTGTGCCGTACATTCTCTGATTTTACAACCACCACAAAACTTTCAAAAATCAACTCAAATGTTTCGGCCAAAACGAAGGTGACATGATATTCAAAATAGACTTCCACTAAAATAAGAATGTCACTATGGTTTCCCTATATTGGATTAAAATATGTTATTTTTAAACAAAATGGTTAAAAACTACTACTTAAAATATGTTATTTTTAAACAAAATAGTTAAAAACTACTACCTCAGTGTTTTCGTTTTTAGGATATCCTTTTTGAAATTAAGGTAACAAGATCTAAATCACTTGGTTTCAAATTAACGATCAAATTGAAAATTAGTCATTTATCTGAACGAAACAATCATTACATCAGTCTTAAGTTTTACATTTCATTCACGTAAAAGTTTTAGAGGTGTTAATATATAACACAGTCCGTGAACTTGACACGAAGTAAATAGGTTTAAGTTTCATGTAAATGAGTTTAGATTAAAACAGGCTAATCCTATAAGATATGATTAATAAACGGATCAATTGTGGGTTAACTCGTGAAACTCGCAATCAACCTGTATAACATGAATAAATCATATTTTCAAATTTTATAAATATATAGTCTTACATATTCTTTTTTGAACTTCTTTTTGTTAAAATGTAATTTTATTTTATGAAAATTTTAATTTTCTTATATGCTATTGATTTGGATATTGATAATAGAATATTTTATCATCAATCAGGTTATAATTGAGTTAAAAAATAAATTACGGGACAACTCAACCCATCCCATTTTATATGAAATGTGTTAAACGGATTAAATAGGCCTTGTTCATATTAACCTAATAAAAGTAAAATACTAAACGGATTAAGTAGATCATGTTGTGTAACTCATTATTTATATAGATCAAGTTAAAGTTTTATGGTCTGACCCGTTTAATTAAATGAGTCGTATTTGTGATAATTCGTGTAGTTTAATACTACTCATGATTTGATACGATATGAATACATTTATGAACACAAATTGCCATCCCTATGCAAAGCACATTGCACATCGACACATAGGTAATGTTTATATAATTTTTTTTTTTTGTAACTAATTATATTTTGTAAAGAAACCCAAAATATAGTGTTGTATTTAAAATTGATTTTCTTTTGCATGATTAAGTTGTAGGACCACCGAGATTTGGGACTTGGGCTCTCGTATTCCACTAGAGTTAGGTAATTCACGTGAATCAAGTTTGAAAAGCATCAAACCATTGGCATGACACGACTCTGTTGAAAATAAAATAGAAAGTGACCTAAAAGCCAGCTCCAATCGTGTAAACAAATTATTTTACCAGTAGTGCTACATCCACTGTAGCACTAGACGGGTCTCGAGAAAAATAAAAAAGAATATTTTTTTTCAATATTCTTAAATATAATTTTTAAAAAAATCACAATATCATTAAAAAAATATTTCTTTAATCACTAAATTAAAAAAGAAAAAAATATTTATTTATTTTATATATATTTAATTCTACTGAGAACAGTCCAAAAAATTTAAGATGTTCGAACAGTTATCTACGTATATGGATAGGTTTAACATGTATCAAAAGAATTAATAGAAGAAAATAAATTCGAAAATACCATTCCCTATGACAAAAACCTTAAATAGAGAGTTCTTTGATTTTATATTGTATTTGAAAACCAGATAAATGAGAATCCCAGGCACTTAAAAGAATTTGTTATGTCATATATTTCTTTCTTTAAAAAATAATAAATAAATTCACTTAAAATAGAACAAATTAATAAAAAGTAATCAAATTCGGCGTCAAAAGAAACATTTCTCTGCCTTCAGAAAATAGTAGTGTAACACGTATCTGCATTTTGTATGCTCAATATGATATATATTGAGTGTAAAATTTGATCAGTGTTTTTTTTAATTTTAATTTTAAATTTTAGAATTCTTGCTATTTTTAATACTTTTTATTTTTATTTTATAGAATGTTATTTTTAATACTTGATATATCTGAATAAAATCAGAAGTATTGAAATCATTATTTTAAAAGAAATATTTTTTCCTCATATCATTTTGAAAAATAATAAGATTAATTATTAAAAATTTAATTTTTTTCATATAAATTTTGTATTTACTATTTTTAAAAAAGATTATGAGATGTTTGTGTATTCTACGATTATAAATATTATTTTATTTAATAAATTAACATAATTTAATATGTATCGTTAAATTATAATATGATTTTTATTATAAAATAGTCAGGTCAATTTATAATATTCTATTTTATGTAATACATTGTTTCACTATTTAATATAATTAATGTTTTGTTATATATAAATATTTTTATGTATTTATTTTATTATGTATTTTATTAACGTAGTTAGTTAAATTTATTATTTTATATTAAAAAAATAATATAATTAATCATATTAATAAATTAGACAAAGCGTATACAAAAGTTTTAATATAAATATGTTTTCTTTATCCCTCTGCTTTATATAAAGGCGGCGCAAACTGCAAGATCAGAATAGCTTGTGCGGCTTTACAAAGCCGGCCATTCTGCTAACGCCAGGTTTTGGGGTTTTAGCGAGCGAGAGGAGAAAGCCATGGCTGAAGACGGTGTTGTGGCGTCTACGGATTTTCCGGTGAAGAGGCAGAGAGAAGTTGAGGAAGATAATGGTAATGGAGTCTCTGCTTCCACTGTGTCATCCATGGAGCTGGAGGGCAACAAAGACCAGCCTGATTGTATATCCTCCGTGATTCCTGGGTGGTTCTCTGAGATTAGCCCAATGTGGCCTGGTGGGGTTTTCTTCCTCTCTCACTGTTCGGAACCCATCTTTGTTTCTTATAAAATACTGGAGAAAAACATTTCCCTTTTCAATCTCATTTTATCTGTAAGGATTCTCCGCGACCAAACAGGGCATTTATTGTTTTCGTTAAATAAAAAAAACAATAGTCTTTTGTATACTATTGCCTGTGGGGTTTATGCATAAATGGTTATATGTATGGTTAGTGATGTGAGCGTATTATTTTGTTTTTTAGACCTAGTTCGATGATTTTTTGTTAAATCTGTCTTCAGATTTTGTCTTTGCTTTGAATTTTGATTATAGAATGTATACGTAGCCGATAAAAAAAAGAATGTATACGTAGTGTTATTATTTGTTTCGTCCTCGTTTAGTTGTTTTCTCCAAGGGTATTGCTTTGTTGAACTCGAAAGAATGGATGACTATTTCAAATGCTGTATTAACTTTTTGCTTTTTTATAGTATCACCGTGCTCTCCTTTGTTTGGGATTATATATCGTGGGTTGTGGCCAATGAACAGCAGTAGCTAAAGTGGCCCCTCCTTTCCTTGAAAAATGGGTGGAGGACGGGGTTGTGGAATAAGCACTTTCTGTTTGCGTTCATGACTTACCAATAATTTTTTAAAAATAAATCCTCGTCTTGTTTGTTTGTGTGCAGATTTGAATTGTCTTTGATCTTCTTTGATATATGAATATAGCATATTTCTGTTCGCAAATGATCTTAACGAGCCCTTTCCTGGTAGCATTTCATCTAGAATGTACTTGCTATTCGTTAATCATTGCTAGACATGTGTATGCGTGGTTGTAGGGGGTTGAGTTAGGTTCTGAGTATTTTGTTTGTTTGACGAGTGAACCTGTCTTGTGCCACTACCTGTAGTCAATCTGCTAATCAATTTATTAATTTGTATGAAGGTAGATCTTTGGCAAGATATGATTTTAGATTTGCATGCCAATATAACTCTTAAATACATGTTTCATGGTATTTCTCCATTTATAGTGTCTAGGAAGCTGAATTCCTGGTATATACTGTAACCAAATATGATTTTTAGCATTATAGTGCATTTTCGTTCTTTTTACATTGGCATACTTTTCCCCCCCGAGCTATTGATACCATAAAATCAGTCTTTAATTGTTAACTTGACTCTGAACTGTCTGATAATATGCAGGAGAGGCACATTCCTTGAAGGTTGAGAAGATATTATTTCAAGGAAAATCTGACTATCAGAATGTCATGGTTTTTCAGGTTCATAATGTTCAAGGATTATAAAAATCATATTTTTTCCACCTTTATCTGAGCTCCCTTGTGATTAAACTCTGGTCTTGTATTTTTTTTTTTATATTTTATTTTCAGTCATCAACATATGGAAAGGTTCTTGTTTTGGATGGGGTGATTCAGCTCACTGAAAGGGATGAATGTGCATATCAAGAAATGATCACTCACCTTCCACTTTGCTCTATTCCAAACCCAAAGAAGGTCTTCATATACTCTTGGAACAAAAGAAATTAGTTGAAATACTTTCATTTTCTTCATGATGATTTCACTCATGTGCCAATCAATCATTTGCTCATTAGAGTATATTAGTAGTTCCAAGGCTGGAACCTTGGTGACCCGTGTGATCCATATATCATCTTATAATCTGTTTGGTGTATCTCATTTCATAATTTTTATATATCCTCATGGCATACTTGTAAAGATTGTTTGTACGGTTATACATGATGAATAGAGGCTTAATAGCACTAGTAATATGCAAAAGACCTTGAAATGATTAATGAGGTTAATTGGACACATTGTCATAAGTTGCACCACTCTGAGTGTCTTTGACTGCCTAAAAAATATTTTCTAAGCCTCTTTTTCCCCTTATCATTCCTGAGAAAACTGCAGATGGTTTTTTTTTTGTTGTTTTGGGGGGGGGGGGGGGGGGGGGGACAGGAAGGGGAGCACATTCATAACATAGAGAAACTGTAGATGATTGCTTAAATTATTCCATCTCATGTTGTGACTGCTTCTGAAGTCATACACTTTGTTGATATGGTGAACAAATAGTTGACATAAACATATACTTTTTTTTTGTTTCCTAGTCTTTTGCTTAACTCAAAAGTTAATGTTTCTCCAGGTTTTGGTTATTGGTGGAGGAGATGGTGGAGTTCTGCGGGAAATATCTCGCCATTCTTCTGTTGAGCAGATTGATATGTGTGAAATTGATAAGATGGTTGTCAATGTGAGTAATGAATTGATGAAAAAACACAAATATTCTTTTTTACTAGCATAAGGTCAGAGGCTCATGAAAATAGCTGGTTGAATCTGTCACTCTTGACATTTTCTTTTAACACTGAATGAATTTGCATGTAAGAAAACATTTTTTCTGGCCGGATCTCATTTATACATGAGTGCTGGTGATTACGTACATCTAGGACTTGTAGTCATCATGGAACACCTATCCATCAAGGTGCAGCCTAGGCTTGGGATGAGCTGTGGACATAGACATCCTAAGCTCAATTCTGCACTAAGAGTTAACTTGATGCGCGGTGCTAGTGGGCGGGGTCGTATTTTCATGGTTTACTCCCCATGGTGGGTCCAAAGGGTCCTACCTTGGTGAGGTTCCCCATCATAAAAGAAAATCACCATGGAACAATTATTTCATTAGTTGAAATTTATTTTCCCCCTTTTCCAGGTTTCCAAACAGTATTTCCCTGACATAGCAGTCGGGTATGAGGATCCCCGGGTGAATCTTCATATTGGTGATGGTATGATCAGCTAATTCTTTTTCCCCATTCTCCTTATTTTGATAAGCATCGATTTTGATGAACTCTTTCATACTGGTCCAGGAGTTGCATTTTTGAAGGCTGCTCCTGCCGGAACTTATGATGCGATTATAGTAGATTCTTCTGACCCCATAGGTAAGACTATCTCTGCGGCCAATTGCAGTTCTCTCACTGGGAACACGTGTTTTGCCTTAGAATATACAAGTTTTCGTCTTCAGAAGAAAAGGAAAAACACAAGTCTTCTGTTTGTTTTGATCAGGTCCTGCACAAGAGCTTTTTGAGAAGCCCTTTTTTGAATCAGTGTCAAAGGCACTTCGGCCAGGGGGAGTTGTGTGTACTCAGGCAGAAAGTATATGGCTTCACATGCACATAATTGAGCACATTATGGCAAACTGTTGCCAGATATTTAAAGGCTCTGTTAACTATGCATGGACCACAGTGCCTACATACCCAAGGTATGCTTTCTGAAGCTTATTTAGTATTCCTTGTTTGGCTCTCTCTCTCTCTCTCACCAAACTCATTCCAAACAGATAGTGTATGTGTTTGAATGCGTCTTTATGTGTGCGTGCATGCATGCATGAGTGCGTTTGTTTATGGGTGTGCATGTAGCAGGGATAATTTGGATTTCTTTTTGTGCTAGACTGAGTTGCTAGGTTATCATAGGTTTGGGGTTAAAACGTGCAAGTTGTTGCATGTCCAGGATTTACTTCCCAGGGGTGGGGGTGGGCCTGACCCTGCTTTGGTTCCACGTCATTAAAAAAAGTGCAAGTTGTGACATTGGAGACTACCTTATTTTTTATAAAGTGGTTTCTGATGTTTTTAATTTCCGATATAGGGTTATTTTAGCACTTCAGGCCTGGCTAATATTGGTTAGCATCTGCATTGTGATTTGCTCTGTGGGTGGGTGTGTTGGTGGCAAGATGATGCTGATGTTGCTTTTATTGATGTTTGTGTTTCAGTGGGGTGATTGGTTTTATGCTGTGTTCTACTGAGGGACCCCCTGTTGACTTCAAGCATCCAGTGAATTCAATAGATGCAAATGACGCTTATAACAAATCCAAAGGACCCTTAAAATTTTACAACTCAGAGGTGCGATTCTGCTGCATCCCAAAAGTGGCTTTAATCATAATGTTCTCCCGTCTCATTTGCTTGGTTCCTGTTATTCGCATGCATTAAACATTTTCTTTATGAGTCGTTCTTATTTTCAGATTCATACAGCCGCTTTCTGTTTGCCATCTTTCGCAAAGAAGGTGATTGAATCAAAACCAAAATGAGGAAGGAAAGTTTCAAGAGTTTGTAGCAGAAATGGCGGTTGTAGAGTGCCATTTATCATCTTCACCGCAATGGTCCATCTAGCAGAGAACAATCGAATAAGTCATGGTTTAAATTGATGTTCCGAGTAGTTTTTGCAATTAATGTCATTCCTAGGTGTTAGTTTTAGTTATAAAATTTGGTGGCCATTAAGAGATCTTCAAGTATTTTTGTATTTTGTTTTTTGGTAAGTCGCCTCCGTTTCTTGAGGTGTGATTCAACTTATCTCAGTTATTACTAATAATGTCGTCTCTATGAACTTTATGCAAGATTACTGCAATCTCTTTAGAGTTTTCAAACTGAACAGATGTGAAGTTCTTTATATCCAGTGTTCTGCTGATTCGAATACGACGGATTAAAATCTATTGAGCTTCTGAACGGGACCTCATCACATATTATTTATCAATTGGTAACTTTCTATTTCGATTTTTGTCCTAACACAAGGAATTCATGAATCTTTTAACAAAGAATTGAAGAAAAGTGGGTGTCAATCACCTTCAAAGGTTTTTGACATATAACGACCACTAGGGACCCTTCTGACTCTTCTTGAGAGATAGCTCAGAATTTTAATTTAAAAAAAAAAAAAGAGGTAAAATACAGAGTTATTGGTCGTTTTATCCGTCACATAAATTTCAATGAGATGGTAAGATAAATGAACAAGAGAAAACAAAATGTAGTGAATAGTTGGAACCATATGTTGATTTCAATTGGTAAGGGAAAAATAGAAAAGAAAAGGTAGCAAAAAGTAAATACATGGAATTGGGAACCGACTCCGTAGACTTCTCTTCCCATGATAATTATACATCAACAGCTTTGATTTCTCTTCCTACTTCCTCATTAAATATCTTCTCTAAAGTCCGCTTCTTGCAATCATAGAAATATATCACGCAGACCACCCATTTCAGCATATTCCCCAAGCAAAACAAGCTAACATGTACAAGAATTTCTGTCCCTCCTCCATAGCATCCAAAATAGAGGCATGGCAACCTTAAACCCTGTTCCCAAACATAGAATACAAACATCAAAAACATCCCTCGCCGCCCAGAACCTTTACTGAAATAAGCAGAAAGGGCCAATGCCTCAGCCCCATATGTCCCCTCCAACACCGAGATGACAATACTCATATTCCACACGGCACTCCATTCTACGAATTTTGTTAGCAGTGCTGCAAAAGCCGCCCCATTAAACACTGCAAAGAACACATGAAGGAAAGTGTTTCTCCAAGTAACATCGAAGTTTGTTGCTAACCATGTCAATCCGAGTATAGCACAAGTCGATAAGAAAATAACATAAAAATAAGTGATAAAAGTGCCTCTCATTCTTGCTCCGTGAATGGGTTTTTCTATCATCTCCTTGAGAGTCATTGGCCTCTCTTCTGCGTATATCTTTGATGCCAAATCAACAGTCACAATCACTGTGAAAAGCTTAAGAAGATGAAGGGGCACCAAATAAAGGAAACAAAGTTGAAGAACAAATTCTTTGTTCATTATTTCGGTTATAAAATCAGGTATCGACCACATATGAAAGTGATCCGCTGTCTGCTCCAGATTATATGGGATTTCAAGCACGGTTCTTTTAAGGAAAATTTCAAAGTAAACCATGAAGAAGAAAAGAGGCAGGGAAGTGAAAAGAAGGAAGATGATGAAATTGAAGTTCTTGCAAATGATTCTTGGAGCTTCTTTAAGGATATCAAGCACCTCCAGTTTCTGGTTTGGCATGGCATCATCGTCCTCCGACAGCTTCGGCTCCACCATGATATGATTGCCCTCCATCTCCGAGCCCTTCACTTGCAAACTGAGATGATGCCAAGATGAGTTTCACCTTAACAGAGCGATTTGATAAGGTAGACTTTGACTTTCTCTTGCCAATCAGATCACAGCGTTGAAAGTGGGTTCCATCAGGGGGCGGATCACAGCGTTGAAAGTTTTTTAAAAATTAAAGTGTTTAATATTTTAACATCAACATTAATTATCGGATCTTTAATTTTCTATAATCCATGATAATTAAATAATAATAGTTCGAAAACTTACCTCTCTGCATTATAGTTTGATAATGAATTTGACCTGACTATAAGAGAAGGACCACCCTAACAACTTTACCTCCGAGTATCTCCCGATAGCTAGAGATACAATAATGTTATAGGTGGAAACTCTTTTAACCCCTCAGTGCTATTTATAGATTTCTGACCATTATGAAATCTAGAGACTTTTGTCTCATTGTGATTAGGTATAGAGGTATTCTAGTCCCATTGTAACTTATTTAAATTAAGTGATAAGATTGAGCTAATATAAACCCATTAGGTATGGGTGTGTGGGACATAGAGTTTTAATAAAACTCTTACATTCTCCCACTTGGCCCATATGCACATAAAATAACAATTTTCCGTTCATGGGTTTATTATAGGAAATTAACCATATTGCACAAATTTATTTCCAGAAACTTTCATAATTCAAAAATACATTACATGAGTTTCATAATATCAATTTCAAATCAACTAGTAATGCGAGTCATGACGGTCCTCTATTATATAACCAACAAATTCTCTTCGATGTACCACAGCGCCAATAACTAATTTAACACAATCTTTAATTGAGACAATTAAGGCTAATACTGTGATGCCTTTGGTTCCAATTCATGTCTATTGCAGATATTATCTTGTTGTTATTCATTCACACCATTTAACGTACATATAAAGTGGAAAGACAAGAAAACAGAAACAACCATAATAGATATCTTTCAATATCCAGTAACAAAATACTCAGCATATTAATGATTTATGTAACACACTATTGATATGGACATATTAGTTTTTGTACTTTCTCATTAATATTTAGGTATTTAAAATTTTATTAAATACTCATCATTTGGAGAAAAATACTTTAAGGAATTATTGTCATACATTCTTAGCGGCTTAGTTATAAGTCGACAATTCCAAATTCTAAGATAAATTTCCTTAGTCAAATACCATACATTGTGGCCCTAAAGCATACCACAAACTCAATCCCTATTGCATATGAAGCAGTAAGAGATTTGCCTCATAATTTTCCATAAAATAACTCTACTAGATAACAAAATACATAATCATAACTGTATTTTCCATCATTAGAGTAATCTCACAAAATAGGATCTGCATATCCAATTACTTTAAGAGTATCAGTTCTTCTAAAGATAACGATATAATTTTTAATTTTTTGCAAATAACCTTGCACTCTTTTCATAGCTTTTGGATCTAACATCATTGGGTTACTTTGGCAACAACCAAGTATGCCAACCGAAAAACTAATATTTAACCTTATACAAGTTTGTGCAATCATCAAATTCTTTATAACAATCATATAAAGAATTTCTTTAACAGCCTAATCAATTTTAGGATATTGTAAAATACTGAGCATGTCGCATTTTATTTTTAAAGTATCTATTGACTAATATTTCTTTATGCAAAATCTTTCAAAACTTTATGCAATTATATTGAGACAATCATAATAGTTATCGTTTTGGTATTAAATTCAATCCCAATTACGAATGATGTCTCATTCATTAATTTTTTTTTAAAGTTCGTTAGAGACATAACTTTAATGTCATACTACAAACCATGACTCATACTTACCAAAAAGTTATATACATGCATGACTATAATGCAAATATACTCCCACTGACCTACGAGTATATACATTAACAATAAATATTTTTCTTAAATCCAAAACAGTATTGGTATTATCAAATTTTAGATACCAATTTTCAAAAAAACTGTTACCTTTTATATGCAATCTTTTTATTCGTTTCTTATAGACTTCAAACTTTCAATCTACAATTGTTTGCATATCTATTTAATGTAACTCTAGACCATAATAAGCTACTAATGTCATAGTGATTCTTAATGAGTTCTTTAAGATTAAATAGAAAATCTTTCTCCAATCAATACTCATTTCTGAGTAAAACCTATAATTACAAATTTGACTTTATGTCGTTCAACATTACCTTTAAAATTAGAGTTTTGGCTTCCAAGACCTATTTACATTAAACTTTTTATACTTATTAGGCAATTAAACAAAATTACAGACTCTACATTTATTCATCAATTTCAATAACTCTTTTATGCATCGATCTTTTATAGAATCAGTTATTTCTAAAACTTGTGAAAATATATGTGAACTTTTACTTGTTCTATGTCAAATTCAAATTTTGAAGATACACCACTTAACCTAACCAAATAGCAAATCATGAATATTACATGAGGTTACCTAGTATAATGTTTCCATGGCCAATTCTTTAGCAGTGTTTCTCTGATGAAATAGATGATCGTTTGCTTGTTGTTCTACATTATTATTACGATAATCATAAAAAGAAACTACAAGAATTTTGGAAGTACAAGAATGGACTTCACGATAATCACATCTCTAGTTTCTATGCTCCCACTGATTTTGCCAACTTTAAGGAATTTGACATTTCAATTTCCTCAAAATTCAAATTATAAATAGAAACAATACAGCCTAAATCATTTGAATCTCTCAACTAATCACTGATTTTGCAAACTTTAAGGAATTTGACATTTCAATTTCCTCAAAATTCAAACTATAAATAGAAACAATACAGTCTAAATCATTTGAATCTCTCAACTAATCAATAATGATAACGTATCGAATAAGTATTATATAACTCAATGTTCTTTCATTTGGGTTAAAGTATTACTTTAACTTAACTATCCATACATGTCTATGCCTTAAATCAATCCATAAGTAAAAAATAAGTCATTAAGACTACATTACTAAGAACACGATATAAGTTCTACACTATTACTTTTAACTGTTTTACTATATTTTTTCAAGAAGTTAACGAAATAGGTCAGGATTATGGCTCATCTCATAATATTTTTCATGACACTACTTCAGTCCAATTTGATATTTTCACCTTTTGACCTAGCTGCATTTCCTCCCATGAGAAGTACTTCAAGAATTACCAATGGTTTGAGACTTCTCATGTAGCAGATAGATATATCCATACCGTAAAAATCATCTATGAAAGTAATGAAATATTTTTATCTATCAAACATTATAGAGACAAAGGTTTACATGCATCTATATGCATTATCTAAAAAAACTCTCTATTTCTTGTGGCATCTTTTATTGATATGTTTGATTTGCTTTCCTTTAATACAAATTAACTCACATTCTGAGATTAGAAAATCTAAATGTAGAAAATATTTTATTTACTAGCCTCTACAACTTTTCTTGGATATATTCTCCAAACTTTTATGCCACAACTTATGTTTCAAGTTCTATGCCATAAATTGTAAAAATTTTTATAAATCATTTTTTCCTTTGGTTCTAGTATATACCTCATGAGTGAAAAAACTTTTAACAAAAATATTATTATGAAGGCATGACAAATAAAACTTTATTGGAAGGAAAATGGAACCAACATAAATGACATTTTGAAACAAATTAAAATTTGAATATTTGTGCTAGAGTTCAACAACTAAAATAAGTATCAACATTTATAGAGTTTGATTTGAAACTTATACAAATAAAATAAATATGAACATTTGCACTCGAGTTTAATTTAAAAGGTATGTGTAAACATGTATAAGATCTAATTTGAAACTTATACAGAAAAAGGTTTACCATTCTCTTCGAATCAAGTCTTATGCTTAGGGCACCTAAACCTTCATGTGTCGTTATTTCTTTTTAACTTCAATTGACACAATTCTTATATTTTTATCACAATCATTTCCTTCATTTCCCAAAAGATATAAATTCTTTTTTATACAACTTAGCAAAATAAATTTGTATCTAGCTAACAACCATGCTACTAACTTATTCATATCTCATTACGTTAATGAAATAATAATGCTTCTAAAGTAAACCATTATGTACAAAACTAAGAAATTCATAGAGTTTAACATGTAGTAATTATTTCAATCTTCTTAAATATTGTACTTTTTTTTATCCTTATCACTATTCTCAATAATAATTGATATTAGACTTAAAGTGGATAAATCTGGGGTCTAAAGCTCTTAGTGTAAATTTGATATAATCATGTTTTTCTATATTAGAGTCCATTCTATATATAAAACCTTGTAAAGATATTGGTATACTTACTGCAAGAAAATCATTTTAATCACATTAATGCTTTGAGTTCGACATTCACAAACAATAATCAAAATTTAAACAATTATGGTGAAGTAATAGTGTCATCGAAACCCTACTTTGGGAGTAGATCTTAAATACAAGGTGTTCCCTCCAATTTTAAATTTTGTGGAAAAACTAGCTGTATCATCATAATTTTCTTTTGAGAGTAACTTTGACATACAAAATATTTCCTTCAATTTTAAATTTTGTGGATGAACTAGCTGTATCATCAAAATTCTCCTTTGGGAGTAAATTCTGACATACAAATTGTTCCCTCCAACCTTTCTTTGATTGATGAACTAATAGTGTCATTAAAACCCTCATTTGAGAGTAGATCTTGATACACAAAGTGTTCACTCAAACCTTAAATTATGTGGATGAGCTAGCTGTATCACCAGAATTCTCTTTTGGGAGTAAACTTTGACATACAAATTGTTCACCCAAACTTTACTTTGATGGATGAACTAGTAGTGTCATCAAAACACTCCTTTAAGAGTAGATCTCAACACACAAAAGTGTTCACTCCAACTGTAACAGCCCGCTAAAATTTAGTCTTATCTCCTCACCCTTCTCTTTCTTTTTCGCACATATTGACAGCACGGCAATCAGTTTTGGATTCTTTCCCGACAGCAATCACATCTCTCTCGTCTCTACCCTCACCCGAAATCACGGCATAATTTATCTTTTTCCGTAAATCACGTTACTTTGTTCTTCACCGACAACTGTAAAATCATGAACAGAATTATCCTAAGCGTTGTACCTCGATGGCGTATTCCGGATCTTATCCACCGAATTTCAAAGTATTAGATAAGCTTGTTTTTTTTAAAGTAGCACAATTATAATAATTTAATGAGCTCTGAAAATATTATAATTGTGGATAATTACTTAGATTAAATATTTTAGTTGTTTTAAGATATTAAGAGGTTTAACTTTACGTTGAAAACTCTTATTTAATTTAAGTAAGTTTTATACTCTCTGAGTAATTAATGATGCTTTATCATTTTATATAATGATGAAGAAATATTATTTTATAAACCTTAGTTTGTAAAATAATATTTTATCTTAATTCCTCTCAGTGTTGTAATTAAGTGTTTTATTAATTTAAATGATTTTATCCTCTTCGATTAATTAACGGTATTTTATCATTTTAAATAATGATGAGGAAATATTATTTTATAAACTTTAGTTTATAAAATGATATTCTACCTTAATTACTCGTAGTGTTTTATTTAAAATAAAACACTTACGCGTTTTCAAATCAGTGTTTTAACTCATCGTTGGTTTATTTGAGGATCCTGAAACGTAGGATTGAAGTTAATTATCTAGGCCCCTACCCTTTTCCCTTCACTTTTTCCTTTTTCCTTTTTCTTCTCTCTCTTTCCTCTCCTTCTCTCCATGGCCGACGTACACATGCATGTTCTCTCCTCCATGCCGTTCGGTCAAGCCACCCAACCGGCGCCACCTCCGGCCACCATGCCTCACCTCCCTCACCGGCATGTCCCTCCCTCACCAGCGAACACAACTGCACCAGTGGTGTGCAACGCCGGCCACCGATTCTCTTTCTCTCCCCGTGCTCTCCCTTCTTTGTCTCCTTACCGTCGCCGCCCCTTTGACCGCCCGTTTCTCCGCCGTCCGGTGGAGGTGTCGTACACCACCCCCGCCATTCTCTTCCCCTTCCACCATAGTTCATCCCCACCAATTTTCAGAGCCATCGGACCAGCCGTTAGTCGCCACGAGCCCCCGGAAGTTGCTACCCTTGCCCTGTTTTCTCCCCTGTTTCTGATTTCTTTCTCCGCCCAGAACCGCCGCTCGCCGGTGGAGTGGCCTACACCACTCACCCAGATTTCTTCCCCTCTCACCGGTGAACATTCCCACCAAGTTTCACCTCCATCCGAGTCACCGTTAGCCACCACTTTCGCCTCCAAACAAATGGGTCTTTAAGGCTTTTTCACCATTTTAGACCCCCATACACGGCCAAATCAGCCACCAAGCACCACCATTGGATTCACCACATCAAGGGCTTTCTCCCCATGTCTTTCTTTTTCCCTAACTCTCACTCTTTCTCATATGGGTTTCTCAAAACACCCGTTCGGTTGCACCACCGTGCGCCGCCGTACACGGCCACCCATGGTGTTTCACCACCACCAACTTGTTCATCTCATCACCATGAACCTCCCCAAGAAATTTCATGGCCAACGGAGTTTCGTAGAGCTCCCACTCTCCCTCACTCTCCAAGGCCGAAAATGGCTTCAAACGGCCGCTCCGCCACCGTTAGCCGCCGTACGACCACCACCTCACCACCACAGCTCCACCACATGTTCATCTACCTTTCCCTAGCTTGCCATGAAGTTCTATGGCATTTCGCTACCTCGCGTTTCCTCCCACCTTTCGGATTTACTGTTCACGGCATGATGCCGCAGTGCTCTGCCACCTTTGACCACCACAAGGTGACCATGAGCCTTCCAAGGCCACGCCTAGCTTTTCTCAAACACAAACTACCACTTTATGTGGTGGACAGCCACCGTACGCGGTGTTACCGCCACGTACGCTCCTCCGACGCATGTTCGTGACGAGCAGCGAGCGATGCACGGGTTATCCCGTCGATGATATAACTCTCTATCTTTAGTTATTTATGTTTAACATAGTTGATTTGGTTGGCTGTAGACTGTGTAGTTAGTGTTTGTGGAGTTCGCTGCGTAGTTGTGAAGCGAAGTGTGGTTGTGAAGTGTTGGGCTTGATTTTGTAGTTTTGTGGACTGTGCTGTGAAGTATGGGCGTGAGATGGATGCCGTAGTTGTGATACGGCGTGTAGTGTGAAGAGAGTACGCGTGTAGCGTATTCTGTGTAATGCAGCGACGCGCCGCGCGACGTGCGCTGTAGTGATGTGTGTCGTAGAAGGAAGGGAGTACGCATGTAGTGTACTCCGTGTTGTATGGCGATACATCGTGTGATGTGCATCGTGTTGATGAGTGTTGTAGCAAAGGAAGTACGCGAAGCGCATACTCCGTGTCGCGTAGCGATATACCGTGAGGCGTGTATCGTAGCGATGTGTGTTGTAGTGTGGATAGAAGAGAGTTCACGTGAGTGTACTCTGTACTAAGTCATGAAACACCGGATGGCGTATCACGAAAGGTTGGATGGTGTAACAGAGAAGTGTAGAGCGTAGGTGTAGTGTTGAGAAACTGTTTGACAGTGTCCCGAAGCAGTGGTGTGTTGGCTTATAGTCCGAGGTGACGGGTGTCATCTTGTGGTTGATTATAGTTAAGAGTATATGGATTGAGAAAGGAGTTATTTGTTTGGTTGTTATTGATAATTTTAATGAATTTGATTTAGTGCAAAGGTTTTCTGAAGTCAATTTATCTTTTTCGAGTATAGTGAAACCTCAAGTTGCCCGTGATGTTGCAAGTGCTCACAATATGGCAATTGAGTTCAGAATTGAAAATCTTAAGGACTTGAGTGTTCCTCTTCCAGCTGTTGTGCAGTTCCTCGTGTTTCGCGCTCTATTCTCATAGAACGCGACGATCGAGGTAAGTTAGCCTCTAACTTACTATCAGTTTATTGTGTATGTGTGATGGGTAAGGGAACTACAATTTATGTATGTATGTTATCGTATATGCCATGTCATGCTATGTCATTACATGTTTATCTGTTACGTATGATTTAATCTCTCATGAATATTTATCTGTTACACAATCTTTTCTGTCATACAATGCTGTATGTTATAAGTATGCCATGTTAAGTATGCCATATGATACATGTATGCCATGAAATGTTTATGATTAAATCATATTGTGCCATTTACAAGTATACGCCATGTTAGAAAAGTATATGATATTAAATAATATCTCATGCATTAAGAAAGATAAGACATGTTATGTTACTTATAATACGTGGGGCCACAACAACTGTGGAGTACGTATTATATTTTATGTTACTTATAATACGTGGGGCCACAACAACTGTGGAGTACGTATTATATTTTATGTTACTTATAATGCGTGGGGCCACAACAACTGTGGAGTACGTATTATATTTTATGTTACTTATAATGCGTGGGGCCACAACAACTGTGGAGTACGTATTATATTTTATGTTACTATAATCGTGGGGCCACAACAACTGTGGAGTACGTATTATATTTTATGTTACTTATAATGCGTGGGGCCACAACAACTGTGGAGTACGTATTATATTTTATGTTACGTATAATGTGGGGACAACAACTGTGGAGCTGAAGTATGGGGCCACAACAACTGTGGAGCATACACTACGTGAGACACAGCAATTGTGACACGTAGAATACGTGGGGCCACAACAACTGTGGAGTACGTATTAACGCACGTTATTAATCAAGACAATTGAATAATATTCCAAGTTTATGTTAAGTCCAGTTTCAGATCAAATACATGATAAGTCAAGTTTTAGATCAAGTCCATGTTATGTTATGCTCACGTACATGTTATGTTCATGTCATGTTATGTTCAAGTTTATGTTATTTTCAAGTTCTTATTTATGTTATGCATGTTTACGTTCATGCTATATTTCAAGTCCATGTTATGTTTCACGTTCATGTTATGTTGTTTGTTCATGTTATGTTTTAAGCTTAAGTTCATGCCATGTTAAGTCAAGTTCAGTTCACGTTTAAGTTCTGGTTATGTCATGCTATATGTCAAGTTATGCTATGCTTATGTACGACTATACTTATGCATTTATGCTTTTACTGCCATGCATGCATCTTTAACCTGTGTGTGAGTTTTATGTTAACTTACTGAGATTTGTAATCAAATCTCACTGTGGTAGTCCCAACTACCATTCCCCCCGAATGGTAGATCTTGTTACAGGACCCGAAGAAGAATTGGAATCTGACCAACTGAATACGGTCGACTAGGCCACGGTGCGATGTTGATGATGGCATAGTATTTAACTTAGGTTACTACTTGTACTTTTGGAGTTGTATCTCAAGTATTCTTTTGATCACAACCATTTTGGACTAGTGTGGTGATCACGGCTATTTAGTATGCCTTTATGTATGAAATATGTTTCAAGTATTTGGGATATTTTAGTTTGGTGCATAGTATTGCTAAAAAAAAAAATTATCCGCTGCGAATATTGCATAATGCTAGATGCATGTTAGGAACATTGCATCTTATATGTCATGAACGGGGGCAGGTAACCTTGTGTTGCATGTCCCGACGCTTCAAATGTCTGTTCAATCCCAAGCGGAATTTGGGGGCGTCACACCAACCCTACTTTGATGGATAAACTAGTAGTGTTATTAAGACTCTCATTTGGGAGTAGATCTTGACAAAAATTTGTTCACTCCATCATATCCATCTTACTATGAAGTTTAATTAGTTTTCCCCAAAATTAAGAAAATCTTGTACCTTTGGACAACTAATTTTTTCTTTAATTTTGATGTACATCATTTGCCCCATATTGGATAAACAAATATATATGACATGATAATAAGAGCCAAAATAAACAATTCATATATGTATTTAATAGTAAGATACAATAAAATTTCAAGATTTTTTTAATAAATAATTAAATAATATTAAAATAATAATGTAATATTATTTTATATTATGACTGGTCCGGTTCAATAACTCAGGCCAAAAACCCGGTTCAAAACATGCTGAGATCGGGTTGAGCCAATACGAACGAGTTGGGCCTACTGTTCAAGCCCGATTCTCTATTCCTTTTTTTTTTAATATATTTATTTTTGGCTAAGCCACATACGTGGCCCATTACTTTTCTCTCGAGTTGGGCTAGACCCCAGGACCCAAGCACTTTACACATCTGCTAAAGTATTAAAAACATAAAATCAATTGGACTGGGCCAAGGCCTACGGCCTACGGCTCACAGCCCACAGACTAACATTTTACATTTCAAAATAATCTGAAACTTTAGGAAAAATGGGTTGGACTAAGCCAAAGCCCACGGTGGTCCACATCGGCAGGAAGAAGACAACATGGCATCCCCAGCCTCCACCCACCGCCAAATTCCACTTCCTCTTTCTTTTTCTTTTTTTTTTTTGTGTCCATACTAGGGAATTGCAGCGACAAGGGCTCGCAGTGGGCTTTAGAGCCCTCTGCCGTAGTTACAGGGATGCTAGCAAGGAGGGTCTCAGCCTCCTCACGGCTCTGACCTCCCCTTTAGTCGATGGGAACCTTAAACAGGCAGGGTGGCACCCATTCAGGACTTCACAGTCCCACTGTGTTGCCGACCACCTCCTTTGCACCATATACAACGTAACAATAGAGAGGGAAAATATGAAATAACACAAGTAGATGCACAGTACAAGAGAAAAAACTGAAATATATTAATGAGTGTCAGTGTAAGTGTATCCTTCTTTCATAAAAACACAAAATTGATGTTTAAAACATCGTCATTATTTTACGTGTTAGATCAAAAGCATAGCATTTTTAATATACCCAATATGATAAAATTACAGATACACAAACATATATTCACTATATATTTTATCGACATCATAAAAAATCTATAACTTAAAGCTTTGACACCACATGTTAAATATTATAACATGAACATTAATTATTAGATCTTTGATTTTCTATGATCCATGATAATAAAATAATAACAATTAGAAAACTTACCTTTCTGCATTATAGTTTGATAATGAATCTGACCTAACAATCAGAGAAGAATCACCCTAACAACTTTACCTCCGAGTGTCTCCCGATAGTTAGAGGCACAATAATGTTGTAGGTGAAAACTCTTTAACCCCTTAATGCTATTTATAAACTTCTGGCTATCATGAAATCTAGAGACTTTGTGTCTCATTGTGATTAGGTATAGAGGTATTCTAGTCCAACTGTAACTCATTTAAATTAAGTGATAAGATTAAGTTAATCCAAACCCATTAGATATGGGTGTGTGGGACATAGAGTTTAAATAAAACTCTTACAAAGAGAACTACTAGAGAGATTCTACAAACTGACTGAGTTATTATTATTTTTTTCCCTTTCACTCCCTTGGCCCCATTCCCCACCTGTTCTTATGGCATAGTACAAGTTCTGACATCGGTGAGGGGCAACAATGACGAAGATCGGATGTTGGTGGCAAGGCGAGGAAGATGGGTATGGTGAGGGGGCAACTTCAGTATGGGATTGCGGCGACAACGTTGACGAGGGGCTGTAGCAGCAATGTCAATGATGGGCTGCAACAGTGCTGGGCTTGAGGGTTTGGTAAAGGGAGTGGGGAAGGGGGAGGTGCATGGAGGAGAAGGGGAGAGGGAAAAAAAAAGATTGACCGGTGATAATGTGCTACGTTAGTTTGTGAGATCTCTTTATGCTTCTAGCAGCTATTTTAAAAGATCATAAAAAAATCAATTTTTAAGGGTTTATTTATAAGATAAATTACGTAAAAATAAATATTTTATCCCTCCAAGATGAATAGGTTGCATTTGGTTGGCAAGCCTACCTCAACCTATTTCAAATTAATCATTGATAGGGCCTACTACTTTTTCAACTTTATGTAAAAAAGAAAAACTTATCTCAACCTACTTCATACATTTAAACACAAATCTCAAGATATTCACATTCAAACATATCTCAATGAAACCCACAAATCACTACTATTCATAAATAAACTCAAATGATGTGAGATTACTTCAATATTCAAACTTAGCCTTTAATGGTTTGCCCCTCAGTGTCATGGACCCACAGTGAAATTTCTCTTAGGACAGTTGTGAGCCCTATAGGCTATCAAATTCATTTATAATTAAGGTGGACCTTTTAGCATGTTATTAGTTAAAGAATACAGAGAGACCAAAATCCTGTAGGAGATGAATGTCAACCATGTCCATGCCTTTGGTTGAATATTCACACCTGATTCACCCTCTGCACATCCTACACTCACTCCTAGAAATTGAAACAAGAATTGTAACCTTCCGGTCTGTTGTAGTCAGCCTCACGGTGTGCCTCATTAGTGATTTTGCCATCTCCACAGCTTTCCCTTTTGTAGGTTGCTCCTCAAGAGGGCCCACTGTTGATGTTGTGTTTCACAGCTCGAGTAGTTCCATGGAAGCCCAACACCGAAACCTGCAACCAAGATGAAATGTGGGCTTTGGGTTGGTTTGGGGCACCTCTGATGCTAAAGCCAATGAGTGATTCTCAAAGTTGCTTGCAGTTACTACGTAGAGCCTTCTCATCGTGGCCCTGGCTTCCCTTCTTCTTGGGTAGTCATGCCGGTCTACTTCAGCACTAGATCGCCTACTTTAAAGGAATGTGGAATGACCCGCTTGTTCCCACCTTTCCTCTAGGAGGTTCAGGCCTTCCTCTAATCTTTCATTGTTGATGTCTGGGTTGAAGTACTGGACTCGGTATGTGGGTATCCCCCACCTCCAAGGGAATCACTGCCTCTGTCCCATAGGTGAGGGCGAAGGGCGTCTCCCTAGTAGGGGTCTTGACGGTTATTTGGTATGCCCATAATACACCCAAAAGTTCTTCAGCCCATCTTCCTTTATGAGCTCCCAACTTTTTCTTAAGGGTGGATAGTAGAGTTTTGTTGTTTGCCTCGGCCTGGCCATGGGTGTCCCGGAAAGGAGTACTTGACTTTGATCCGGAGTTCAGCACACCTTTGCCAGTAGTTGAAACAGTCAAATTACTTCTCGTTGTCCAATATAAAGCTCTAGGAATGTCGAATCGACAAACTATCAATCTCTACAGGAACTTCGTGATAGCCTGGGCAGTGATGTTGTCAACGTCTCTACTTTGACCCATTTCGTGAAATAGTCGATCGTGATGATCACAAAATTTGCCCATCCTCTAGTCTTTAGGAATGGGTTGATTAAATCCAATCCCCGCTATGCAAAAGGCCATGGGAAGGAGATTGAAGTCAGCTCCTCTAGTGGGTAGTGCAGCACAAGTGTGTGCTCTTGGCATCTCGGGCACTTCTTTGCAAAGTTCTCCGTGTCCTGAAGGGAGTAGGGCCAGTAGTACCTGGCTTGGGTCATTGTCATAGCCAATGCTCTTCTGCTTGAGTGGTTCCCACAAATTCCCAAGTGAATTTCAACTAGGACGTACTGAGCCTCGTCTAGTGAGAGGCACCTAAAGAGAGGTTTGGAGAAGCCCATTCTGTACAGGATCCCTCCTAACAATGTGAACCGTGTAGCCATGTTCCTAACTTTGCGTGCCTCTTCTGAGTCTCCCAGTAGCTCACCTTCCTAAAAAAATTTCACGATGTCTATAGCCCACTAGGAAATGCCTAGGAGGTGACTGATACCTTGGCTTCGATGGCAGGGCATCGACCTTTCTGATTATGGAGTGCTCGGGAAAGGGAAGCTTATCCTGTCCCAACGCAGCCTTCGCCAACTCGTTTGCCTTTCGGTTCTCTCCCCTTGGGACTTGTCTAGTGTGAAAGTAGTGGAAGAGGTCGTGCTCCTCGCAAACTAGCTAGAGGTACTTCTTCAGCTTCTCTCCCTTTGAGGTAAACTATCCCAACACCTGATTGACAACTACTTAGGAGTCGGCACTCACCTCAACTTCCTTAGCCCCCAATAGTTAGGTGACTGACATCACTGCTAGCAGTGCCTCATACTCGGCTTTTGTTGTTGATTGTTTTGAAGGCCAGCTACACCCCTGCCTACCTAGTAGGATGACCTGTCTACATAGACCTGCCAGGGCTTTCCTTAGGGTACAACCTGTACTTCTTCCACGAAGCTGATGAACTCTGCAACAAATTCTGCTAGCACCTGCCATTTGATCATCATGCGAGGTAGGTACTCTATGTCAAATTTGCTGAGCTAGATTGCCCACTTGGCGAGCCAACCTAAGTGTTTGGCTTCTACAAGATCTTCTTGAGCGGAACTTTGGTGAGCACTTTCATCAGATGGGCTTGGAAGTATAGTCTTAATCTTCTTACGGCGACTACTAGTACAAACACCAACATTTTGGTCCGTGGGTACCTAGCCTCAGCCTCGCAGAATGCCCAGCTTTTGTAGTGGACAGACTGTTGTCCTTTCTCTGCTTCACAGACCAATACTGTTGATACAACATGCGGCGATAAGGCTAGGTACACGGTCAGGTTCACACCTGGCTTAGTTTGACTGAGGAATAGGGGTGGGTCAGGTACTTCTTTAGGTCGGTGAACGCTTCATCATAGGCAACGTGCCATTCCTGGGACTTCCTCAAGACCTTAATGAGAGGGAGGCATCGGTAGGTCGACCGAGCAATGAAGCAGTTTAAGGCTACCACCCGGCCAACGAACCTGTGAACCTCGTGAAGATTGTGGGGGGAGGGCATCCCTATTATTGCCTTGACCTTCTCCAGGTTGGCTTCTATTCAACGCTCAAAGACTATAAAACCCACGAAGTTGCCCAACTCCCATCCGAAGGTGAACTTCAATGGGTTGAGTTTCATTTGGTACCATCGAAGAACTGCGAAGGCGTCATGTAGGTATGTCAAGTATTGCTAGGGCTTCTTGCTCTTAACTAGCAAGTCATCCACATATACCTCCATGTTCTGGCCGATCTGTTGCTTAAACATCCGGTTGACTAATCGCTGGTAGGTGGCGCTAGCATTCTTTAGGCCAAATGGCATGGCCTAGTAATCGTAGAGCCCGCGGTTTATCATGAAGGCTATTTTCTCTTCATTGTTTGGGCTTATCCAAATCTAGATGTATCCGGAGTACGCATCCATGAAGCTAAGGATTAGTTACCCAGCCTTTGAATCCACTATCAATTCGATGGGCGATAGTGGGAAGCTGTCTTTCGGCCAAGCCTTGTTCAGGTCAGTGAAGTCGACGTACATTCACCACTTCCCACTTGCCTTATTCACTAGGACAACATTAGAGAGCCACTCGGGGGTAGTGAGCCTCTCGGATGAACCCTGTAGCCAGGAGACAGTCCACCTCCTCAGCTATGGCTGCGTACTTCTCGGTGCTGAAGCTTCGATACTTCTGCTTTACTTTCCAGCTGTTGGGTCCATGTAAAGACGATGCTCGATGATGGAGTCATTGATCCCTAACATTCTCTCGTGACTCCAGGTGAACATGTCATGGTGCTTGATGAGAAGAAGCTTCAAGTCCTACCTTGGTTCAAGGGCCAGCTTACTCTTGACTCAAACTGTTCGCTTGGGCCTCTGTTGGTCTACCGAGACTAGCTCCAATGGCTCATTTGGCTTTGCCTGCGTGAGAGCTTGCTCGTCTTAGACTTCCTCATCCCACTCAGCCAGGTCTGGCAGTGAAGTTGGGCCCAGCTGCCTCCCCTGCGCCCCCAATCATTTCGACTTCCTTGACTTTGTGTTTCAGCTTTTGAACGTAGCACTCCCGGGCTAGCACTTGCTTGCCACAAACCTCACCCACCCCCAATTCTGTGGGCAACTTCATCTTGAGCTGGTAGGTGGAGGTCACTGCCCTCAGGTTGTTCAAGGACAACCTGGGTCAGGATCCCAGTATCGCGTTGTACGAAGAGGAAGCCTTGACCACTAGGAAATGGACCATTGTGGTTGAGGTCTTGGGGGCCTTCCCTCCCAGGACGGATAGCGTGATGGCTCCCATTGGTTGAACAATGTCGCCCATGAAATCTTTGAGCGGCATGGAGGCTGGGCATAGTCAGTCTAGGCTGATCCTCATCCTAACGAAGGCATCCCAGAATAAGATGTCTACCAAACTGTCGTTGTCGATCAAGACTCTTCAAGTCTTGAAATTCTCGATCTGCATAGTCACCACCAGTGCATCATCGTGTGGGTGGAGGATGCCCTCCTCATCCTTCTCGTTGAAGGTTATCGTGGTACTCCTAGACTATCTCTTGGCCCCGGTGGCAACCCTTCCCATTGTGAACACTTCCACATACCACGCTTTTTGGGCATGTGCCCTCCAAGCCGATGAGGTGGTTTCTCCACTTACATATGCCCCAACTGGGTCATCTACCCTCACAGGGCTTCTGCACCGTAGGTCCTTCGAGCCTCTCGTCTAGCCCTTTGTCATCTTGAGCTCACACTCTATTCGTGCCTTAGGCGGCCTCCCTTGCGCTGCTCTTAATAGTCTTCCGACCACTTTTTCTGGTCCTATAGGTCCTCCAGCAATTCCCTACTCCACCTTAAGGTATAACAGTCCTCGGTGTTATGCCAGTCCACCAAGTGGTCGATGCAATACTGGTGGCCCTCTTGGTGTTGCCGTGGGCTCGAGGCTCGTTCCCCTTCTACAGCCCTACTCATGTGCGCATGGGGCCTACAGCGTGTCCGAGCCGATGCTTCCCCCATTTTCTTTGTCTCTGGTGCTCCCTTCTTCCCTCCCATTCCAGCCCATTTTGGGCATTTAGATCGAAATTGGCATTCCGAGCCTTGTTCTGTTTTAGATTGTTTTTGTAATTTTCTTGTGTTTGGATGACAATTTTGTAAATTTTAAATTCTAATAGTATTTAATTAGTTCTAAAATATAAAATGTATTTATATAATTTTAATTTGTTTTGTAACTTTAAATATGTCCCCTCACTCTTGGATTTTATTTTTGGGACTCTTTACTCATGGTCATTTGATCCTTGTGATTGTTCTCTCGAAAAACAAAAGTTATGTTTCTCCTAGAGTTCTATCTGCATCTCCCAGTAGTGCTACTCGACAACTTTCCACAAAATTTCAAAGCTCCTCCTCACTAAGAATACTCCTGCCATGGATATGGAGCAGTTGATTCATCAAACAGAAGCTCTCTCTTATGAAGGTTTAAATCTTTCTCTTGAAATCGAACCAGCAAACGATGATTCTAAGTTAGCACTCATTGGTAGGATAGTTGCAACTCGACCTCTAAATAGGATTTCCTTACATGCTTCCTTCAGAGCTGCTTGGAGCTTCCTTAATAAGTTCCACATTGAAGATCTTGATGTAAATCTATTTCTTTTTACATTTCAAAATGTTGGTGACAAACAGAGAACTTTGAACCAAATCCCTTGGAACTTTGAGTGGCATCTCCTCATCCTCAAAAACTGTCCTGCAGAATCCACATGGAAAGAGATTAGTCTCAATACATCACCTTTTCATGTTCAAATCCACAGACTCACCAGAAATCATATGACAGATAAAAATGCCTTTTAAAATAGGGAGTGCTCTTTGAATTTTTCTAGGAGTGAATGTTGATCCCTTGTTTGGTTTAGCATGTAAGAAATTTATCAAGATTAAGGTGGATATTAACATCACCAAACCCTTAAAACAAGGACTATGGGAACCAAGGGACTACAACTTTGACACATGGGTTTCGTTTAAATTTGAATGCTTATCTGACTTTGCTACACTTGTGGTAGGATTGGGCACTCCCATACCTTCTGTAAATATCTAAACTCCACACTAGAACAGATGCCATTTGGGCCTTGGCTACGTGCAGAATTTCCTATCTTCATGACGATTAATCCAATTCATCGTGGTCAAGAAAGGGTCCCTAGACTCCCTATGGATCACTTTATAGAAGAAGGAATGAGCTAAGAAAACTCACTTTCAGACTCTGAAATGTTGGAAATTAGGGATTTTGGATCGTTGGCCATAATATTGCCCATGTCCCCTCTGAATGAAAGAATGGAAGAATCACTAATAGAAGAATTGTACGGGAAAGGAAAAACGGCTATTGAAGAAGAAAGTCTCTCTGTAAGAGGTAATGCTTTCATTAAAGAAGTGATGGAGAATAAATGGGATGTTCATCAAGAAAAGAATCGGAGCATTCATAAAGCTCTCATTGTTCGAAAACAACCGATTAGGGTAAAGTCACCCTTTGAACTTATTTTAGACCCAAATCCTAAAGATTACAATTTCAAGTCTCAAGCAGATGCAAGCAGTAGTCTTAAAAAGGAAAACCTCACCTTCTGGAATTCGGCTAGGTAGAGAGAATCTGGCCCATTACCAACGTCCCAACAAGCAAAACCCCTTCGGATTGGAAGGTGGAGATGAGTTCTCCTACTGTAGTCTATAGTAGCCCTTTGCTAGAATTAAATTGCTTTCCAACAACCGGGAAACCCTCATTTACTCTAAGTGTTACTTCTCCACTAACAAACACTTTCCCATCAATCACTCAAGATACTCAGGTCTCTCAATCAATTGATCCTCAGGCCCTCTACAGTGAGCACACAGGAATAGATTTGCAGGATTTAATTCCCCCTTTAACTCTCAACACTGAAGAATGGGTCTCTCGTTGGTTGAAAATGAGTGTGGAAGTATTTATGCTAACCAAACCGACTGGCTACTCGTTGGTGGAAGAAGACGTCTCACATTAGCAGTTGATTGGGCCTTTTACGCTATGCCCATGGGGAGAGACTAAAGGCTTTCTTAGCCCACCTAAAGATAAGCCTTTTTCAGAAGGTAAGGCCCAAAGTGGTAAATGGAGGTTTGGCTCACCCTTTAATGCTCAATGTCCGTTGGGTTCAAAACCAAAAGAAATAAACTTCTTGCCCTCCATTACTTATCATCTGGTTAAGCTAAGTTCTCCTTCAGTAACCTCAAGCTATCAGTCTGCTTCTAAGAAGCCTAGGCCCACCATAAGTTACGTAGCCAAATATAGTTCCTCTTTTCAAGATGGTCCTCTAGCCAACGACCTTTCTTACTTCCCTTTAGAGAGTTCTATTTCACTTATTCCTACTTCTGAGTTGGAAGCTTCACAGAAAAGGGCAGCTCCTCTTTGTGTCCAGGAATCTAGCTCACTAAAATCTAAAGTGCAGAAAATATCTGAGATTGGTAATCTACAATCAAGAAATGTTATCAAAGATATTGGTGATGAGGAAAAAGAAGCGGCAATTATGCTATTATCTATTAAATCAGAGCCCTAGGGAAAATCAAAAAAGCAAAGGAAGTTGCAAGATCAAAACCGTATAGCAGAGCTACATTAAAGGAATAATTGTCCGAAAAATCGAAAAAACTAATGAGGCGGGCTCTACCGTGCCTCTAGTTATTCCATGAATTCTTTGGTATGGAATTGCAGGGGACTAGCCCATCCCAAAGCAATTAGGAGTATAAGGGCTTTTATAAATAAGTTTAATCCAGATATTATCCAAGGTTTCTAATGATAGCACCCCTATTATTGTAAATAGACTAGGTTTCCACCATTTTGTAAATGTTTTTGCCTCGGAGAAAAAAGGAGGCATTTTGTTATTATGGCGACCGGATGTGGATATTGAACCGGTCCATACTAATGCTAATGCTATTTCTGTTTTGGTTTACTCTGATCCTCCCAATCACCCTTGGTTAACTACCTTTGTATATGCTCCAGCTCAATGGAAACAAAAGGCAAATTTTTGGAACCTTTTGGATTTAACACATAGTTCCTTTCCTGGACCTGGCTTTGTATTGGAGATTTCAATGACTTTTTAAGCTAACAAGATAAATATGGAGGAAGACCAGTAACGTCATCATCTATAGGTGGTTTGCAATGCTTAATGGACTCTCATGGTCTCATCGACATTGGATTCTTAGGACCTATTTTCACATGGAAAAATAATCGGAATGGGAAAGCGATGATCAGAGAAAGACTAGATCGTGGCATGGCGACTGCTTTTCTCAGAAGCCACTATTCAACACATAGTCTTTGCTGCCTCAGACCATAATCCTCTCTTACTAAACACTATGAAGATAAGGAAGAATTTCTCCTCCTTTAAATTTGAGGAATTATGGACTCAAGATCCTCTTATCAATGTAATCATTCAAGAAGATTGGCACCAAAAATTCCACAGGAACCCAGCTTTCATCCTCTGCAATAAGATCAAGGAAACAAAAAAAGGCACTAAAGCTCTGGAATGAAAATCACTTCGGGAAAATCCAAACAAATATTTAGCAACTTGAAATGGAGCTTAGTAATCTTCAAAGCAACATTCCAAACCTGTGGAGCTTACATAGAGAAAAATTCCTTCATCTCAAGATACAAGAACAATTGACGAATGAACAAGAACAAGCTGGTTCACCACGACTGACTTGAACACAAAGTACTACCATTTGTCAACGACAATCCATCGAAGAAGAAATGGGATTGAATCAATCAATATGAGCCCAAGTAATTGGACAATGGATTAGGATATCATTGAATCTACTTTCATACATCATTTCGAATCCATTTATAACTCATCGACCCCTATCTTCCCAGAGCATCTTGAAAATCTTTTTGAAAGTCAGATTTCAGAGGAAGATAATAAATTCCTTACTGCCCTGCCTCTGGAATTTGAAATTTATGGAGCTCTAAAACAAATCCCAAACAATAAAGCTCCAGCACCAGATGGGATGACTACCCTTTTTTATAAACATTACTGGCATATCATCAAGATAGATGTGGTTGCGGAGGTGCAAAATATTTTTAGAAGTGTGAAGCTTCTGAAATAAATGAATCACACCAATATAGCTCTCATACCAAAGATTGCAACCCCAAGCTCCCCTCAACACTATCGACCAATAAGCCTGACAAATGTCATCTACAAAGTCATCACAAAAATCCTTGCAAATTGACTAAAGCAATCTCTCCCAGGCATAATTTCCCCTTTCCAAATAGCTTTTGTTCCTGGTTGTAATATCAAGGAAAATTCCATTATTGCTCATGAGATGTTTCATCATCTAAAACATCATAAAGGGAAAAAAATGTCAGTTGGCTTTAAAGCTCGACATAGAATTTTCTATTTACTATTATGAAAGTATTGGGATTCAGCCTAACCTGGATAAATCTCATCAAGGAATGTATTGCGACGACTTCTTTCTCTATTCTCATCAATCGATCCCCAAGGGGTTTTTTTAAAGCTCAAAGGGGTCTTAGGCAAGGTGACCCTATTTCACCTTTCCTCTTCATACTGTGTATAGAGGTACTTTTGAAACTACTAGCTAGATCAAAAGCACTTCAAAAACTAGAAGCTATTAAAATCCGTAGAGATTGCCCCCCAATTTCTCACATTCTTTTTGCATATGACTTAATTATCTTTAGGAAATCAAAGCAAAAGTCGATCAAGGCCATCAATAATGTTCTAGAGAAATATCAAGCTTGGTCAGGCCAACGCATCAACCAAAGCAAATCATTTATCTTCATTACTCAAAGTACTAGCCAAGTAACAAGAAGGATAATATTGGCGAATCTGCCATACAAAGAATCGACCTCAAAAATGAAATATTTGGGAGTGTTGAAAACTTTTAGTCAATCTAAAAGATAGGACTACAAAGGAATGCTAGAGGCAGTAAACAAAATATTGGATGGTTGGAAATCAAAAATGCTTTCACAAGCGAATAGAATTATGCTCATCGGGACAGTAGCAAGCACCATTCCTACATAACAAGTGTCAACGCACATGTTACCAAAGTCCATCTGCAAGTCACTGAATGCTAGCTTTAGAAACTTTTGGTGGGGAAAGTCAAAAGACCAAAAGCACAAGTTTTGCCTAAAATCATGGACAACCATTTGCCAACCAAAAAAAGATGGGGGACTGGGATTACGACTGATGGAAAACATGAATGTTGCATTGTTAGCAAAGACATGGTGCAAAATGTGCCAACCAAACAATAGCATTTGGCACAATCTCTTATCAAAGAAATATATGAAATCAAGTGTTTTTGGAAAAACAATCCGAAGGTTATCGGCTCAAACTTCTGGAAAGGAATACTAAAGACTAGACATTTGCTAGAAAAAGGTATGTGCTTCAAAATTGCTAATGGTATGTCTGTAAAAGCTTGGCTTGATCCCTATATTCCATCCTTGGAAGCTTTCAAGCCTATTCCCCTTATCCATACAACTGAGCAATCCTCTTTTCTCAAAGTCTCAGATATGATTATTCAGGCTAATAATTACTGGAATCTTCCAATTTTAACAACTCTTTTCCAGCAAGATAGCATAAAAAATATCCTAAAAATTCCTTTGCCTCATTCCTCTCGAAGTTCAGATTGTCTCATCTAGACCAAAACCCAAAGTGGGAGATTCTCTGTTAAAACTGCCCATCACATTGTATCAAATATTGCTAATTCAAACAGGGAATCATCTCCATATATCCCATGGAGGAAAATTTAGAATCTCAAAATCCATGATTGCCATAAGTTCCATCTATGGAAAATACTTTGAGATATTCTTCCTACAAGAGAGCACCTTAAAAGTTTTATCCCTAGCATTCCCTTCATTAATTTTCCACTTTGTGATGAAAAAGATTAAAACCCTGCTACATCTTTTTATAGAATGCCCTATATCTAGAATTCTCTGGAGTCAGAGCAATGGGCCTTTAAATCTCCCTTTTCTGGCAGTAAATTTAATGAAGGATTGGTTTCAATTCATCTTATATCCAAAGCAAAAACTTGGCCTAACTTCCTAGGAAGAACATCCTTTCAAAATCTTTGCAACTCTGTTTTTAGACTTTATTTGGAGACTTTGAAATGATATTGTTCATAATCACAAGGAGCTCTTTATCCACAAAATATCACAGAAGTTGAATCTCTCTTACAAAGAAAATTTACAAGCTTGGCAAGGAAAGCTCAGCACCAAAGTGGAAAAAGAATGGCAAAAACCTTCCACAAATCAAATTTGCATTTCTTTTGATGCAGCAATCAAAAACTCATTCTCTTCAACCTTGGCAGTAAGTAGAGACTCAACTGGGAAAGTCATTGAAATCTGGACTGAGGAAAATCCCACTACAATCTCGGTGATAGTAGAATTATTAATGGCAAAGTTGTCTTTCAAAATGGTATAACATCTCAACTTTCCATCCATCTCTTTCGTTGGTGACTCACTATTAGTTATTTCTTCTATCAATAAAGAGGAAGTGATTTGGCAAATATCTTCAATCTCGAATGATATTGCAACCTCTTTGAAATCTCGCAGTGGATGGAGCTTTAACAAAATAGATCAATCTCAAAATTTACTAACGCATTCAATGGCGCAATGGGCAGCTACAAACTCCCTGTTTGGTAGCATTCAGTTGGATATTATCCCTTCTTGTATTTTGCTAATAGACAGTGGGAAAGACCCTCCTTAAATGCTTTGTAATAGTTTTTACTTACAAGCTTGATTAAAAAAGAACAAATGTCCTCTCTCTCTCTCTCTCTCTCTCTCTCTCTCTCTCTCTCTCTCTCTCTTTAAATATCATTATTTTTAATAATTTTTCTATTCTTTTATTTTTTTTTCTTTGTTTCTATCTCTCAACTCAAATTTATGATTTTTTAAAATTATATTCATTTTATAAATCTTCAATTCTTCTATATATATACACATTTACATATATATATATGTATTTATTCTATTAGTTGGTAGTTTATATATACATATAATCATTTATATATAGTATATAATTAATCCCAAAACAGTACCGAAATATTTCGTTTTAATGCCTTAACCAAAACGGCCACTGGAACGGTATTCAAGACTTTTCCTTTAACATCTCCAGGTGCTCCAGTGCGTCATACACCTCTATTTGGGGGACTTTGAATTTGGGTAGGAGAAGCACATACATAACCCCCATGTTATACGGCTAGTCGGTGTTGATGAGCAGCTGATCCAAGGTTGATGACGCGCACATCCACTTGGCCATCTTCGCATACTTGTCCTTGAGCTCTCGGAGTTCGAGGTGCATCTTGCCCCTTTCTTCCTCAGCCGTGGAGTTCCTAGGGGCACGCCATGACTTGACATGCTCATTGCCTCTGGGCTCCATTCCTCCTGTCAGCTCTTTGTTGGTCTGCCTAAGTGTTGCATTCTTCTGGTGGAAAAGTCTCATCTCCTCCATCAGCTTTTTTTATCATGTCCTCCATCTCTATAAGCCTCACCTCCAATGCTTCGCCTTGTTCTCCTTCTATTCTCGTGGTTTAGGAATGTGTCGTTGCCGGCATGTGAAGTACATGCTTCTATAGATCCCACAAACAGCAGTATTGTTAATGTCGTGTTTCACAGCCCAAGCAGTTCCATGGAAGCCCAACTCTGAAACCTACAACCAAGATGAAATGTGGGCTCCCAGGTGGTTTAGAGCACCTCCGATGCTAAAGTCAGTGAGTGATTCTTAGGGTTTCTATGGAGAGTAAGAGAACTCAATATCCAGAAGGAGAAAATGAGAAAAAGAAGTAGAACCCTCCCCCTCAGTGAGGGTAGGGGTATTTATAACTGGCTCAGGCTCGACCAATGAGAGGGATCGTGGGGTATCAATTCGTACACGGGTCTGACATGCTACCAGCCTCTCAACTAGGCACCAATGCGTCAAGGCATGGTCACGCTGACCAATGGTGCCCCAGGAAGCAAGTCATTGCGTGTTTGCCCCCAAAGAGCATTGAGTGCGGTGTGGTCCTTGGTTACGACGTGTCCTTTCCGTGTCCCATTTAATGCGGCGTGTCTTAGGTTAGGGGCACCCTATTCTTGTATGTGTTCAGCCGCTGGGAAAGTACTGCTCTCGCCCTTCCTTGTAGGGCCTTGTCGGCCAATCATGGTGTCAGGTGATTCTCAACCGGCGCATGCTTTCCAGCTACTCTTGCTACCAAGCTTCCCAGGCTAGCCTGACATGAATCCTTCCTCGTTCTCAGGCCCTAGGCCTTCCTGAGCCCATGGCCGAGCCCATTGGGCTTGAGTTGGCCTTGGGAAAAACTCCTACCACAGGCCCTTTATCAAGTCATACATCTTCAAGCAATCGCAGGAAGACTTCGAGTACATAGATGAGCCGATCTCGAGAAGGTTGAACAAAAATGGTTTCGACCTTGCCGATTATAACTTGATCGTTTTCTACTGGTAGGTTTAGAATATAACATCTCAGAAGGAGGGATTCCATCATTTCATGTATAAATATAATCAATCATTTTTAAAAACATCTCATAATTTATAGACTGTACCAACATTTCAAAACATTTTATCTCATTTCAATGAAAGTGACATTAATATAGCCGACCCAAGAGTAACACTAGTTTAAGTCGTTGTCTAGACCGCAATCCTACATGAGATATTCAAAAATAAGAGTTAGATGTTTTTATTTTAATTTTTACAATATCATTAAGTGATAAGAATAAAAAAAATTTTAAAAAAAAAGAAGCAAAGACAAGCATATATCTTAACGGAGAGCGTAGAGAAACAGAGCAACCAACATCGGGCAGAAATGTCCATGGTTGGCTAGATGCTTTTTTTCAAAGCATAGTCTTACACGGTTAAAACTTAAGGGTGTATATGATGAAAAACATACAAGTCCCGCATATTATTTTTTAAAAAATAAATAAATATAATTTTTTTTAAATAACGGACCTCATCTTTTTTCAGAGATCACAACCCTATATGAGACACTTAAAAATAAAAATGAGATGTTTTTATTTTGAAATTAAAAAAGTATACAAAAACAATATCATTGAATCATTGAAAAAAAAAAAAGCAGCAATTAATACCAGTATATATCTTCACTGAGTGTGGAGAAGCAATGCAACCAACATCGGGGGCAGAAATGTCCCTGGTTGGCTATATTTTTTTGAAAGCAAAAGCAGATCGTTTAAACAGTTGGTTAAGCGTGTATAAATTATATTTTAATAATTTATTTATATTTTTTTAATAATAAATTTTATTTTTTTAAAATATATATATATAATTTACATAACTTAAAACTATATTTAACATAATTGTATATGATATGGGCCGTCTGACCATAATAATAATTATTGTCTGCGTATAAACATCCAAACTGTTCTTCATTTATTACTTTGGGATTGAATGCACCTATTAAAAACGATTCATCAACATCTTCTGCACTATTTTAGTCTTTAGACGCAAGATGATATATAAATATTTATATGTATATATAAACTAACAACTAATTAAATAAATACATATATATACGTATATGTGTATATTTTCTAAACCTCTTTTCCCCCTTATCATTCTTGAGCAAACTGCATATGGTTATTCATAACGTAGAGAAACTATAGATGATTGCTTAATGCCTCATTTATTTTTAGATATGAGATGAGATGAGTTGAGATTAAAGTTAAAAGTTGAATAAAATATTATGAGGATATATTTTTTTAATATTATTTTTATATTGAGATTTGAAAAAGTTAAATTATTTATTTTATTTCGTGTAAAAAAAATTGTAATGATTAAATAAAATGAGATGAAAATTTTTGTGAAAGTGAACGTAAATTATTCCATCTCTTGTTGTAACTACTTCTGAAGTCATACACTTTGTTGATATGGTGAACAAATAGTTTTTTGATAATAACGGACCAAATTCTATTAATTAAAGGAGGACATACAAAGTTGACTTGAAAACAAGTTAGTTACAAACGTTAATAGCTTTCCAACACACTTCCGTGACTGACATGGTCTAGTCCAGATGGCAGATCTCGAAAGACCTAAGTCTAAGAGATAGCACAACTCTGTCAACAACAGAGTTAACAGTAATCAAGTCACAAAACCCCATACCCTGATTAAGTAAAGTAGGGTACACCAATCCCACCATTACTGCCTAAGTAGAGAGGGGACCACTCCATTCGAACTAAGGTCCGAATGTATTATTTTTTAGATTTTTATTTTTCTAAAAAGTAAAGATAGGACACGAAATAAAATACAATGGAAAACACTGTGAAAACCATAAAACAGTGCTCCAAGAGGCTACTGTGGCGCGTGCAGTACATGTGCCACTATGGGAGGAAAACTGACGGTCAATCTTGAAGGTTCCGGATTCAAAGGCTCCAGAAGCGCCTAACATCAAACGTTTCCGAGAACTTCAATCCATGCGTGCAAGCTACACGTCGCTCCTACATAAGCATATACATTCTTTTTGTTTCCTAGTCTTTTGCTTACTCAAAAGTTATTGTTTCTCCAGGTTTTGGTTATTGGTGGAGGAGATAGTGGAGTTAAGCGAGAAATATCTCGCCATTCTTCTGTTGAGCAAAATGATATGTGTGCGATTGATAAGATGGTTGTTAGTGTCAGTAATGAAGTGATGAAAAAACACGTAATATTCTTGTTAAGGATGTGTCTCACTACCAATCTGCAACTGTTCACCTACGAAACGTCAAGGAGTCCTGAGGGACTTCTCCTGGAAAAACTTCAATGCTTAAGTCAGTGAAAAGGAAACCGTAATGAATCTTAATTTTCTACTTACCTTTACTATTAAAGGTTACCTGATATATATAGGTTTGCTTGCAATACTTATCTTATCCAGAACTTACCGGTGCGGATCACTGTTCAGTATTTTGAGTAATCGTGCAACTGCTTGACGTCCCATCCTTCTGTAAAAGTTGGCGTGGTGTACATCCTCTTTAAATTCCCTTTATTTTCTCATATTGGCCCCTGGATCTGTCCTTTGGGCTTTTTTGGTATAATGGGCCTTTTTAGGCTATTATGGAAGAATGGGCCCTTTGGTTTAAATAGTCCCTCCAGTTACCTCGCTAAATTCATTTGCCTTTTGGCGTAGGAAATTTATATTGACCAACCCTGCTATCGTGGGAATGCTGGGCGTCTCCCCATGGGCCTTCTTTTTGCTTTCAAACTTCAAATGTATATACCCCTTCTTTCTTCTTCTTCTTCTTCTTTATATATATATATATATGGGCCTAGGCGCGTGGAGAACAAGTAGCCACGAGCATAGGCCCAGACCATCCATGGCCCTTAGGTGCCTGCTGGCCCGTTGTACCCTTTTTCCTAGCTATTTTATACCTCTTTTTATTTTTAAAATATCAAGGATCCCCATCATTTTCCACTGTTGTGACAAAAAAGGAGAAAAGTTTTCTCGCGACAGTTACTCTTCTTCTCCAATGTCAAACTACAATTCCTTTATCTGTTGGCATTCTGCATTCTGTCTCTTTTCAAATACCCCTTTCCTATCGTCTTTCAGTCCTTTCTCTGTTACCTTCTTTGTTCTTCGAATCTCTTTCTTACCTTCGTTCTTCATCTGTCTTGAGTTTTTGTGTTGTTTTATTTCTACCAATTTCAATGGCCCACTTTGGTGAAGGTGAAGTTTCTGAAAACCCCTTTGAAGTCCCTGAGGGCACGATCTTTGTTGGGTATCAATGGCGCTCGAGCATCCGAGAAAAGCATTTTGCCAAGATTCAGGAAGAATATCGTATTCCCGAAACTGTTATTTTGGAGGTTCCCTTGTCTGGATGCTGTGACGATGAGGGCTTTGCTGGTAAGGTAGCTATCACCATCCCCCTCCTTGTGCATGGGTTGAGGCTCCCCTTTTGCCGTCCTATTCATGATATTTTGGACTTTCTTAACATAGCTCCTTCTCAACTACACCCTTTCGCGTTGAGGGTGTATCTCTGTGCTTGTATTGTCTTTCGCCTGGTTCTGGAACCTCTTGATGACCCTTATCCTGACCTGATTGGCCGAGAGTTTTTAGCGTTCTATAACTTGAGGGAGGCTGCCAAAGGCAACGTCGTTAGCTTCCGCAAGAAGGATAACAGGCAAATGTTGGCCCGGTTCGAGACTCGCTACTCCAATGCTAAGGCGTGGACCTCCAAATTCTTCTTCATTACTGGCCAAGGCTGAGAATACCCCGCCACAGAAGATGTATTTAAGAATTTTTTAGTTAAGTCAATCTGGTGCCCCATTCCTGACGAAAAGAAATTGTGGGCTAGAATGAAGCCTTTTTCACACCGTGAATTGGCCCGAATTGAGACAGTCTATTCTTGGGCTGGGGCTAATCCTAAGGAGCTTCATACTGATCTCTTGCTGACCTCTGCCCATATCGATCAGTTCTTGATGTCTCCCAACCAATCTTATTTTCAAGGACGCGACTTCATGATTTCGGCCATCATTCCCCCCCTCCATGCTGAAGCTCTCTGAGAAGAGTTCTAGGCGTGACCACTCTGCTCAAGAGAGGAAAGAAAAGAAGCCACGATCAGAGAAGGGGGGAAAAAAAGAAGTCATGAGAAAGGGGAAGCCGCCGAAAATGAGAGAAAATGAGCAAGGAAAAGAATGAGGACAGTGGTCAACGAAAAAGGGCCCGTTCCGGAGACTCTTCTCCCATTTCTCCTCCTCAAAAGAAAACCCTGGCGCCCTCAAAGGACGTCCAGGGCCAAACGCCTCAGGAGGATATTCAAGCTCAGACGCCCACACAGTTAGCCACCCCTGAGCCCCCGTTGTAGTGGCTAGAGGAGACCGCCATAACCTCGGGGGGTGAACACATCCAAACTTCTACCTCGCCAACTACTACTGTTCTTCCCTCACCCCGCTCATCCCCGTCACTGCCTCATTCCTCTGGCTTTAGGGATGCTGAGGGTTTAGCCAACCTGGCCTTTTTTTACCTGGCTGCCTCCCTTCAAGTTATGCCTGCTATGCAGGTGCTTTCTACGACCTCTACCCCTGCACTTGAGTTTCCCGTGCTGGAAGGGCGAGTAAGGTAGGTCGAGCTAGACGCTGAAGTGGTGGCTGCCCTTAACCTTGACTCCGACACTGGAGTGAGGGCTTGCTCACCCCCGCCTTCTGGTGGTGCTCACGACGAGACAGCCACTGTTTTGCTCATAAGTGGTCGCAAGGAGGCAGTGACGCCTTGCCCACATGTGGGGCAAAAGGTGCCTCTCTACTCCATAAGGGTGAGAGGATCAACACAACAAGGGGAGCCTTCACTCATCAAGTTAAAGCAGGCGGTGAGATTAGTTTACATTGAACCGCCCCAGAGAACCTACCAGTTACCATCTCTGGGGGAAAAACCCCCTCGCTGGTCGGCAAGGGTGCAGGACTCTCTCTTCCTTCCCTTCATGCCTCCTCCTTTGGGGGGGATACTGACTCCTTCCTCGAGGAGGAGTGGGAGAATTTCCTGCGGGAAGATACCCGCCTTCTTAAGGCCCACCTGGCTTACCAGTCGCTCCCTCTGCCCCCTGTACGCTTGGGAGACTCTTCAAGGAGGGTGACGGCTTCGTTTGTGAAGCATGGGGAGGCATCCCCCCTAGGGGCAGTTTTTAGCCTTGGAGAGATTGTTAGGGGGGACGCCAGCTGTGGTGCTTCCTCAACAGCTGTTAACTCCCAGGTTGAGGCCATTGCTCAGATGGCCACTCATTTGAGAGGATGGCTCTCTGAGGTACTATGTAGTCTGTCCCGCTTCTTTTATACTCCATCCGTATTTAAAACTTTTCTCATATTGGTTGTTTGTTTTCCTTCTTGCAGGACATTAATGATCTAGCTGCATGGATAGTGGCTGACTGTACCTGACTTGAGGAGGAGGTTAAGGAGCGGCGCAAGCTATGCTAAATTGCTAAGCATGCCTCTAAGAAGCGGCGGGTTGACAGGGTTGAACTGGCAACCTTAGCCGAGGAGAAGAAGGAGCTGGAGATCTTGCTAGAGCAATCTGAAAGTTATTCTCACTCTTTGCAAGGTGATCTCGAAATACTTGAGGTTGAACTCCTTGAGCTGCGCGAAACTGCCCGCCTAGCAAACAAGGTCAAGGCTAAGGATGACTTCGTCTTGACCCTTCTTCAATCTAAGAGGGACTCAACCAAGCTTCAATTTTTTGGAGGCTCAGAAAAACTTTCTAAGCTTACTACCCGTGATGGGGAGCTAACTTCTCTTCATGGAGACCTGGCCCGCTCTCAAGACTGTTGCAAGTCCTTCGAGGAGGATCTTAAGGAGGCAAACTCGACTCTTGGAGTCAGTCACCAAAGGCTATCTGAGAAGATGGATGAGCTAACCACTGCTCAGGACGAGATTGCACTTTGTGCCCAGTTGGCTCATGTTCCTACTACAAGGGATCACGCCTTTACATTTGGGCCTAGCTGTGGCATCTTGAGGCTGAGGAACAGTCTCCTAGCCGACCCCACCACCAATCTTAAGGCTCTTGACCGGAGTTTATTCTCTCCTGAGGAAAGCGCCTACCGCCAGGTTGACGATTTTGGGCGAAAAGAGATGCCTGACGCTTTTGTAAATGTGCCCCCATCGTTCCAGGCTGTTGATGCCCCTTAGCTTTTTAACCTTCTTTTTCTTTGTTTGAGAAAAGTTTTTTTGTATTTTTACACATTGTACATTTGTGATAATGAATCTTGCTTTACTCTGATGAATGCCAGTTAACTTTGATATTTCACACTTTTATTCTTGGTCTTTCATTTGTGGTTGGATTGTTTCGCCGTTGTTGCCCTTGGTTTGTTAGGTTGTTTTTGGATAGCGGGGCCTAAGGACCTACGCACCATTTTTCATGGCACCATAAGCTATTAATTAAGGCTTGCCTTTGGTGTTTAAGGTTGGCATGGTCTAAAGACCTACACGCCCTTTTTTTCATTGCACCACAAGTTGTTAAGGCTTGCCTTTGATGTTTAGGGTCGGCGTGGTCTGAGGACCTATGCACCATTTTTGCATGGCACCACAAGCTGCTAAGGCTTGCCTCTGGTGTTTAGGGTTGGCGTGGTCTGACGACCTACTCGCCCTTTTTTCATGGCACCACAAGCTGCTAAGGCTTGCTTTTGGTGTTTAGGGTCGGCGTGGTCTGAGGACTACGCGCCCTTTTTTCATAGTACCACAAGCTGCTAAGGCTTGCTTCTGGTGTTTAGGGTCGGTGTGGTCTGAGGACCTATGCGCCATTTTTTCATTGCACCACAAGCTGCTAAGACTTGCCTCTAGTGTTTAGGGTCGGCGTGGTCTGAGGACCTACGCGCCCTTTTTTCATGGCACTACAAGCTGTTAAGTCTTGCTTCTGGTGTTTAGGGTCGGCGTGGTCTGAGGACCTACGCACCCTTTTTTCATGGCACCACAAGCTGCTAAGGCTTGCCTCTGGTGTTTAGGGTCAGCGTGATCTAAGGACCTATGCGTCATTTTTTCATTGCACCACAAGTTACTAAATCTTGCCTTTAGTGTTTAGGGTCGGCGTGGTCTGAGGACCTACTCGCCCTTTTTTCATGGCACAACAAGCTACTAACGATTGCCTCTGGTGTTTAGGGTCAGCGTGGTCTGAGGACCTACGCGCCCTTTTTTCATGGCACCACAAGCTGCTAAGGCTTGCTTCTAGTGTTTAGGTTCGGCGTAGTTTGAGGACCTACGTGCCCTGTTTTCATGGCACCACAAGCTGCTAAAGTTTGCCTCTAGTGTTTAGGCTCGGCGTGGTCTGAGGACCTACTCACCCTTGTTTTATGGCACCACAAGCTGCTAAGGCTTGCCTTTGGTATTTAGGGTCGGCGTGATCTAAGGACCTACGCGCCCTTTTGGGTCAGCGTGCTGTCCGCCATTGTTGTTTATGAGGGCAGCGAGACTGATTTTGTTATCACTGTGTTTGCCCAGTTTTTGTTTATTTTAATTAATATTCGCCCATGGGAGGTCCTTCGTTTGTGGAGAATTATTAATAAATAAGGCATAATATGCTCATAAATGGTGATAAGCGGGTGCAAGCACATTCGCAACATGTATATAAATGTGATAATGCAAGTACTTGGAAAATGAAAAGAAATAAAAACACTACAAAAGTCACTGATAAAATTTCTTTAAGTGCTCCGCGTTCCATGGTTGTGGCAATTCTTTGCCGTGGATGTCTTCCAACCGATATGATCCAGGCCTGTTGTTGGCCACCACTAAGTAAGGACCTTCCCATCGGGGTCCCATTTTTCCTTCACCTTGGGTAGTCACCCCGCTCTTCTTTAAGAGCAGATCACCCACTTTAAAAGTCCTGAGTCTTACTCTTTTATTGAAGTATTGCTCAATTTTTGTTTTTTCCTACAGCATTCGGGCTTCTGCCATCTCTCTTTCTTCCTCTAGTAAGTCGAGGTATTCTTCTATCTTCTTATCATTCTAGGTACTTGAGAAATGGCTCGCTCTGTAGGTTGGTAACCCTACTTCAACTAGAGCAACCGCCTCGCATCCATATTGTTGTGAAATTTTGCAAGTGTACGAAATCGTACCAAGTAATATAATGATAAGAAAGATGTCGACCATGAGGACTATTTACCTATTAACTATTGAAATTGTTCTAATTCTAAGTTATTTAAAAATCAAGAAAAGTGGTGGATTTTGAATTAGAAAAATAGCAACAAATTAAATTAAATCAACAACTAAAGAATTGACCAAACATTTGAAAAGAAGATGATTTCACCCAAGAAGAAAACACTAAGGCATTCAACTCACCTAACCAATCCAATCCCAAATCCTAACCATACAATCAATCAATTATCATCCTTTTTTATGGTGAAATATTCTAACTTATCTAAGACCCTTTCTCGAGTAGAATTAGAATTACTAAACCTATGATAACCCGCGATATGTCTATGCAAATTTGAAAGTATTTGAGCACATTAAGATTAATAATATTTCACATAAAAGCCACACAAATCACATTGGCACATTCCTATCTTTTGTTCAATTCATGGCTTACATCATACGAAACTAAATTACATGCATCATCTCTCGAATTAACATGCACAACAAATCATTCAACTATTAGCCAAATAATTTAAGGCGTTAAATTCAATGATGTATACTCAAAAGGAATGATAAAACTATGATCACAATGAAATAAGATTCAGGATTGTCATAGAGAGGCTACATCGTAGCCTTAGCAATGGAAATTAGTTCATAATTTAATCAAAACAAACCATAATAATTTTGGAATTCATAGTGAGAATTATACAAAGAGAAGATTAAAGAGTTAAGAAGGAAACTCTATGTAGATTAAGAATCTCTATCATTGATTAACTCCAATTCTGCAGATTTCGACCTCCTGCTTGAAGTGCCATTTCGTCCCTGAATATCTTAGTTTTCGGCCCTTCCTTAAACACAAAAGTTGTAGGCTTTTATCTCATATTTCCGTAGACGTCAAGATTCCATTATTGGAGTTTTCTACTAGAAGTTATGCTCTAAATACTTAAGGGTATTTCAGAAATTCGGTAGTTTTGCGACTTTTGAATTGATGCGCCCTTTCCACCTTCTAGATATTCGTTTTTGGCCAAGGATTTAACATAAAAGTTCTAGAATTTTCTCTTGTATTTCTGTAGACACCGAACTTACCCTTATTGGAGTTTTCTAGAAAAATTTATCCTCCAATTACCGAAGGGTACTTCAGGAATTTCGAGAACTAAATGTTTCCTATTCTCTTGATAACTCCTTCAATTTATTTATTCCTAAAAAAAAAACTCTAATAAATAAGAAAATTAAATACAAACTAGCATAAAATTAATAATAAAAGTATGACCAAACTTATATAGAAATTAAGCATATCACATACGCCAATGTAAATGGGAATTCTCCTGTTGGAGTCTTCGTTGAAGTTTTGTACGCCCAAAGTATCCCGGGCAATTCGTCCGCCCAATCTCCCTTCTTTTCCGCGACCTTCTTCTCAAGGATTGAGAGTAACGCTTTGTTTGTTGCCTCAGCTTGACCATTTGCTTGGGGATGGCCTGGGGAAGAGTACTTTGCTTTGATCTTTAATTCAGCACACCACTCCTTATAGTGGTCTGAATCAAACTGGCGCCCATTGTCGGTTATAATACTTTAAGAGACTCCGAATCTGCAAACAACATTCTTCCATAAGAACTTTGTTACGACCCTGCTCGTGATGGTTGCCAATGGCTCTGCTTCCGCCCACTTTGTGAAGTAATCAATGGCAACTATCATGAATTTAACTCCACCCTTCCATGGCAGAAAGGGTCCCACTAGATCTACACCCCACTGGGCGAAAGGCCATGGTTCTATCACAAATGTTAACTCCTCAGGGGGGGGGGGGCATGTGGCACTGGCGCATACGTTTGGCATTTGACACACTTCTTGGTGAATTCTCGTGCGTCCCTTAAAGTATTAGGCCAATAGTACCCTGCCCGGACTGCTTTTCTAGCTAAGGTTCTTCTGCTGGAATGCTTTCCACATATCCCCTCATGTATCTTTACTAGGACGTACTGCGTTTCTTGTGTGGAGATGCATCGTAGCAAAGGAGCGGAGAATCCCCTCTTATAAAGAACTCCATCGATGAGCTGGAACATAGTCGCATTTTTCTTTATCCTTCTTTCCTCTTCTCTTGTTTCTGGTAGTTTTCCTTCGTCTAACTATTCTATTATTCTGCTCACCCATTCTGGAGTGTTAGATCCCAAGACTCCTACTTCCATGCCAACAACTGGGACCTCGATGACCCTCCTTTCTACTTACTACGGTAGAGGCACTTCTTCTATTCCTATTGCCGCCTGTGCCAATTTATCTACGACCTCATTGTTCGCCCTTGGTATCTGAGTTATTGTGAAATATGAGAAGAGGTCGTGAATTTCCCAAACTCTCGCTAGATATTTTTTTAGTTTTTCGCCTTTCGTAGCGTACAGGCCCAACACCTAATTTACCACTACCTATGAGTTTGACCTGGCTTCTACCTTAGTTGCCCCCATTCAAGCGACTACAGACAGTCCTGCTATAAGTGCTTCGTACTCATCTTCATTTTTTGTCACTTTAAACGCCAACGTTGCCATGTAATACCACCTCTGGCCGTTAGGGTTCAATAAATGTACTCCCAGGCCCCCTTCTGCTCGACAAGATGAGCCGTCTATGAACAATACCCACGGCTTTCCGAACGGTTCTATCGTTTCTTCTTGGGGAAACCTTGAGAATTCTACCACAAAATCTGCCAGTACTTGCCCCCTAACTGCCTTCCTTGGGCTCATACTCCACATCGAACTCACTTAGCTCAATTGACCAACCTATCAATCTTCCCCTGCTATTTGGTTTTCTCAGGACTTTTGCCAGGGGAGCCTCCATAAGCACCCTTACTGTGTGGGCTTGGAAGTATGGACAGAGCTTTCTGGTCGTCGTTACTAGAGCAAAGGCCAATAGTTCAATTCGGGGATACCTCACTTCTACCTCTCTAAGCGCTCGACTTACATAATATACTGGATGTTGGGAAATTTCTTCCTCCTTTACTAGGACGGCGGATACAGCATGCGAGGAGAAGGCTAGATATGCGTAAAGCAATTCACCCTTCTTTGGTCGTTTCAAAAGGGGTGGACTAGCCAAATATTGCTTTAATTTTTGGAATGCCTCATCACATTATTCATTTCAAGGATGCACCTTTCGCAATACTTGGAAAAAGGGGAGGCACTTATCTGTTGATCTGGCTATGAATCTTCCCAGGGCGGCCACTCTACCCACTAGTTGCTGAGTCTCATTCAGGTTTTTTGGCGGCTTCATGTTGAGTATGGCTTCTATCTTATCTGGGGAGGCCTCAATTCCCCTCTCGGATACAATGAAGCCCAAGTATATTTCCGATTAGACCCCAAAAGCACACTTTTCTGGGTTCAACCTCATTTTATAGTTGCATAAGATTTCGAACGCCGTTCACAAATCTACAAAGTGTTGGGCGGGTTCTTTACTTTTTATCAGCAAGTCGTCCACATATACCTCCATAGATCTCCCAATCTGTTCTTTGAACATTCGATTTACTAGCTTTTGGTAGGTCGCCCCTGTATTCTTCAATCTGAAGGGCATGACCTGGTAGCAATATAACCCTCGGTCTATGATGAACGAGGTTTTTTCCTCATATGTTGTGTGCATCTGTATCTGGTTGTAACCTGAGTACGCATCCATGAAGCTCAACATATGATGCCCTGCCGTTGCATCTACAATGATGTTGATGCGTGGCAAGGGGAAGCTATCCTTTGGATAAGCTTTGTTCAGATCTGTGAAATCCACGCACATCCTCCATCTCTCGTTCGCCTTCTTTACCATAACTACATTGGACAACCACTCTGGATAGTGGGCTTCTCTGATGAAACCAGTCGCGAGCAATCTTTCCACCTCTTCATTAATAGCGACGTAGTTCTTTGTACTAAATGATCTCCTTTTTTGTCGTACTGCCTTGTGTGCTAGGTCTACGCCTAAGCAATGCTCAATGACTTCGTTATCTATACCAGGCATCTCTTCATGGCTCCATGCAAAGACATCTCTATGTTCTATCAGTAGCTGCTTCAGAGCTTCCCTATCTGCCAGCAGGACCTACATCTCGATACGTGTGGTGGTCTTAGGGCGGTAGGCATATAATGTTACAAGCTCCAAAGGTTCATTGACCTCTACATGTTGTTGGCTTCGGTCATCCCTGACCTCTGTGTCTTTTTCAAAAGCCATCACCGCAGGTGGTGGATGGGGTGGTGAGGCTTTGTTCTGCCCTGCCACAATGCAAACTTGGCTTTTGACCTTTCGCAATTCTTATACGTAGCATTCCCGTGCTAGGGACTGTTCGCCTCTTGCCTCACCTACCCCGCTATCAGTTGGGAACTTCATCTTGAGATGGTAGGTGGATGTTACCACCCTAAGGTGGTTAAGTGTTGGTCTTCCCAATATAGCGTTGTAAGAATATGGAGCTTTTACTACTAAGAGATCAGTCATAGTGGTCGCCGTCCGTGTTCCAGTTCCTGCTGTTACTGGGAGGGTGATTGCCCCTACAGGCTGGATGGTATCTCCTGAGAAACCCTTTAATGGTGTTGGGGAGAGCCTTAACTTGCCAACATCAATGCTCATCTTGACGAACGCCTCCCAAAATAATATATCAACAAAGCTCCCATTGTCTACTAGCACCCGCTTAGTCGTGTAGTTGGCTATCACGAGGGTGATCACTAAAGCGTCGTCATGCGGATATAGAACTCATTCTCTATCCGCCTCTTCAAAAGATATCACCATCCACTCGTTGCTAAGTTTTGGTAGCTTGTGCGTCCTATCTGCTAAAAACACCTCTTCATACCTTGCCTTTCGTGCATATACTTTCCGACTGGATATGGAAATACCGCCCCCAAGAAAAACCTTTGCTATGGTCCTTATCTCCCCTATGGGCACCCTGTTCCTGTTACCTCTTGGGGGTGCTCTATCCCCCTCATTCTGGCGACCACCAGCTTGGCACCTTTTTTCTGGACTGCGACTTCTCCAGGTTTCTTGCCTAAACTCCTAGTGCCTTCTGGGCTTCAACCGTTCTACAACCATTCTCTCCAACCCATCGGTCTCTGCTAATCAGCTACTCTTTTTTTCATAGTAGTACAGTCTTCAGTCCAGTGTGAGTTTGTCTGGTGATATTTACAATATCGACTACCCGTCTTGATAGGGCAGCAGCCTCCTATCTCCTTCTCTTCCTCTCGTATGCCTAGATTATTATGCACCAGCCTAAGATTGTGATCTGACTGCCCCTCCCGCATTCTTTCTCATCTACTTGCCTTAGCTTTCTTGTCAACCTACCCGCTTCTTTGCTCGATCCTCCTATCCTCCTTACTAGGATCTACCAATGCTTGCAGAGTATCCTCTACATTAACAAAGTCATCAGCCCTATCCATAAATTCCCTGAGGGTGGAAGGAGTCCTTCAGGCCAGCTCTGCCATAAAAGGACTGCGCGGCCATACCCCTCCCAGAAGGGCGGCCAAAGTGATATTTTCATCTTGGTCATCCATTGTTAAGCGTTCCTTGTTGAAACAGGCCAAGTAGGCCTTCAAATTATCATCCTCCTTTTGCTTGATCGTTAGCAGGTAGGCAGCTGGGCACCGACGTCTCTTGCTAGGCATAAATTGGGTTATGAACTGTTTTGCCAACTCTTCAAAGCTGTCTATTGATTTTGGCTTGAAGGTCCCGAACCATCCCCTTGCCATCTCCTTCAAGTTCAAAGGGAAAGCTCAGCACACAATCTCCCCTGGGAAACCGTGGAGCGTGATATGAGCTTTAAAGTTTTCCAAATGATCTACTGGGTCTCTGGACCCATCGTACATGTCTACTTGGGGAACCTTGAACTTTGGCAAGAGTTGCATGGCCATAAACCGTGTGCTGTATGGCAGATCTGTCTGGTGTAGCAGGCTTTCTATCGAGGAAGAACCCCTTATCTTTTTCGTCATCTCCTCGTACTTTCCCACAGTTCCTTCAGCTCGTCATGCATTCTTTCCTTTTTTGCCCGTCCCGTATCTGCTTCGGTATTGCAATGTGCCTCTCCCTCACCTTGCTCACTATGAGCGGGCACATTGATATTACCAAAGTTGGCATTCTTCTGTCTCAAGTCATCGTTCTCTTTTTGTAAGATTTCTATAGCCTCCAACGCCTTCCTTAATCTTTCCTCCGCCACCGCTAGTCGTGCTTCCATAGATGGCAGCAATGCATCCATCACTCGGCTTGCTATTGAGTGTGTTACAGGTGGCATGTGAGAACCACGCTAAATCACATGGATCCCACAGACGACGCCAAATGTTAAGGACGTGTCTCACCGCAAATCTCGTTCACCTACGAAACTTCTAGGAGTCCTGAGAGATTTCACCTAGAAACACTTTGATGCTTAAGTCAGTGAAAAGGAAACCGTAATGAATCTTAATTTTCTACTTGCCTTTACTATTAAAGGTTACCTGATATATATAGGCTTGCTTGCAATACTTATCTTATCCAGAACTTACCGGTGCGGATCACTGTTCAGTATTTTGAGTAATCATGCAACTGCCCGACGTCCCTATCCTTCCGTCAAAGTTGGCGTGGTGTACATTCTCTTTAAATTCCCTTTACTTTCTCATATTGGCCCCTGGATCTATCCTTTAGACTTTTATGGTACAATGGGCCTTTTTAGGCTGTTATGGCAAAATGGGCTTTTTGGTTCAAATACTCGCTCCAATTCTCTTTTACTAGCATAAGGTCAAAAGTTCAAGAAAATAGCTGGTTGAATCTGTCGCTCTGACATTTTCTTTTCACACTGAATGAATTTGCATGTAAGAAAACAATTTTTTTGGCCAGATTGGTGCAGCCTAGTGGTCAAACGAGTTGTGTACTTAGACATCCTAAGCTCAATTCTGCACCAAGAGTTGACTTGATGCACGGTGTTGGTAGAGGTGTAAAAAATATCAATAAATCGGTAAACTGAACTAGATCAACCTAAATCGGTGGAATCAGTCTGGTCCAGAGTTTGGTTCAGTCCGGTATCAGTTTTTTTTTTTTTTAAACCAATCAAAATCAATCCAATTTCAATTTTTCTTTTTCTAAAACTGGACCGACCGGATCAGAACCGTTTATATATATTTTTTAATTTTATCTATTGTATAGAATTTTTATCTATAATATATAATTATATATAAAATAGTTTTGTATTATATGATAAATTACTAATTAATATAATATTAAATTTTAAAATCTTATATCATTTTTTTTATTGTATTAATAGTTATACTAATATTATATAATACATATTAATAGTTTGTACTAATACTATATCACTATATATTATAATATACTATAATATCTCACTATAGTTTATAATACAATTATAATATTTATTGTAATATACTACAATATATTATCACTATAGTATTATTTACTATAATATATTATATTATATATTATATACTATAATATATTATATTATATAATATATAATATAATACCTTAAAACGGAAAAATCAGACCGAACCAAATCGGAAACCGATAAAACCGAAATACTGGTTTAGAAATGTAATCAGTGCGTAATCGGTTTGAAAAAATGAAAAATCAGTACATATAAATTCGATCTTAAATTTTATCCAAACAGAACCAAGCTGGATCGGTTACACTCTTAGGTACTGCTGGGCGGGGTCGTATTTTTCCCTTTATGGTTTTACTCCCCACGGTGGTCCAAAGGGTCCTACTTGGTGAGATTCCCCATCATAAAAGAAAATCACCAGGGAAGAATTATTTCATTACTTCAAATTTATTTTTCAACTTTTCCAGATTTCCAAGCAGTATTTTCCTGACATAGCAATTGGCTATGAGAATTCCCAGGTGAATCTTCATATAGGTGATGGTAGGATCAGCTAATGTCCACGTTAGCTTGGTCTAATAAGAATGATGGCTAAAATTTGGATAATTTATATCAGAAAGACTTCACATTGGGTTAGATATATGTAAAATAATTTGAATTTCAATTATAGTGCTTGGCCAAAAATAAAAGACTATTGTTGGTTCATCAAATATTAAAATATTAGTTTCTCACTACAAGTAAAGATACTATTTGGTCAGTAATTAAGAAATTCAGATAGAATTTTAGATGAATTTAATCAAATATTTTTTGTTATTAGCATTAAATGACATTTGAAAATTTGATTTTTTTAATATGAATTTAATTAGAATATAATTATTATTAACATTTAATTGGTAGAACTACAAAATGTAATAAAAATAAATTTAATAAAAAATTATTAAATTAATAATATTTTATTATTATATATAGAGTGAATGGATAACCCAATATGGGATTGAATTTAAATGAAATAGACAAATACAAAAAAGTGTGATATTATTAAATTTTGAATATGCATTTAGCCAAGTCAATGAACATGCTCCTATGATGCGATTATAGTAGATTCTGGCCCTATAGGTAATACCATCTTTGTAGCCAGTTGCATTTCTTTCTCACTGGGAACAGGTGTTTTGCCATAGAATATACAAGTTTTCATCTTCACAAGAAATAAAAAAAAAAAATTTTAAAAAACAATAGGAAAAAAGAAAAAAAAAAAGACAAAGTTTTCTGTTTGTTTTGATCAGGTCCTGCACAAGACCTTTTTGAGAAGCCCTTCTTTGAATCAGTGTCAAAGGCTCTTCGGCCAATGGGAGTTGTGTACTCAGGCAGAAAGTATATGGCTTCACATGCACATAATTTAGGACATTATGGCAAACTGTCACCAGATATTTAAAGGCTCTGTTAACTACGCATGGACCACAGTGCCTACATACCCAAGGTATGCTTTCTGAAGTTTATGGTATTCCTTGTTCAGCTCTCTCTCCCACCAAACTCATTCCAACCAGATAGCATGTGTTTGAATGCGTCTTTATGTGTGCATGCATGCATGAGTGTGTTTGTCTATGTGTCTGTATGTAGCTTGAGTACTTTGGTTTCTTTTTGGGCTAGACTGAGTTGCTAGGTTATCATAGGTACGGGGTTAAAATGTGCAAGTTGTTGCGCGTCCAGGATTTATTCCCCAGACCGAGCTACTCTACCGCCAGCTCAGTTCAAAAAAAAGAAATTATTTTTTCTCATTTTTCTTTAATATTTTTTAAAAATTTTTAAAAATTAAAAAAAGAATATATCAATACAATAAAAAATTACTTACTTAATTATTAAGTAAAAAAATAAAAATAAAAATTTTATTGAGTGGTACATTGCAGTGGGCAAAGTAGATTTTTCCTTTATTCCCCAAGGGTGGGTCTGACCCTACTTTGGTTCCATATCATTAAAAAAAAAATGGAAATCGTGACTTTGAAGACTACCTCATTTTTTATAAAGTGGTTTCTCTGGATGTTTTTATTTCTGATATAGGGTTAGTTTAGCACTTCAGGCCTAGCTAATATTAGTTAGCATCTGCATTGTGATTTGCTTTGTGGGTGGGTGTGTTGGTGGCCAGCTGATGCTGATGTTGCTTGTATATATATATATATATATTAATGAAACGGAACTTATAGTATTTCATAAGCCATTGGAACAAAGTTTGTCAAAAGAAATGAGAGGTGAGACACATCCGGCCCTTCCTCCAACCAAATAGTTTCGTTTACAAAAGAAAAGGCTAAGTTAGCTAGTTTACAAAAGAAAAGGCTAAGTTAGCTAATTCATGGGCTACTTTGTTGCCCACTCTGTTAACATAGGACAGTTTCCAACTTGGATGGGTCTCTAGTGCATGCTTCAGGTCTTCAATAAGTTGTCCATGCCATGAGTTAGTTGGAGTAGGATCCTTGATTTCATCTATTACCATCTTTCCATCCCCTTTGAATTCGGCCATCGTTATTCCCATTTCAGCACATAGAGTGAAGGCCCTCAACAGAACAAAACCTTCGGCCAGGAAAACAAAGGAGACTGACTCTTTGTGGGCAGCCAACATAACAATTGGATCACCATTCGAATCTCAGATTACAATACCCATTCCCATCATCAACTCAGATTTATGGAGACTATGATCAAAGTTTACCTTAAGCCATGTAGAATAAGGAGGTTCCCAATGAGTCTCAACAGCTTGATGCATCTCGAGCCCTTGCCTTGCCAGAAATTCTCCTTGTGCCGTGGTTAAGTCCTCAATGTTAGAAATTGCAGTTTTGATTAGAGCCTTCGGGCCATAGAAAATGTTCCTGAAAATTCAGTCCTTCCTCTGCGATGGTAGTTTCTAGAAGTAAGGTTTAGAAGGAGAGAGATACAAGTAGAAGAGAAAGAGAATTTGAACTTTGCTTGTATTGAATATGAGAAATATTTCTTACAATTGTTATGGAACTACATGTAAAGTATTTATAGTAAAACAGAGTACGTACATAGTTAAGTGAACTAAGTGAACTGAAAACATTACAACCAACAGGAACTAACTATTGTACCAACCTGGTTATTTCTAATAGTCCCTCTCAAGATGGAGTATGTATATCCAACAACCCATCTTGCCAAGTAAAGAATGGAACTAAACACATCAAAGAGCTTTAATGAAAAGATCACTCAATTGATTGTGAGAAGCAACATGAAGAGTCTTGATCACATTGGCCTGTAATTTCCTGACTATATGGCAGTCTATTTCAATGTGTTTGGTTCTTTTGTGGAAAATGGGGTTAGCTGCAATATGAAGAGCAGCTTTGTTATCACAAAATAAAAGTGCTAGTTGAGAGTGTTGGAGCTGAAAATCTTTTAACAATACAAGTAACCAAGAAAGTTCACATGTTGTAAAAGCCATGGCCTTATATTCTGCTTCAGCTGAGGACCTTGAAACATTTTGTTGTTTCTTGGAATTCCAAGAAATCAAATATTCCCCAAGAAAAATACAAAAACGTGTTATAGATTTGCGAGTGTCCACACAACCAACCCAATCTGATTCATAGAAATCTTTAAGGTGAAGATTAGAAGTGGTAGAGACGAAAAGACCTTGACTAGGTGTGCCTTTTAAATACTTAAGCAATCTATGCACTCCATCTAGGTGAGGCTGTCTCAGTTTTTCCATATACTGACTGAGAACTTAAACAACATATGCGAGGTCAGGTTTGGACATGGTTGTATCATGGATTATCAATTTTGTTGCCAAGAACATTGATTCCAGTATTTTGTACACTGATGTAGCAGTTGATATGTGGAGAGATCTCAAAGAACAATTTTCATAAGGAAATCGATCAAGAATTTCTCAATTAAGGAAAGCAATCAGCTCTCTAAAGCAAGAATAGAAATCGGTTAATGATTACTACACAAAGCTGAAATCGTATGGGATGAATTGGCTAATTTCAAGAGAAATCCACTATTATGTTCCAATGAAACCCTAAATTTTTATGAAGAATCACAACAAGAAAAATATGTGATGAAGTTTCTAATGGGTTTGCGTAATTCTTTCAATAGTTTGAGAAGTCAAATTCTATTAATCGAACATTTTCCCTCCATTAACAAGGTTATTGCACTTGTGCTTCAAGAAGAAAAACAAAGAGAAGTGCTTATTGATTCTGCACCTAATCTTGAATCAACTGCGACATTATTGACAAAATAAGCAAATCTTAAGTCAATTATTGCATTGATGACTAAATCTAGAAAACCTGGCAACTCATTTTTCAAGCAATCTGGCTTCCGCAAAGATCATCATGTGTGCAGCCATTGTGGATACACAGGACATACCTCTGACAAATTGTAACATACAAATCTAGATTAGAACCTTAGATTAATTCAGTTAGGATTTATTTATTTTATTTAATCATTTTATCGGATGTCTATATCTTTTTTATCAATTGTTTTTTTTAAATGAGATAATAAATCAGATTAATTAGAGTTTTTAAGAGTGGTTTCCTTTATCTTATATTCTCTGTTGTTATCGGATAGGTTTAAAATTTTTGAAAAGATTCTAAGATCAGAACCAAATCAGATCTAGCTAATCTCCTAAAAAACTCACGTAAAACCCTTCCCTCACCTTTATAAAATCCCACCAGACCCTCAGATTATCGTTCAGAAATTTAGTCGACAAAGGAGAAAAAAAATACACATACCAGCCCAACGTAACAGCTCCTACAAACCTGGAAAACCACTCTCACAGCCAACCGAAGCAACCAACTCACCGGAAACCACCACAGAAAGTGCCGACCAGTCCATCTCCAACAAACCCACTCCTTTTCGGTAAGCCCACATTGGAATCTTCTCTCCCTCCATTCTTTGTTTCAGTTTGATAGATTTCTCTCTCTCTCTCTCTCTCTCTCTCTCTCTCTCTCTCTCTCTCTCTCTCTCTCTCTCTCCCCAGCTTGTGCCGCCGTGACTAGCTCTCAGATCCACCGCCACCCATAGTCTCCTCTCTCGGTGAGTTGAAGCCCTCCCGTTGTATGTTGCTGCCCTTCCTGGTTTTACGACTTCACAATCCATTTATTTGCTTCCTTTATCTTCAATCTTCCCAAAATGCCTTTCTTAGTAAGTTGAGTTTTGTTGGGGGCTGGGTTGAGATTGTATCTGGGCTTGTGTTTTTATCGGGTGGGCTTGAATTATTTCATAAACTTTCTTAATGGTTTAAGAGGGTTGATTTCTAGTGGTCTTGATGATTTTAATGGGATGGTTGTGTTTACAGAAAACTGTTTTAGTGTATTTGAGTGGTCTGTTTACCTTGGTTGGGGCTAGGCTGTTTTACTTAAATAAATATATTAGACTTATTTTATAGAAAGTATTTAAGGGATTTTAAAGCATAAATTTAAAGTATACTTTTAAGTATACTTTTAAGTATCCTTTTTAAACCATTTTTGAGCCTACTATTTAGTTAATATTCCAATTGACTTTTTAACATGATTTTCATAAAATTATTGAGTTATATTTTAAATAGAAGTTAAGGAATATGTTATGAGTTTTGAATAATATTATTATTTAGTAATTCTACTGTAATTAAATTATATCTATATATGATTTTAAGTAATTAGATTGCTACGACACGTTTTCTAAGAAGTTTAGTAACGTCTAGTGTCTCGTATAGGTCATGAGCTACGATGTGAGTTTTCGGAAGCAGTGCTAAGAGGTAAATAGTATGAACATATAAATGTATGCATTATGTAAATATTATAATTGGGTATGATAATATGATATGGTTTTGATGGTTATCTACGTTGCGCTAAGAGCCAAGTTAAGGTTAGATCACTTTCACGAACTTCTATAAATTACGATGATTATATGAAAGTAAGCTTATATATGTTATGCTATTATTGATTATTGATTGATGGATTGAATGTCATTAAAATCACATGGAAGCCATGATATGATCATATAATAATTTAAGATAAGTATGCTATGAATTAAAATGGCCAGATCATGCATGCTATATTCATATAGTACTTAGACCATGTAGGTCATGTATTGTTCATGCAATAACTTAAGTCAAGCATGCCATGTAATAAATAGCTAGATCATGTATGCTATATTCATGTAGTACTTAGACCATGTATGCCATGTATTGTTCATACAATAACTTAAGTCAAGCATGCCATGTAATAAATAGCCAGATCATGTATGCCATGTCCATGTAGTTCTCAGATCATGCATGCCATGAAATGTTATAAAATTTTAAATCATGTTAGGACATGTCATGTCATGCTACTCTACGTACAAGAAAATATCATGTATTAGTTACACAAGTTAAGTGAAACACGGACTCAAGCGTGTTTCACTTCATATTAAACAAGTTAAGTAAAACACAGACCCAATCGTGTTTTACTCCACGTTATACAAGTTAGGTGAAACACGGACCCAAGCGTGTTTCACTCCAAGTTATACAAGATAAGTAAAACACGAACGCAAGCGCATTTTACTCCATGCCATGCAAGTTAAGTGAAACATGGACTCAAGCGTATTTCACACCATGTTATGCCAGATAAGTGAAACATGAACTCAAGCGTGTTTCACTTCATGTTATGCAAGATAAGTGAAACACGGACTCAAGTGTGTTTCACTCCATGTTATGCAAGTTAAGTGAAACACGGACTCAAGCGTGTTTCATTACATGAAAGAGCGTGTTTCATAACATGAAAAGTTATGTGATGCCATGGACTCAAGCATGGTTCACCATATAATAAGTAAAATTCAAGATAAACAAGTTACTCATACATTCACGTTTCATGATGCCACGATTTTGTATGTTTCCGCCCATATTAATGATGTAAAGCATGTTATGAGAATTTATGACTGATATATGTTTGTTTGAAGAGTCTTACAAAGATTAAGTCTTGTTAAATAATATTTACGGTATGATGTGCTATTTGCTGAGTATTCAACTCATTTTTGTTGTTTGTCTTTTTGTTTTCTTCTATGTTGATTGCCACAAATGGTGATTATGATGATGCAGAGCTGGATGGCCAGGAGTAGTTTTAGTATAAAGACTTAGAGATGAATAAGTGTCATTTACACAAGAATTAAGTTTTCTTTCATGTCATTTCAATAACTAGTCTTGTTTAAGACTAGCTCATGTTTTGCTTTATTTCAGTTTCAAGTTTCAAGACTATTTATGTCCTTTCAATTAAGTTTTTTAATAAATGAGGTATTTCAGAATAATGAGTCTCTTTACCGGACATTTTTTCATGTATGTTAGTAACATCTCTATCCTACGGGAACTAGGTGTTACACAAATGCTACAAAATCCATGTTTTTCCACTCAGATTCAAGTCTAAAAGAGCAACAACTCATTCAGCAAATCAAATATCTTCTTCCGCTATGGGTCAAGCAAAAAATGAAGTTCCACAGTTGACATTTATTCAAGAGCAGTGTCAGCAACTACTTGCAATTCTTAAACCTTCTACTGCTACTCCTCACTCTAGAAATCATATCATCTCTTCTCCAAAAGAATCAAATTCCACATCCCTTTCAACTAGTATTCTTCCAACTCCACTGTCTTCTCCTTGTGAGAATTTCTCAGGTAAATTGATTAAGCTGAAGTATTGCATATTTCATACGTTTAGAACCAATACATTTTAATTAGTTCATGACATTATTATTGGTTTTAGATGGAAAATTTGTTAATAAGCATAAATACGAGTTCTGACTTTTAATTGATTAATATCATGTTTATGCTTAATTTTATAACCTGTGATTTAATTGGACAATATTTCCTCACATGCACATCATATTTTTTATATTCAATTCTTCCTTTTAATTTATTTTTTATTTCCGATTTAAATGAGGAGCACAAGGATTTACATCTTCCCTTCAAAGTCAAACGCAACACAAGGATATGGAGCTAAATAGGCTACAGAAATACAAGGCATTGGCTAGTCATGCTCTTCATGTAAGACCCAATGATTTTGAGTGCAGCTCTTGCATTGGAACAAATAGAAAATTCTTTTCATAGTGAAGAAAGTATGGGACCTTTTTATGCGAGAGACACAATCGGCATCTTTTTGGCAAAGAAAGCAACAACTTTCTTTCCTTGCTTTTGAACACATTTCATCCATTTCTTTTGGATGGCAACGCAGCAGGCCTTGGTTAGAGATACACAAAAGTTTGTTTGGTCTCTTTGGTTTTGATAAAAAAAAAAAAAAAAAAAAAAAAAAAGGAAGAGAGCAGTTTGCTTATTCTGGTTTTGGTGAGATGTAGCAAGCTTGGAAGATGTGAGGACCACTTCAAGAAAAAGAGAAATCTGGCCAGATGAGAAAGGATTTTATTTCTTTTTGGGGGTTGCGAAAAGGGAGCTTTTGGGAAATGGAAGGAGACGTAACGGAGAATGAGAGAGAGGCAGATTTTGTTTGGACTGGGGGGACTTGATCGAGAGACAAAAAGGTGGGACTTCAGCTTTGGAGGGAGGAACAAAAAGAGCTAGGGAGGTCTGGCTTTTGGCATTTGGAATTGGGGGGTGTTTTGGACGCTGACACGGACGATTTTCTTGGGTTTGGCTAAACGGAGATCTGGTTTTTGGTGAGAGGAGCTGGACAAAGACTTTCTTTTAGGATTTCTGGTGGGCAACACGTGCAGGGGAGAGAGACAAGAGGCTCTAGAACTTAATGCAGCTTTCGTCTAGGAACTTTAGGACACTTACAGAGGTACACGAGAAAAACAAATAAAATAAAAAAAGAAGAAAGAGACGAAAACCTTTTATTTTTCATCTAGGAATGTAAGAGATTCCTTCCTTGTTGGGCTGGTGGACTGAAAAAGAAAATGACTTTGGGCCTATTTGGGGTTGCGTTAGGACTCTTAAAAAGTGCTTAAATATTGTTAAAAGCTATTTAATGAAAAAATTAGATCGTTTGGATGTCACATATTAAAGCACTTTTAATCTTAAATAAGCTAAAAAGTACATTTGAGGAAAAGCATCATTTTGATGCTTTTTCTCAAAAGTACTTTTCCTGATAATGCGGAATGTAATTCAAACTTTAAAAAGACTGTCAATGGACGAAAATATCTATACAATTTTAAGATAATTACAACTTTCAAACTTTCAAAGATATGATCATAATCTTTAAAAATTCAAATAATCGTCATTTCTACCTCAGAAAGTACTTTTTTAATTTGTTTATAAACAAACGTGACATGTTTAAAAGTGCTTTAAACATATGGTTACCAATTAAAAGTACTTTAAACATATGGTTACCAAACAGAAAATAACTTTTTAATAGTATAACTTATTACTTAAGTTATAAGTTATAAGTCTTAAAATTATAAGTTATATTTCTCACTGCAATCCCAAACATACACTTTGAGCTTTTGGAATAGAGCTTTTCATCTGGAGCTTGGATTGGGATGCAAGGGGAGCTTCTTTGCTTTGGAGGAGGCAACACGAACATGCACAGGCCAGACGGAAGGGCAGCAAGGAGTAGAAGACTTTTACGCTTGGTTTTCAGATGAACTTCAAGGATTTTTCTTGGGCTCTATCTTCTCTCTACTTTTACTTTCTTGTGGCTGTTTTCTTGTGTTTTATTTTAGTTATATCATGGAGAATATTTATTTGATTTCCATGGCTCTTGTGATGAACATGGTTGGCTAAATTTTCATACTAAGGTTAGATGTGAAGTCTAATAATTTAGATATTGTTTTCAATCAATAATAGAGTTTATATAGCAAGTTTGATCGATTGAATGGTTTTATTATTAGAAACTTTGATTATCTATATATTTCTCTTGATCCATTGTGATTTTCGGATATATTGGATGCTTGAAGAGTCCCTATGATATTCAAATGGATTTGTGAATGTTTTAATAATCAATTGTTTATGCTTAATCTTTAGCGATTAATTTAATTGACCTTAAATGCTAAATCTTCCAATCAAACAAAATTATTATTCTAGTTTAATTGAGGTAAATCGATTGGAAACAATATTCTTAATTATTAGATGGATCCTTAAAACCTTACTCTTTCTCCATATCAATTTATTTTATCATTTTAGTTTTATTCTGTTACTTTAAAAATCTTCATCTCAGTAATTTTCTCTTCTATTTGATCGCACGTTCTTTTTAGTAATTTATTTTTATTGTTTGAATTTATTTTCTTTATCATATAAGTCAATCCATGTGGATTCGACCTTGTTAAGTACTACAACACCTGTATACTTACAGGTAAAACTGCACTAAATTTTTGGTTCACTCGTTTGAGTTAAAGTTTAGGCACAACATAAATCCATATCTTCAGTACCTACAATCTTTTCAAACCATACACCTTAAATAATCGATACAGGAGTAACAGATCACATGGTCAATTCCATTCAATTTTTTTTTTCTTTAATTGCCTCTGAAATTAAATTTTCAATAAAATTACTAAATGGTAATCTTGTTGAAGTAATCCATGTTGGCACAGTTTCTCTTTCTGAGAAATTGGTCTTAAACAATTTCCTTTGTGTTCCATCTTTCTCATTTAGTCTTATATCAGCTAGCAAGTTAACCCATAATTCTTTTTGTTGCCTCATTTTCATTTCTAACCTTTGTTTTCTTCAAGACCTATCTACATGGACAACGATTTGGATGGATGAGGAAAGAACTGGTCTATATCATTTATTGTAACAACCTTTGGTTGATTCCTCTATTGCTTCCTTGGTTCACCAAGATTTTGATTTGTGCCATTATAGACTTGGTCACATTTCTTATTCTAAATTGAAATTTCTTTATAAATCTATATCAAATATATACATGTCAGATTCCTTTCCTTGTACAATTTGCCCATTGGCTAAAGAAAAGTGCTTGCCTTTTCCACCTAGTGATAATATCTCCACATCTCCTTTTGCTCTCATCCATTATGACATATGGGTTCCATTTTCTGTTTTTGCACTTGATGGCTCTAAATATTTCCTAACCATTGTAGATGACTATTCAAAATCTACTTGGGTTTACCTCATGCAAAACAAATCTCAAACTAAGACCTATTTGCAATCATTCTTTGGTATAGTGGAAACAGAATTTCAAACTCAAATTATACAAATCAGAACAGACAATGGAATTGAATTTCATTTGCCTGAATATTTCTCAACCAAGGCGTAGTTCATAAAAAAAGTTGTGTGGAAAAACCTCAACAAAATGGTATGAGAGAAAACATCAATATCTTTTGAATGTTGCTCGCTCCTTGCGTTTTCAAGCTTGTTTACCATTAGAATTTTGGGATGATTGTTTCCTAACTACAATCCACTTGATTGACCTAATGAGAACTCCCTTGCTGTCAAACAAGTCACCTTATGAAGTTTTACATTCCACTCCTCCTTTATATACACATCTTAGAGTGTATGGTTGTCTTTGTTTTACATTCACCCTAATCAGAAATTGAACCAAATTTGATCATAGAGCCGAAAAGTGCATCTTTATTCAATATCCATTTGCTGTCAAAGGATACAAACTATTTGATCTTGAGACTCATACTACTTTCGTTTTTCGGGATGTTGTTTTTCATGAAACAATTTTCCTTTTTTCTTCCCCTACTTCTCATCCTTCCTTTTCACAACAATCTTAATTTGTTCTACCCAAAACTGTCCCAGATATTGCTACTTCCCTTTTCTATAATTCTTCTTCCTCTACTCCAGACATTGCTGATTCTTCCTTCCATAATTCATCTTCTTCAAATACAAATCCTTCATCTCCTTCTACCACTTCTCTTACCATTAGACAATCAACATGGCTATTTCTAATAGTTGTTGTTTGAGTAGGGTTATTGGTTTTATGATGTGTTCTACTGAGGGACCCCCTATTGACTTCAAGCATCCAGTGAATCCAATAGATGCAAATGACGATTATAAGAAATCCAAAGGCGGACCCTTAAAGTTTTACAACTCAGAGGTGCAATTCTGCTTCATCCCAAAAGTGACTTTAATCATAATGTTCTCCAGTCTCATTTTGGTTTTAATTCAGTCACCTTCTTTGCGAAAGATGGCAAACAGAAAGCGATTGTATGAATCTAAAAATAAGAACGACTCATAAAGAAAATGTTTAATGCATGCGAATAAAGCTCCCAAAAAAACGTCACTGCTCCCATTAGGTAGAGACAAGAAGGATGGGCCCTTCACTTAAAATATCTACACGATGCCATCGATAAAGGGTGGGGGCAAAAACAATAGATAGAAAAGAATGAAAGAAAAGTAAAAGAATGAGAAAAAAAAAAAAAGTTATTTTTTCCCTTCTGAGTTCTAGATGGATGGATTAGCCAGATCTGAAGGGTTTATTGTCTGTTTAGAATTACCGGATTGCAAATAGAACCACCAAAACAGAAAATTTTACCTTTCAAACAAAACACGTCCACAAAGGCGTTCGTTGATTGAATTTATGGGAGCAGTGACATTTTTTTGGGGGCTTTGTGTCAATTGAGTGCAGATGGGGGAGGGAGAGGGAGAGCAAGAAGGAGAGGGAGAGGTCAATTCACTGTATGAGGGTCCAGTTCACATTTTGTTGGGATGCCTAAGTGGCACTTCATGATTGGCCGGTGTGAAAACTAATTTGACACCCGACCTGCCTGGAGCGCCTCTCATATAAATTTCAATGAGAAAGTAAGATAAATGAACAAGAGAAAACATAATGTAGTGAACAGTTGGAACCATATGTTGATTTCAATTGGTAAGGGGAAAATAGAAGAGGGAAGGTAGCAAATAAGATTGTAATTATTTTGGGTTGTGGTTTATGGAAAAGATCCTATGAAAATAAGATTGCAATTATCTTTTTGTTGTAATATTTTTATGAATATTTTTGCATAATGAGTTTTAGGACATATTTTAAACTTCTGTTGTCATGTTATTATATGAAATGGTTTATGGTTGGTTTAAGAAAAGGCGAATTACTCACTAAGTTTTTCTTTTAAAAAAAATTTTATAACTAAACGAAGTTTATTAATAGAAATAGGCATAGCCCAAATATACAAGATGATATACAAGAGGTAAGACCTATTTAGGTCGAAGTAGTGGAAACAAGAAATTCATGAAAGTTTAGGCCATTAAAATCTAAGGCTATGGCCCATAGAAATAAAGTACAAAAAACAAAGATAACCCAACGGATTATCTGATAACACCCCATAACCCTTCCAACCACAATCCGATGGGAGTTATTGGCATATTGCATTTGCACATGATTTGCAGTGAAGCCAGTTACTTGATGGACGATGACTTCAAAGTTGAAGGACTTTGTCACTCACCAGACTTTATTGACTGACAACCACTGAAAACCATGACTTTCAGTCATACGTTAGTATATTTTCCCCTACAAAAAACTCTAAATTTAGAGGCATCTTATTGCAACAACTTCAGGATATAGAACAGCAAAGATCCATGGTTTATCTCTATCTCTACAAAACAGATCGATATAAAACGTGGCCAAAAGTAAATAAACGTAGTTGGGAACCGACTCCTTATACTTCTTCTCTTCCCATGATAATTATGCATCAACAGCTTTGATTTCTCTTCCTACTTCCTCATCAAATTTCTTCTCTGAAGTCCGCTTCTTGCAATCATAGAAATATATCACGCAGACCACCCATTTCAGCATATTCCCCAAGCAGAACAAGCTAACTTGTACAAGAATTTCTATCCCTCCTTCATAGCATCCAAAATAGAGGCATATCAACCTTAAACCCTGTTCCCAAACAAAGAAAACAAGCATCAAAAACATCCCTCGCCGCTCAGAACCTTTACTGAAATAAGCAGAAAGGGCCAATGCCTCAGCCCCATATGTCCCCTCCAACACCGAGATGACAATACTCATATTCCACACGGCACTCCATTCTAAGAATTTTGTTAGCAGAGCAGCAAAAGCCGCCCCATAAAACACTGCAAAGAACACATAAAAGAAAGTGTTTCTCCAAGTAACATAGTAGTTTGTTACTAACCATGTCAATCCGAGTAAAGCACAAGTTGACAAGAAAAGAACATAAAAATAAGTGATAAAAGTGCCTCTCATTCTTGCTCCGTGAATGGGTTTTTCTATCATCTCCTTGAGAGTCATTGGCCTCTCTTCTGCGTGTATCTTTGATGCCAAATCAACAGTCACGACACTGTGCAAAGCTTAAGAAGATGAAGGGGCACCAAATAAAGGAAACAAAGTTGAACCAATTGAAGAACAAATTCTTTGTTCATTCTTTCGGTTATAAAATCAGGTATCGGCCACGTAGGAAAGTGATCCGCTGTCTGCTCCAGATTATATGGGATTTCAAGCAGAGTTCTTTGAAGGAAAATTTCATGGTAAACCATGAAGAAGAAAAGAGGGAGGGAAGTGAAAAGAAGGAAGATGATGAAATTGAAATTCTTGCAAACGATTGGTGGAGCTTCTTTAAGGATATCAAGCACCTCCAGTTTCTGGTTTGTCATAGCATCATCGTCCTCCAACAGCTTCTGCTCCAGTTTGATACGATTGTCCTTCATCTCCGAGCCCTTCACTTGCAAACTGAGTTTCACCACAGCAGACAGATCTGATAAGGGTGGACTAGACTTTCTTTTGCTGATGGAGGATCGACACTGAGTCTTGAGTCTCTTGCGGGGCTAAAAGTTTTAGAAAACTAATAAAATCAATTTTTAAGGGTTTTTTTATACGATAAATTATAGAAAAATTGCAACTCACCCCCCCGCCCCCCCCTTCCAAAATGAAACTTAATGGTTTTGCCCCTTATTGCCATGTATCCCATGGGGAAATTTCTCCAAGGTCATTTGCAAACTTGCGGGCCCTACAGGCTATCAAATTCATTTATAATTAAAGAAAGAGAATAACTTTCCACTAGCTCCACCGCTCTCCTCTAAGGTAATAGAAATGTGACACGTAGACACTCTATTTACCAATCGTGTGGCCGCACTACTGAGGATTGAGGATCCCATTTTTCCTTCCTCCCGCTCTCTCTCCTCTCCCTCAGGAACCACAAACCCCTCCCTCAAGCCCAAACCCCACCCCCTCATTCCCTCCCGTCGAGCCCTAGTGGATTGCTAAAGAATTGATTTTCGTGAGTTGTTTATGTTTCCATAAAAATGTTTGCTCCAAGTATAATGTCCAAGCTTTGATGTAATCGTTTTCATGTTCAGGAGTTCCTTCTTTCTGCTAAAGCTGTGTGGATTCATTGATCCTTTATTTTGAAAAAGGTTTTTCTCGCTACCCCTTTGAACAAGGTATTCCAGAAGATGTTGCAAAAAAAATGTCAATTTTAGTTTATCTATAATATTGCTTTCTATCCTACAGATAATATCATGAAGTTTGGAATTTGTATAAATAGTCCTTGTCTATATGGGGGTTCATTTAGGATTCTGGAGACTAGAAGGAAAGAGGACCTGGGTAGGATAGCTTCCTGGTCTAGGCGGTTTTTAGGAGTTTTGTAGCTTGGAGATATTAAAGGTCCAATGGTGAAACAAATCACGACATAATTGTGAATGATTAAGAATTTGGTGGTTTCATGCATGGCCTTTCTACTTTACTAAAATGAACACACCTTTCCCTTTTTATATGTTAGTAATTTGGTTCCTTTTTTTGAAAAATTGTTTTGGTAGGTATTCTGACCTGAAGAACAACAGATTAACCAAGTAGACATTTAATTTCGATTAGATGCTAAATGATAAGGTACTTATTAAAAGAAGGAAAAAAAATATATATGCTAAATGATAAGGTGCATTCAATATTCACTTGTTATTGGTGTGCTGATTATCTGAAGCTATTAATTTATTAGATCAATTTTGTATTAAGAATCTGTTTGCATATGCAGTGATGCCTATCATTCGCCCATACAGGTCAAGATTAAGTACCTCCTCATCCTCTATTTCCTTTATGAGTATTTGGATGCAATGTACCTTGTTTAATTGTGCTCTTGTTTTGTGAAAACACTTTGGATCCCATATTTATCTATATATTCTGAGTTGTACCTTTATGAGTATTTGGATGCAATATACTTTTATGGTGGAAGTCATTATGTCAAGTATTAATGCAATACTCTCTCCTAGCTTAAACGAGGCATGATGAACCAAGTTGGTAACATATATAGCATTAAGGATTAATCAGTTTCAACTATGAGGTCATGATGAACCATATCATGAACCCGTGCAGATTCTCGAGCCAACTACAATTCCCAAAGAATAGAAAATTGAGCCATCTGTGCATGGAAAGAGATATGTGCATAAAACATTGAGCCATCTGTAATGGAGCCAAATAGGTCTTGTTTTTTGCTTCTGGTTCTGTTGCCATATACATCTTCTACAGTTATGTTGGTCATTCGAGCATCCTCTACATTTTATTTTGCTAGGGAACTAGGAAATGTAATGACAATAATTTGTTGGAGATAGATGCTGGCTGCAACGGGCTGGAGAGATTCATCGGGCTGCGATGGGCTGGGACAAGCTATGACAAGCTGGGGAGGTGATGCAGTGTGGGTAATGGGGACTCGAGAGCGAGTGGATTAAGCATCTGGACACAATTTTGTAGTGTATTTGATTTTGCTATTCTATAATGTGGCTCATGGAATTTACCTAAGGATTGCTGACGTGTCGGAATTTCATTTGTTGTTGTTGAGTGCTTCAGAACGGCTTACCCATTGAGAAGAGGGACTAAGAAAGAGAATGATATTTGTAATCATAGAATATACGAGCGCTGTGCAATTCTTTTGAAAAAAGTGAGTAACTATAGGACCTACATGAAAAAAAAAAAAAAAAACTAATTTTTTAATATGGGACCTCACTTTTCTTCAAAACGATTGCGTGGTATTTGCGCACCTATGACTGTATGTATCATTACTCTTATAATTAAGGTTACTTAACATGATATTAGGTTCTTATTGGGAAGTGAGATGAGCTATCTATCATTTCAAAACTTTTCATAATTTCTTCTCAAGTATCACTCAAATATAAACATTTTTCAATTTTAAATTTTTAACTTTTTAACTTTTTCATCTAACCATTTCTTAATCATTATAATTTTTACAAACTTTCAAACAAAACACAAAAATAATATAAATTTTTCAAATTTTAAAATAAAAATCATATTAAAAATTTATATTATAACAATATTTTAACTTTATAATATTTTTATTCAGCTTTTTCTCTCTCATATCCCAAAACCCAATAAAGCATATTCTCAAACAATTTCATTACTATTCTTAGTGTTAACGTCATGTTTTGTACGCCTTTAGGCCTGACCTTTAGCAACTTAGGTCTTCGATCTTGGGCCTGCAAATAGAAAGAAGATATCAAGAGGTGGTGGTAGTGGTGGTGGCTAGAGAAGCCTCTGATGCCAAAGTTAGTATCCTTCTTAGAAGAATGTAAGTGAGTAGAGAGAGTTCAGAGAGTCTAGAGCTTAGAGACCCCCTTCTGATACCTGGGGGTTCTCTTTTATACTTGGCCTCAAGGATCAGGCCACAATGCCCTATGGCAGGGGAGGATGTCCTCCTGTAGTCCCTTCCACCATGCCTATTTAATGAGGCGTGGCCCTCTAAGGGAATGCATTTAATGCAGCGTGATCTTCTGGAGGGCACATTTAATATGGCATGATTCTCTGTTTCATCTTAGGGTTCAGTCCCGATGAGATGGTGTTCTTCCTCCCTTTACGTAGGATGGATTTTCCGCGCTTCCTAAGTAGTAGGTTGACATCTACTTTATACCGGTCCGGCTAAGGTGAGATGACACCTTTACCCCTTGATCCTTCCACATGTCAAACCTTTACGCCTTCTCTCATTGCTTGATTCAACAGGCCATACTCCACTTTCCAACCTCTCTAACACAGTCCCCGAAGATTGGATCCTGGTACTCGATGGCGACAATTTTGTCCCTCTACAATAATGATTGCCAGGCGGTTTCTTCTTCTTCGCACTACGTCGTGTGGGATTTGAACCTTTCCACCTCCCACATTTAGTTTGTGGAAGTTGAAAGGTCAATCGCTGCTCTCCTACATAAGCTTTGTCTTGCTTCAGCAGCTTCATTCTTACTTCACTTGATTTCCCCTTACATATATGTTCATCCCTTCGTCTCCTTCATTGCTCTTGCTCCAAATGGCTGCAAAAAGGTCTGCTGAGCCTACAATTTTTTATGAGCAAAACTAACCCAAGGCTGGCCCCCTACAGCCAAGTTACATCGGTCATTACTATCACTCGGAGGCCTCCCGAGACTTTTTGCAGTCACTAATCTCTTCTTACCGCATCCCTAACACAAAGTTCTTTAATATTCCTGGTCCCCGGGAGGGGGCTGTCGACGCTGACATTTCCTAGTCTCGTGTCGCCCTTTTCCCAAGTATGTTCTTTTGCAGGTTGAGGCTGCTCTCTTCCCTCGCCCTGTCCGCTAAGTTCTGAACCATTTTGGGCTAGCTCCCGCCCAACTTCATCTAAATGCTTGGCAGATTTGATATGTTGATGCATCCTATGGTGTCATGCACTGTTGAAGTTTGACCCGGAGCACACCAACCTAACTTACTGTGAATTCCTCCTAACCCATAATGTAGAAAGGGGCGTTAGGGACATTTACATCTAAGCGATAAATGCCCTCATCTTATTGGAGTAGTGATATCGCAAAATCTCATATTGGACCGGCAAGTTCTTCTTCGTATCTGGCCGGGGATGGGAGTTCCCTTTTGGACAAATTGGCCTTGCTGAAATTCTCGATCAAGTCCTAGTGGGGTGTCATTCCCAACAACAAGATCGTGTGCCCAACAACCACGCCCAAGGAGCTGCATTGCATCACCATCATTAAAGAGTTGGTAAAGGAGCACCTCTTTCTCTTTCACTGGGAGTTTCTTCTGGGAGAGGAGAACCTTGCGGCATATCTTCCTCCCATTGGTCATACCATCCACGCCAACCGTGGCATCTTCATTCGCCCGCCAGCGGCCTTGTTAAAGAAGAGCTCCCTGAGTCTTTCCCTTAAGGGTAAGGGGAAGAAGCCTCATGCAAAGGCAACCATGGCCGATAGTGACCCTACATCTCCTCTGGGTCAATTGGCGAGGGCGGTCGGCATTCAACAATCGAGGCCTATGACGCCTATCAAGAGTTCGGTCCCTCAAATGTCTCCCATGGATCCTACATGTGGGCCTATGGAGGGGACATCCTTTGGTCTTAGCACGCCAACCGCTCCTCTTTCGTCTATTGCTCTAGTTATCGAGCTTGTGGTGTTTGCTAATCCAGAGCTGTATGTCGTACCCATTGGGCCATAGGATACAACTCAGAGGGGTAACTTGCTCCAAATGCACTTATGGGGGGGGCCCTTTTAGATGAGGTTCATCGTCAATCGTCTGTGGTTGAGCTACCTCCTAAAGCCAATGCAGAGATGACTCTTTCTTCGGCTTTCATTGCTCGATCTGCAGCCAGAATCAAGTCTATGAAGGTGCCTTTAGGGACTTCTCAGAGGGGTCTGGCCCTGCCGAGGGGAATACATCTATTTGAGGGCCTTCCTGTGGTAAAGCTCCTGCAAGCGGTATCATGGCTACAATCGCTTATGTTCATCTCCCAGCGAGGTCAACTGTTGGGTCGGTCTATGAGGTTCTTCAAATGGAAGTTGAGTCTTTTGTACCTAACCCCCAACCGACAAAGGGGTTGCAACCAGGGGGATTCACGGCCCATGACTGGGGGTCCTCCCGACCCTTTAACCAGTTGGTTGGACAATGAGGTAGGTCACCTCTCACGAATGGCTCGGTTGAGGTTGTCTCTGCATCCGCTTGTCTTGAGGTCGGGAGTGCATGGGCGAAGGCTTTGGAGCGGGTGGCCAGATCTCTGTGGGCTTTTTCTCTGAGGTTTCCTTCACTCTGACTCACTCCTTTCTTGTTTCATCCATCTTTCTTAGTTTTCTTACTTTGACTCTTTTGTCACCTGTCATGATGGGTTGTAAGGGGCCGATATGTTAGCCGACTTCATTGTGAGGGGCCAGGAGGTATTCAAGGTGTAGAATCGGGAGCTTCACTCCATGGTGAAGATGGCTCTCCACTGTTCGAGCAGGGAGAGAGAGGAGAGAAAGTGCATGAAGGCAGAGCTGGCAATGGCAAAGGGGTGGGCAGTGTCAACTCAGGAGTCATTGAGCCAACTTCAGGCCAAAAATGTGATACCCATAGCATTCTTAATGGATTAGTTAAAAGTTAAATCCATTGAGTATTTAGCTATTAGAGCACAAAATGTGATCACAATGGATTAGCCAAATTCCAAATAATTAGAATTTAGCTACAGTTACTTTCAAAAACATTTCCAAATTTGAAGGTTACTGTAAATACACCAAATACATATTTTATCAATTATTTATCTCTCCCTTTCTTTCTATCACATATTTTATCACAATGGCTAGGTGCATGTGCACGGGTTCATGTGTTGGGGGGCTGGGTTCATGCATTGATATATTAATTTGAGTTAGTGATATATGTAAGAAAAATGAATATTGTGCTAATTTAATGTGCTACCCAGGTCTGATTTTGTGCTAATTTAATGTTGCAAGTAAACCGAGCAAGTAATATGTTGTCTACGGTAAGATAGATATATATATATATATGATTTATTGGGAGCAAAAATAAAATATTCGATCAATTTGTAATTAGAGAACTACTACAGACACAAAGAAATTACACAAAGGTAAATCCACAAACTGATATAACTTCACGTGATGCGTTAATTCTACTTTACATTAAAAGTAACTTTACAATCTGATGTACTGCATCAATCCATATAATTTTGTGAATTTACTTTTGTGTAATTCCTTAGTGTCTAGAGTATTTCTCTTGTAATTTATATAGAATTTTAGATAAGTTTAATTAGACGTTTGTGGTTATTAGCATTAAATTACAATTGAAAAAATATAATTTTTTTAATCCATAATTTAATTAGAATATGATTACTAATTAATATATAATAGGTAGAATAGTAAAATATGATAAAATAAATTAAATTAATAATTAAAAAATTAAATATTTTTAAAATTATTAATTATTAATTACTATATAATGAATAAATGGATAATTCAATGTGAGATTTGATGTGAATATCCAAAGCCAAATTCATCTTATATTATTTTATTATTATATAACGAAAAAATAGTTATTTCAATGTGGAAACTTATGTGAATGGAATAGCCAAAAGTCAAATTTCTCTTACATTCATAAAAAAAGTGTCCTTTAACTTTGATTAATCCATTGAGGATGCTCTAAGGGGCTTCTAGGATGCTAAAGCCGAGTGGTTCAAGCTGTTGGAGGGGAGTATTCGTTTCTGTCGGCCACCTTAAAAGACTGAGAGGACTCACTGTCAGTTGCTCAGGCCACGGCCAATTTGGAGAAGGTGAGGGTGGAGGAGGCGCTAAAGGAGCTGGGGGTGGCCAAACGGAAGATTTCCACCCAGGAGGTGGTTATCAAGGACCTACGGAGTAACTTGACTCAAGTGCAGGACGTCACCGCCCTTATGGGCAATCAGCTAGGGAATGATCTTTACTTTTGTGACAAAGCTTGGGCATATGAGTATCTTGAAGGCCTTAAGAAGATGTGGGATCACGTTATTTTGAATCATTAGGCGAGTTTTTGAGCGCCAATGGCACACTTGAGGGCCGTCAACCTCAAAGAACTGGAACTCGATCCTACTGCCTTTAATCACGCTGGCGAAATTATCCAATATGCCTTTTCTCCTGAAGATGAAGCTCCTACAGCCCACCCTCCCAAGGGCACCAAGGGGATAGACCTTGAGGGAACCGGCCATAGAGGTGCCAAGGTTGACCCCACTGGACGCTCGGCAAACTTGGATGCTCCCGAGGTGGGCTCTGTTGAGTCCAAGGTGGATCCTGAGGCCTCCCTTAATTGATTTTGTATCTCATCTCTCGTATTGGCATGATGTAAATTTCTTTGTTTCGGTCTTTTCTTTGTACAGACCACGATGATCAAAGCACTAGTATAGTTGTATATATGTTTTAGTTCTTTGTCGTATTGTTCCATGCTTGGCTTTGTGGCTGTTTCCTTATGCCTCTCTTACACTTTCTTTTTGTCAATTGGTTTGTTGGGACTTCACGCTCGCTTAGTCCACTATGGTTCGAGATGCCCCGTTTCTTGAAAAAAAAGTCACCCCCCCGGGCGGGGCGGGGCGGGCCGCGGGGGGAGGGCTTGCACTTTTCATTCTTGCCATGTGTCAGTCCCGAGCTTTTCCATTGGACCTATTTGGTAGTTAATGCGATGTGCATGGGTTCCCACCTACTTCGGGCAGTTAGACATTAATGCTTGTCAATTAGGCTCCTGTAGCATTAATGGTGCCAGATGGCATTTGCGGCGTGCGTTGCAAGATTCATGTAATGCATGTCACGAGATTTATGCTAGATTTGATGCCTGGGATATGCACGTTTCCAAGTCCTTGGGGAATGAACCATCATGAATGCCCATATAAGTCCTCCCTTCTCAGTTGGCAACCATCACCTCTCCCTTCCTACCCTTCAAGAATTTAGGGCTCTTTTGTCTTTCTTGCATGGGTTCTGCTCTAGAGAGTTTTGATTCTGGTGAGCCTCTGACTCTATGCGAGGCTTCCTGGATGAAGGCTCGCCATAGGCTCGTACTGAAGCAAATGTTTGGCAACTCTTCACGATGCCCAAAGGAAATCTTGTCAAAGGTCGTGTTGTTCCCCAGCATATGGAGGTGCATTCCGGAGGTGGTGCGGTTGGGGCTTCATGGCCATGTTGTTTAATGGTCTTTCCTATCTCAAGACTCGCTGTGTAGTGCATGTTCCATTACGACGTCACGACCTGTTCAGCTGAACGGGTTGGGCTAATACCTCCGTCTCAGGCTTGGTTGGTGGTGCCAGGAGCTTTTCCTATGACAAAACTATTTCGGTTCATGTGGATGCCTTCCAGCCAAGGAGAAGGAAAAGGAGTCGAGAATGAGGGGCCCTTTTAGAACCTGCTCAGCATCTGCTCATCACTAACATCCTTGATAGTGATGATGATCATGCCCCAGGAGCCTCTGTCTGCAACTTCCACCATAAAATAATTTGCTCGGACGATGCTTTTTCTGGTGGATGTCCCAAAGATGAAGGGTCTCTAGGTGCATGAAACACGAAGGCCCTCCGGCTCCTCTCTTTGTACACTTCTTGGATTGTGCGAGGGGACATGTGATCCCACCAACTCTGAGCTTGGGGATGGAGTACTTTCCTTTGTCAAATGTGCATGCCTGTTTTTTCTTCTTGTAAGGTCCCTCGTGGGGACATTGTAATCTTCCTCTTTGTAAAGACTTCGATCATTAATGAATAAGCATTCTCTACCTTTTTGTTCATGTTCCTTTATTCTATTGTCTTTCCTTTATTACTGTTTGTTTATACTTTGTGTGTATCCTTAGCTTGTTCCGAGGAGAGGCCAAGCTTTGGGTAAAAGATGGCAATGTTGATGCCATGAGGGGAAGGGGTAGGAACATCTTAAGTCACCCCGCCTTATGGTTTCCCCGCCCATCACCCACCCCCGTGGGGGGGAGGGGGTGTGAGGGGTATGTAAAAGCTGAGATCGCTCTGATCCTTAGGTGTAGGTTGAGCAGCACGTGAAGGTTGAAATTCATTGACCCTCAAGAGGGAGTCGAGCGGCATGTAAGGCCTAGCTTGGCCAGATACTTTGGCGGAGGTCGAGCAATACCTAGGCCTAAACTCGCCTCGTTGATCCTCTCGCTTGGAAAGAGGGGGCCAAGTGATATACAAGGCTGGGCTTGTCCAGATACTTTGGCGAAGGTTGAGTAGGACTTAAACCTGAACTCACCTCATTAACCCTCACACTTTGAGAGAGGGGGCAGAGTGGCATGAGATCGGGCTCGCCTAGATATTTTGGCAGAGGTCGAGCAACACTTAGGCGTGAACTCACCTCATTGACCCTCACTCTTGGCGAAAGGGGGCAGAGCGGCATGTAAGGCCGGGCTCGCCCAAATGCTTTGGCGAAGGTTTGAGCAGCACTTAGGCATGAACTCACCTCGTTGACCTCACGTTTGGTGAGGGGGACCCAAGTGGCATGTAAGGTCGGGCTCACCCATATTTCGGTCAGTTGTTTGAGTATGATGCAGAAGTTAGACCATAGTATAAGTAATCACTGACATTCGCTAACCTGAGCTGTCTAGCTTATGTGTGGCGAAGGTCTGAGGTGTTATCCTTTGGAGGAGACAATCTTTATAAAGTTTCGTCGAGTAGTCGTGGGACTGACCCACACTCCACCAAAGGAGGGGTAGGGATGCCTCAAGTCATGCCCTCTCATTTTGCCCCCCGGGAAGGTAAAGTCTCGACTGCCTTGGAGCCGGTCTACACTTCACCGTGGTGGGATGGGATAAGTTGTGCGAACAGCCAAAGGCCGAGCACGCTCTCCTCCATGGGGGAGGTTGGGCCGCCTAGAGGGTAAAACCCACTTGTTGACCCTCGCGGAAAGGTAGTATGTTCAGGCAGTTTGTGATTGGACTCACTCCTGTCCATTGGCATCATGGGGAAGGCAGGTAAGGGTTAGGATAAGTGTTTGGGTGGCCATAATCCGCTCTTCCCTGTGGGAGGGTAGAGATGGCCTCTAGCTCATTTAGCCTTTTGGAGTCCTGCAAGGAGGTAAGGATCTGGCAATTTGAGACTAAACACTGCTCCTGCCTATTGATGCATACAAGGAAGGTAAGTTGTCGGCCAGCTGAAGACTAACCCACACTTCACCATAAGAGGGATCAAGCAGCTTTAAGCATTACACCCATCCCTTTAGTAACCCGTAAGGAAGGTAAATGTCAGACAGCTGGTCAACCAATCCGCACTTCAGCAGCGATGGGGATGGGGTAATTCGTTCAAAAGCTGAGAGACTGACTGCTCTCCTTTGTGGGGGAGGTAGGGTCGCTAGGGGTCTGGACCCACCTATTGACCCTTATGGAGAGGCAGTCTATTTGGACAGTTTGCGACTGTACCTGCTCTCGTCTGTTGACATAACAGGGAAGGAAAATGATGGATAAGCTGGCACTAATCCCACTCTTCGTCGTGGCAAAGGTCGAGGTAAGTGTTCGGGTGGCCTAAGGCCAGACCCGCTCCCCTGTGGGAGGGTTGAGATGGCTTTTGACTCATTTCATCCTTTGAAGTCCCGTATGGAGGTAAGGATCAAGCAGTTTGAGAATGAACCTACTCCCGGTTGTTGATGCACACAAGGAAGGTAAGTTGTCGGGTAGCCGAGGGCTAGCCCACACTCCACCTCGGGGAAGGTAGATCAGCACTTAGGCATGACCTACCTCCTTAGTGTCCCATGGGGAGGTAGGTTGTCATTTGTAGGTTTCATTGGTGGATAAATATGTTGGCGAAGATTAACATTAGTGGAGACATTGATCTTATACTTTAAATTTCTGAAAAAAACTCACATCTTTCATTAATAAATTTCATACAACAAAAGATGAAATTTACACATTCGTAGGACTCCTAGGGGACTTATTTGCTCTTTGCTTTCTTCGCTTTTCCCATATGCGCCTTCCTTTCCTCCTCCAGCCTTGACCCGTTGAGCTACTTACAAAAACTGGTCGTGGTAGCTGGCTGCGGCTTCATGTGGGTGCATACCCATGCTACCTATTGTACCTAATGGGTCAGGGGGCACACCACAAGCACCCCACCAGCCTTCGGCTTCAACTCTTGCACATAGCACTCTCACGCCATGACTTGTTCTCCCCGAATTTCTCCTACTCCTTGAGCAGTTAGGAATTTCATCTTTAAGCAATAAGTGGAGGTGATTACCTTAAGGTTGTTGAGGGTCGGCCGATGATGGCGTTGTAAGAAGAGGGCTTCACGACCAAGAAGTCGACCATGACGAGGGCCATGTAGAGAGCACTACTCTCCAAGATAGACAGAGTGATCATCTCAGCTAGCTGAATTGTTTCTCTAGAGAAACCCTTGAGCGGCATCAGAGCTAATTGGAGTCAGGTAGCATCTATTCCCATGAGGGTAAATGCTTCCCATAATAGGCTGTCAGCTGAGCTACCATTGTCGATGAGGATCCTCCTTGTGGTGAAGTTGGCGACTAGCATGGTCACCATCAGAGCATCATCGTGCAGTTAGAGAACTCCTTCCACATCATCTTCCCTAAAGGAGATTACAAATGCAGGTTCACTCCTAATGTACTTGGTTGGGCGGTATGCTAATGAGTACACTTCTCGGTATTGGGCCTCCCTAACATGCACATTTCTCTCAAAGGAGGTCATTCCTCTGCTGACTAATCCCCTTGCTATGGTTCTAATTTCCCCCAGCAGGGGGTCCTTCTTGGTGGGACTATTGGAGGGGACCACGCGGAGGTCTTCACTTGGCTTCCCTTCGCCGAGAGCTCTCCGCTCTTCTTTGCCTATAACCCCTATCAAGGCTTCTTTCTCGAGACCACCTGCTCCACACCTACTCTTCCCTCAGGGTAGGGGGGATATCTCAGTACTTCTAAATCTATCTGGTCCCTTCCTCCCGGCGTGGAGTGGCAGTCTTCAGTGTTGTAGGTGGTCAACTGGTGGTAGGTGCAGTAGTGACACACTAGCTGATCGTCCTCTTGGGCAAGCTGGCGTTCATCCTTTTAGATGGCAAAAGCCAAGTGGTCTAGCATGTATCCTGCACTCTTCGATGAGGGCTTCTCTTTCCTTCTGTCATGTGGCCCTTAGTCGGGGCTTTTCCCTTCCTTCCGTAAGCCTAGACTCGCCCAGATACCTTACAAAGGTCATGCGGTATGTAAAACCAAGCGCGCCTCTTTAACCCTCGAGGTCTGCAAGAGGGGGCGAGTGGCATGTAAGTTTGGACTCACCCAAATACCTTGTAGAGGCCGCACGGTATGTAAAACCAGGCGCGCCTCATTAACCCTCTCACTCGGCGAGAGAGAGGTGAGTGGCACGTAAGCCTGGACTCTCCTAGATGCCTTGTGGAGGCCGTGAGGTATGTAAGATTGGGCCCACCTCATTGGGCGTGCCTCATTGACCCTCATGTTCTACTAGAGGGGGGAGAGTGGCGCATAAGCAGCCTGGAATCACCCACGGAACTTGCATGTCCTGTAAAATGTGAATTAAAATATAGTCTATTATCTTGTTAGCTACCAACCTGCCTTCGTTTTTTTGAGTATGCAGCTTGCTTTTAGGTTGAGATGGGTAGTCTTAGGACTATCCCACACTCCACCGAGGAAGGGGTAGGGGTGCCTCAAGCCACACCCTCCCCTTCGGTCCCCTAAGGAGGTCGTCATCCCTTTGCCTCGACGAGATGGGGTAATATTTGGGCAGCCTCAAGGCTGATCCTGCTCTCCTCCACAGGGGAGGTTGATCTAACCCAAGGCTAGTTCTGCCTGTTGACCCTTACGTGGAGGTAGTTTGTTCGGTTAGTATGTCTGACTGAACCAGCTCCCATATGTTGATGTCGCAAGAAATGAGAGTGAGGGCAAGGCTAGTGCTTCACCCACTCTTCATCTTGGAAAAACAGGGTATGTTCGAGCAACCTCAAGGTTGGACCCACTCTCCTCTGAGAGGGTTAAGATGGCTTCTAGCTCATCTCGCCCTTTGGTATCCCGTGAGGAGGTAATCTGTTCAGGCAGTCCCAGACTGCACCCGCTTCCGTCTTTGGTTGATACCTTTGACGAAGGTAATGTATGTCGGCTACTGAGGACAAACCCGCACTCTGCTGCGGGAGAGATTGAGCAGCCCTTTGGCTTTACACACATCCCTTTGGTGCCTTGTGTGGGAGGTAATGATCAGAGGGCCTAGGGGTCGTCCGCTCTTCGCCGCAATGGGGAATGGGTAAAGTTCGAGAAGCCTCAGGATTGGACTTGCACTCCCCCATGGAAAGGTCAGGCTAGCCCAGGGCTAATTCCACTTATTGACCCGCAAGTGGAGGTAATATGTTCGGACAATTTGCGATTGTACTCGATCCCGCCCGTTGACATCACAGGGAATGTAAGTGAGGACCAGGTTGGTGCCGTGTCCACTCTTTATTATGGGCACGGGGTACATCAAGGCAACCTCATGGCTGGACCTACTCTCCTCCAGGAGGTTCAAGACCGCTTCTAGCTCATCTCACCCTTCGGTACCCTGTGAGGAGGTAATCTGTTCGGGCAGTCCTGGAATAGACCCGCTCCCCTCTTTGGTCTACACCTATGATGAAGGTAAGTCGATGTGCAATCAGGGTTGACCCGCTTCCTGCCACGGGAGGGATAAATTAGCCCTTTGGCATTACACTCATGCCTTTGGTTCCTGCCGACGCCTAGGGGGGGAGGGGTGAGTGTCAAAAGGTCGAGGGGCCATCCACTTCTTTGCCAAGATGGGGATGGGATAATGTTCAGACAGTCTCAAGGTTGGACCTGCTCTCTTTTGCTGGGGAGGTTGGGCTGGCCTAGGGCTAGCCTACTTGTTGACCCTCGCTTGAAGGTGGTCGTTTAGACAGTTTGTGGCTGTGCCCGCTCCTACCCGTTGATACCACGAGAAGGGTAAATCATGTAAGAACTGAAACCTCATTTCTGGATGTGCTAGTCCCTGAATCAGTCATGCTTTTTTATTAATAGCAACCATACAAGTAATCAGGAGGTCAATAATAATAGCAAAAATACAAATGTGCATCACAGAGCCTTTATTGATAGAACATTTGTAGGTGTTCGACGTTCCATGGGTGTTGGAGTTTGTTTCCATGAGAGTCACGCAGCCAGTAAGCCCCAAGACGATTGCTGGCAACTACCACATAGGGGCCCTCCCACTGCGTGCCTTCGTCCCTCGTGGTGGTTCCCATCTGCTTCAGTACGAGGTCTCCAATCTTGAACGACCTCAAGCACACTCTTCAATTGAAACAACACTCCACCCTTTTCCTGTAAGCCGCCATTGTCAGTTCTGCTTCTTATCGAATCTCTCCTATCAGGTCATGCTGCTCTTCGAGGCATCGGTCATTGAAGTGTTGCTCGTAATGTCACACCCAATAGGTCTGGACATCTACCTCAACCGATGGCATGGCTTCATGACCATAGCAAGAGTGAACGGGGTTTCCCCTATCAGCATCCTCACATTTGTCCTGTATGCCCATAGGATGGCCGAGAGTTCTTCCACCCATGCTCTTTTTCAGTCGTTTAGCTTCTTATTCAGTATTCGCATCAAGATTTTGTTGGTCGCTTCCACTTGTCCATTTGAATGGGGATGTCCCAGAGAGGAGTATCGAAACTTGATTCCTAGATCCTAGCACCAGTCTCTATAGTGGTTAGAGTCAAATTGTCTCCCATTATCTGACACTATGCTGCGGGGCACACCGAACCTGCAGACAACACTCTTCCATAGAACGTGGGTAATGTCATTGGTCATGATTGTCGCAAACACTTCGGCCTCGACCCATTTGGTGACGTAGTCTATCTCTACCATCACAAACTTTACCCCACATTTTCCCAGAGGTAGGGAGCCCACCAAGTCCACCCCCCACTGGGCAAATGGCAAAGGAGAGGTTATTGGTGTCAATTCCCCCGATGGGCGATGGATGATTCCGGCATACTCTTGCACCTCTAACACTTTCGCTCATATTCTTTAGCATCCTTTAGGGTGTGTAGTTAGTAGTATCCACCGGCATTGCTTTCCCTGCTATTATTCTTCGCCAACATGGTCACCGCATATTACCTCATGTATTTCAGCCAGTACTTGCTGGGCCTGCTTGCTTGAGATGCACCTTATTAGGGGAGTACTATATCCTCTGTGGTATAGCACTCCACCAACTACAGTGTATCTTGCCGCCTGATATCTGACCTTCCTCGCCCCCTCCCTACTATCGGAAACTTCGTTGTCATTCAAATATCGCAGGATGTCCTATGTCCACTCCGGCGCTCCCGGTCCAACTTCCAACTGTTTAATTCCCACGACTAGCACCTCGACAATTCTAAGGATAGCCAATTTCGGTATTGGGGCAGCTTCTTGTCCAGACGCCATCTTCACCAACCTGTCTGCCTTGTCATTCTCAACCCTCAGGATTTGTTGCATTTGAAAGTGTTGAAAATGATCATGCTCGGCCTGCACTAATGCCAGATACTTTTTTAGTTTCACTCTTCGCTGCGAACTCCCGCACCTGGCTAACTACTACCTAGAAATCTGCTCGAAACTTCCTCAGCACCCAAGGACCTTGTTATAGTCATGCCAAAGAAGAGCACCTCGTATTCTGCCTTGTTTTTTGTGGCTTTGAACGCCAGCTTGATGGTGTAGTCGTGCTCTTCGACTTTGTTTGTGATGCTATGCACCCCCTAGTCCCCCTCCAGCCAGGCAAGAGGAACCATCAACAAAAACTTGCCAGGGCTTCACAAGTGGTGCATGTCCTTCCTCGCTAGCGAAGCCAATGAATTCTGCAATGAAATCTGTCAGGACCTATCCTTTTAAGGAGGAGGTACATGGGGCGTACTCAAGGTTGAACTTGCTTAGTTCCACGGCCCAGTTAGTGAGATGACCTGAGGCATCCGGGCATTGCAGGATCTTTCTAAGAGGGGCTTATGTGAGGACCTTGATGGGGTGTTCTTGGAAATAGGGCCAGAGCTTGCAAGTAGTTATTATTAGTCCAAAGACGAGCTGCTCCATACGAGGGTATCTGACTTCCACTCCATCATATGCCTAGTTGACTTAGTCAATCGGTCTCTGGACTCCGCCGTCATCTCGTACTAAGGCTGAAGAAACTGCCTACAGAGAGATGGATAGGTACAGGATCAATGTTTCCCCATACTGGGGTTGACTGAGTAGTGGTGGGTTAGTCAGGTATTTCTTGAGCGCAGCGAATGCTGCATCATACTCCTCATTCCAGTCTTGAGCCTTTCGTAGTACTTTAAAGAAAGGTAGACACTTGTCAGTTGACCACGACATAAAGCGGTTAAGGGCCACCAATCCGCTAGTGAGCTTCTGTACATCGTTAATGTTCTGGGGAGAGGGCATGTCCAAGACGACGTTCACTTTTTCAGGATTGACTTCAATTCCTCTCTCGGACTCCACAAACTCGAAGAACTTTCCTGACCCCACTCCAAATACACATTTGGCGGAGTTCAGCTTCATTTTGTACCACCTTGGTACCGCAAAGGCCTCCCGAAGATCATTCAAGTGCTATGCAGGGGCCCTTGCTTTTGACCAACAAATTGTCCACATATACTTCCATTTTCCTCCCAATCTAGTCTTTGAACTTGTGGTTGACTAACCATTGGTAGGTAGCATCTGCATTTTTTAGACTAAACGGCATAGCGGAGTAATAATATAGCCCTCGATCGGTGATGAACAACATTTTCTCCTCGTCGCTAGGATTTATGCAGATCTGATTGTATCCCAATTAAGCATCCATGAAACTAAGCATATGGTGGCCAACCATAGAATCCACGATGAGGTAGATGCAAGGGAGTGGGAAGCTGTCCTTAGGGCATGCTTTGTTCAGGTTCGTGAAATCTACATTCTCCACTTACCGTTAGTCTTTTTCACAAGCACCACATTGGATAACCAGTCCGCGTAGCATGCTTCCCGTATAAATCCCACTACAAGTAGGTGATCAACTTTTGCAGTGATGGCAGCATTCTTCTTTATGCTAAAACTCCTACACTTTTGCCTTACTCCCTGACTCTGTGATCAAAGCTCAAGTGATGTTGTATGACGAATGGGTCTATCCCTGGCGTATCCTCATGGCTCCATGCGAAGATATCTTGATGTTCTATAAGCAGTTGTTATAGTGCTTCTCTCATGTCAACAGTGATTCCTATGCTGATCCTAGCGATTGCCTCCACTCGACTCAAATCTAGTAGGATCAATTCCAAGGGCTCATTCACCTGCGCCTCTTTAGCACATACTCATCTCTCGTTTCATTTTCTGAGGGAACACATTTTGGGGCCGGTAGGGGGTTGGGAAGCGCCCCATTTTCTGGCGACGAGACACGAGCTCCCCCGCCAATGTCCTCCAACCGATTGTCCACCTCACTCTGCATTATTGATTATCTCCCTTCCTTCGGCCTCCTCTCCTTGATCGTCCTTTGGGTACTTGCCTACTTCGGTGCTCTACCATAACTCTGAGCCTTCCAAGGATGAGTTCCCGCAAGTGTATAAAGGATACATTTTCTTTTGAAAATTTTTTAATCTCACTGACAACACCAAATGTTAATGTCATGTTTCATACACCTTCAGACTGGGTCTTTGGTGGCTTGGGCCTTCAATTTGTTCCTGCACATGCAAACAACTCCAATATATGGCGACAGTGGAGAGCGGCCTAATGAAGCCTTCGATGCTTAAGTTAGTATTTTCTAAATCTTGATTACTGACCTCCTTTTTTGGTGTCTGGAAAGCTGCCTTTACACCTGCATCTGAGATCAACGGCCCATACCCTGTGACCAAGCTGAGGGACACTCCTTGGTAGTCCTCATTTAATGCAATATGGCTCTCTTGTGCATATAATTAATGCAGCATGGCCAGACTGAGCCTAGATGTGGAGTCCCATTGGAATCGTGCGCTTTTTCCTCTCTATCTAGAAAAGGAGAGAGATTATCCCATGCCTTTCGGCTAGCCTAACCCGATACCCTGGTCCATACTCGGCTGGGCTGCGAGCTTCTCGGGTGGACCATCGAGAGGCCATGTGGGCTTCAGCCTTGTTCTAGACTGGGTGCTGCTATTCACTGGGCTAGGCTTGTGTCCTTGAGAAAATTCCCCCAACAATAGTTATACATTACATAATATAATACTTATATAATATTATGATATATTAATAATTAATTATATGCATTTATTTATATAAATAATAAAATATATTTTTTTATTTTCATTCAGTCCGGTCTGGGGTGAAAAACCCCTAGACCGGGACCTAACTAAATGAATTCGATCCTATAAAAGTTGGACTGGACAGAACTGAACCGAATTAGGTCCGGTCCAGTCCGGTCTAAAAATGGCCGGTCTGATCTGTTTCTCCTGTCCGGACCGGCCGAATCTCACCCCTACATCTCACTTCCCAACAAGCCCGTCTTCATATGTAAATGAAGAACATAGAGAGACCGAAATCTCGGAGGAGATGGATATCGACCATGTCCACGCTTTTGGTTGAATGTTCACACTTGATCCACCCTCTACACTTCCTACATTCACTCCCAGAAATTGAAACAGGAAAACATGAATTGTAACCTCCTGATCCATTGTAGTCAGCCTCACGGTGTGCCTCAATGGCGAGTTTGCCGTCTCCATAGCTATCCCATTTGTGGGCAATTACTCAACCTTCAAGTGCAGATCTTCGCTTGTGCCCTTTATCATATCGCAAATCTTCAAGCAATCGGGAGGCTGCTGAGTACATAGACGAGCCAATCCTAGGAATAAAAGCTCATTCTCTCACGCTTTGGAACTCCTTAACTTTAGCTAAACAAACAAGGTTTAGACTTAGCTGATTATAACTGTATCGTTTTCCATTTAGAATTTAACATCTCAAAAGGAGGGGATTCCATCATATCACTTATCAATATAATCAATCATTTTTAAAAACATCTTATAATTTAGAGAAAATCTATACATCAATGACTGTTTACTAATACCACACACCTGACACGGATTTTTTTTCCCACATGTTGAAACGCGCATTTTGGCTTTAGAAGAGCCCATTTCGGAATTTCACTTCCCACTCCCCCACATGCGCCCCTCCCTTTGCCCAGCGGAACCCTTTGCCCATTTCTCTTTCCCTTGTTCTTGTTTTGCCCATATATACTTTTTTCTTTAATATTTGATCTATTCAGGTTCATTTATTGTGATCGGAAGTTTGGATCTTTGAAGGGCCATAATTATATAGAAGTAAATATACTTGGGTCATGATTTTTTTGAGGTTTATGACTGAAACAAGTTCATCCTTTGTTTTTGCAATAAATATTGAGGTGCAAGAGTAGAGATTAAGGTTCGATTTGGTAAGTAAGATGAAAATTTTAAATTTTAAGATGAAATATTAAAATATTAATAATAATTCCACTTTTTCTTAACTTTTTCAAATCTTAAAACAATAATAATATTAAAATATAATATTAAAATTAATTTTGTATAGGGATTTGAAAAAGTTATAACGAGGAAATGAGAATTTTGAATTTTCCATGGCCGCTATTACAGATCTGAAGCCCCCAGGCGCGGAAAATTTGATGGTTGAGAGGGTACAAGGCAAAATAGATCGATGAAGAGAATAAAGTCACCCATCACTGCTACTTCATATATTGTTGCTTCTCTCCAAACACCAACAAATAGCTTCAGTCAAGAATGTCTTATTGGTGAAGGTTCCATTGGTCATGTTTATGGAGCTTTGTCTAGTGTATTGATTAAAAAATTTTGTTTCCTTTGCCCAGTGCCTCCCCTCTTCCTAGTTCGTCCATCTGCAGTGCACCCCACGGTCTCCAGTTTGTGGATTCTCTTCTACATTCGCCCCAGTTCCTCTCTACCTCGCAGTCTCCACTAGTTATCATATCTAAAACACCTAAACATTCAAAAAACAAAACTATACAAAAATCCATCCTATTCTCTCCATTTCTTCCTCCCTTTTTTATAGCAAAACACAGAAGCAGAGGGAAGGGTGTCTCATGCTTAGATTAATTAATCTATGTTGTTTTCAATTTCAGAGAGCATGTCTTGCCTTCTCTCTTAAATGTCAACTCCGTTCCCTTCCCCATCTCAATTTTCAACATATTTCTCGTCAAAAGGTTCACTTGTAAATCACGACAGTTATGAAGAATCTATAGTTGAATTGCAGAAAATGCAAACACTGTGAGCTTCATTGAGGAAAATCAAGACTTTATCACTAAAAAGAAAATAAAATAGAGTGGATTAAGGGGTGAAGGGGAAATTAGGGTCTCTAATTTTTTTGAGAGAAATCGTGGTCACAGAAAAGAGGGGTGAAGGGAGGGGCTGACGAACTTCTGATTTGGGGGAAGAATTTTCTCTTAGGGAAATTGTGGGTGAAGAAGACAAACTCTTGAAGGGCTTACAGAGAACAGGCCTAAAGGGGGTGAAGGGGGGTGCAGGCTGGCTTCGGGCTTGGGGTGAAGGGCAGAACCAGTTCACTTGTTAGTGAACCGGTTTGACTCATAGGTTGTGTGATGTAAGATTAAAAAATCAGCTTATATATAGATTTTCTCTATAATTTATAGACGGTACCAACATCCAATTTTAATTGAGAAAATTCTTTAAATTATTCTTATCCCACTTAGATGAGATGACATTACTATAGTTGATCCAAGGGTGAGGTCACTTGAGCCATTGTTTAGGCTAATTTTGGATACACAAACACTTTCGTCTCGTCTCAACTCATCTCATCACTACAATTTTCTTAAATTTTCACACAAAATATAATAAACAACTCAACCCTTTCAAATTCTAAAATAATAATAATATTAAAAAATAATATTCTAACAATATTTTATTCAACTTTCATCTAAAACTATCTCATCTAATCTTATTATCCAAACCTTACTTAAGATCGCACCCTGTATGAGACACCCAAAAATAAAAGAGAGATTTTTTTATTTTAATTTCTTATAGAAATACAAAAACAATTTCATTAAATCAAGACCAAAATAAACAAAGGGAAAGACAGGTTTATATCTTCACTAATAGAGCTAGCGTGGAGAAACATGGAGAAATAGAGCGACAAACATCAGGGCAAAAATGTCCCTAGTTGGCTACATGCTTTTTTCCGATGCAGATCGTCTTAGACAGTCAATATGGGAAAGAGAAATTCTATTTACAATCCTGAGTGAGAGATTACGTGTGCAATCTCATTGATAAATGTGGATAAAAAAATTATATCAATTAAAAAAAATATTATTATAATTTTAAAAAAATTTTAAATATAATTATATAGACTTGCATTAGTAATCTCCAAATGGAGACTATATGTAGACGTTCCACCGACAAAAGTCACTGATTGAATTATTTTTTTTACTTAATAATTAAAAATTTATTTTATATTGAGTTTATAATTTTTTTTTTTTTTTAAATCTTTAAGAAATTTCAAAAAAATGTCTGAAAAATAAGTAACCATTCGATGACTCCCGTATGATACAAGCCGTTTGATTATAATAATACTTGTGGTCTGCGTATAATCATCCAAACTGTTCTTCATTTACTACTTCGGATTAAATGCACGCCATTAAAAACGGTTCATCAGCATCTTCTGCACTATTTTAGATGCGGGTCATTAACACCCAACTCATGGAATACAGTCGCTTTCCATCAAATAAAACGGTATATGTCCTCCAAGTTTTCCCACATTACTTCTTTTTTAAAAAAAAAAAAAAAAAAGTTTTCCCATCTTACGTTATACCAATTTATCATTTAGAAAACACAACTTTTTATAAGGGCAAAACATTGACAGTCACCACTTTCAGAATCGACTGAATTAATATAACTTCATTTAATCCCGGAGTTTTTTTACTCCATCACTAGACTTAGAACAGGACAAAAGAAGATGAGTTCTGGGTAAATGGGGTGAAGAAACAATAAGCAAATCTATATCCTTCAGATTACAAGCATCACGGAGACTAGTAAAATAAGGGACCATTGTGCACAAACTGAAAGGACACAAACAAGCATCACGGGATATCATGTCAGTCGCAGTATATGTTTCCAAGCACCAGGCGTTATGTTGGGAAAATGATTACCCTGAACTTCTAATCATTCAGAACCATACTTGGAAATATAGAACAGGAAGGAGCAATGAACAACTTCATCTTCTTCAACCAGCCATTAGAGACGCAAAGGTGTTAACTAGTGCAGAAGCTTTGTTGCAGACAAGATCATCTAAAAGGGTCGTAGGCAACCAAGTTTCTGAATAAGTTTTCATTACATAACAGATGCTGAACAAGATGCAGACGAGTAGATATGTCATAAGTGGTGCAGAGAAGCTGAGAGAGGGAGAGCAATTAACAGCTTCATCTTCAAGAACCAGCTAACAAAAAGGTTAACTAGGTTAACAGCTTTGTCGCAGAGAGTACACTAAAAAGGTTGCGCACACAACCAAGATGCAGGAGCAATGACGACTAGATGACTGGTGCAGAGGCAGAGATGGGGGAACCATGTGCACTAACATGCAGTATGTAGCGAAACGATGCCGTATAAGCCGAAAAACATACCTCAAAACAAAACATGTAAACCTTTTAGGAATCTCTAACACAATAGATCTAAGTAACCAAAGTCGAGATAAAAATATATAAAAGGTAAAACTAGCAATTTAAAGTAGGAAAGAGACCTCCAAGTTTCAGTCAGCTGAAGAGAGAGCCGACGCAAAACGGTGTCCAAATCACCCCTTTTGGCAGCTAAAACACTTTGTAGATGCTATCTATACCCAAGTGTCTAACAATATCCATTGTCATCACATGAACATAACTAACATGATTCTTGTTCGTTCAAGCAAATCTATTAGAACTACAGCAAAGCAGAGATGGCACTTTAACGTCATTTCAACCTTGGCTTCAAGTTCACATACCACACACCCTTAGTCACTGCCAAAAAAGGGAGAAAAGAAATCATCATCAGAGCTTGGATGAAAAAAGAAATAATTACATGGCATTCAACCTTGAACAATAATGTTATTTCAGGGACATGATTTTGCTTGGACTGCACCGTATTAGAGCAGAAGCATGCACTCCTTTTAGAAGGAGTGAAGGTTTTTTAACAGCTGAGCCCATCCAACAGAGAGCATGTGCTGGTTTATTATTTGTAAATTTGTCCACTCAAGCATTTAAGTCACAAGGTTATTAAGTCACTGTATTACAGCATCACGTTGTTGAACTAAGACATACCCATTAGCATAAGGTGAATCATGGCGGGCACGGCGATATGGAGGGGACCTGCTGTAGCTGCGAACACGTTGAGGAGGTGTTACACTCCGGCGTCGTGGAGATCTTCTCCCACGGGGACTAGAACTCAAAAGCAAATACAAGTGATTATCAAGTTTTGACATTCATACTTGTTATATATCATGTGCAAATATGGAAAGAAAGTTTTATATATGAATTTGTTAATAAACTTGCAAAGCAAGCTGTTTAAAACAAATCAACATCACACCCTTCAACACACCTGCGTCCATACCCATAGCTTGGACTCCTTCGGCGTCGAAGAGGGCTAGGGCTCCGACGCCGTCCACTTCCCAAGCCTCGTGAGCCAATGCGCAAGCGACATTCTCGAGCAAAATGACCAGGTTCACCACACTCATAACACTTCAAGTCCTCCCCACCACCACGACCCCGTCCATCGCCGCCGCCACCACCACCACGACCTCCACCACCCTTAGAATTGTGAGAGAGCTCTACACGCCAACCATTTTTCCCTGCAAAAGCAAAATCTAATTTTATAGGAGTCTTGAGGTCAAAAGGCAGGAGAGAAGAAAGCTCCAACTTTCAAGATGCTTGACAATGAAAAAATCCAGTAGATTTTAGAATCCAAACTGAATATAAAATAGACAACACAAAAACAAGATATGTCCAACTGCAAAATCCCCAGCAATTTATGAGAGTTTTATTTATTTTTTGATAAGTAAAACTCTAAAAATAAAAAATAAAACTTTCATAAATTGCTGGGGATTTTGCAGCAGCTTGAGATGTTCTGAATGTGTTGGTTATGGTACATCACATGTCTAAACCATTTCTTTCCTATGTGGTTATGGATAGCTGCCTAGAAAACTTGTTCCTAGGCACTAGTTTTATTGAGATGGACGGATATCTAGTACGGAAAACTATCCAGCAGCAATCGAAAGACTCCATTACCTGATACTTACTAGTGCCCAGGAACAAGTTATCTAACAACTATCCATACCCACATAGGAAAGAAATGGTTTAGACATGCGATGTACCATAACCAACACATTCAGAACATCTCATGCAGCCTAGGTAAAGATACAAGTTAACTCCACTGAAGGGAGAAATGTAAAGATGAAAGCAACCTTGAGGACTTCACAGAAAATGGTAAAAAACGTAAATTTAAACTTATAATGGACAAATGTAATATATAAGCCTAGGTTATCCCTAGGGGTTGGCTCAAGTGGCACGGGCCTTAGCCTTAGTGGTATGCTCCCTTCAGGTCCAAGGTTCCCAAATTTGAATGCAAACAATTTATAGGGGCCATGTCCCATTGGTGAAAAGCTGATGATTTACTTGATATGTGTGATGGGGGCACATTACACAAATCTAGAGTTTAACCGAGTAAAAGGCATGTTGCATTTTCACTTTGCATGATCTTCAGGATTCCTTATCATCATAAAAAAATAAAAGCCTAGGTAATCCCAGATATCTTGTTTTTAATACATGATATCATAACATAGGAAAATATTTTCACCATCCTCGTAAAAGAGAGATCTGATGGCCACCAGTAAGCAGGGAGAACTGATAATGATTACATACTTTCAACTAATTACAAATAAACAGTTTTCCCAGTGCGTGTAGAATTTGTTTTTAAGATGACACTTCATGCAAAGAATGTAATAACTAATAAGTAACAATAATCATTGAAGCACCAAATTATTCAAATACAACGAAGAAGAAGTGCCTGTACCGACCATCCAATGATTGAATTGCATCAAGAGCATCCCTGCGATCATCAAACTCAAGAAATGCATATCCTGGTGGTCTTCGAGCAACCCAGACACTGCATAATTCCATTAAGAGCTTATGGCATCATGCAGCTATGAAGTAACTTGAAGAAAAGGGGGGAGAGACAAAAATCTACCCAATCCCCGACCCAGAGAAAGGAAAATAAAATTTTCATTATATTCCATTCGTGATGCAGACATAAAAGTATCACCAAAAACACCAGGTTTAATTATTATTCAACGAAGTTCGTGAACCCTAAAAGCTTTCACAAAACGTTGAAGCAAACAAAGTGCACAACCGGTGTTGTTTCAATTAGGGTTCTGCAAACTCAAATTAAAGGCCCCATACGTAGAAAATCCGAAGTGGGCCCTTCACTACTATCCAAATCAATTCAAATTCTCGAGACTCAATTACAACACTCCAAATAAAGAAACAGAGCCTAAAATGTTGATAACGACGATCTGTCTTAAAAAGTAAACACTTTACCTCCGAAGAACACCGAACATACGAAACTCATCTTCAAGATCCCTCTCAGTCACTCGGGGATCCAAATTCCCAACATAAACCCTAGACATTGTCGCTATCCAGCGAAACCTGAAGAAGAAATCACAACAAAGAAACCATACGCTCTAGTAATTACAAAGAAAATGTAAATTTCACCCAAGTCCAATCCAACAAAAAAACCTCAAGTTCAGATGTGTACTTTCTTGAAGATAAACAAGGAAAAAAAAAAAGATTTCGCAAATTCTAGCACAGACCTTGTAAAGACCAATAGACGTTCAAAGATTTTAAAAAGAAAAAAAAAATAAACTTCTTATCTCCTGTAAAGGATCATTCTCCGTCGAAAGAAACAAACGGAAGATCGAGGGTCAGATAAGTGATTAAATATATTGTGACAAAGATCGGGTTTTGTAAGCACGGATCGAGCAAAGTTGATGAGGTGTGCCTGAGAGCAGAAAATAGTAAAGACCGTACCTTGCAGCAAATAGATGCTAGGGTTCTGAGAATCGGCACGAGAACGGAAGCAGAGCTCTAAAACCCTAGAGGTGGAATCCACTTTACCGTGCTCTTTCTCTATTTTAAATATAATTTTTGTGTGAATAATTGCTAGATCCGTTATGGTTGTCCAAATGTATGATTTAGGAAATGTCTGGTTAGAGAATCTAAAATACTTTATCTTATTTAATTATTATAATTTTTTTAAAATTTTTTACATAAATTATAATAAATAATTTAAATTTTAAAATTTTAAAATAAAATTAATATTAAAAAATTATATTTTAATAATATTTTATTTAATTTTCATCTCATTCCAACACATCATTATAATTAAACAAGACCTTATTATTAAAAAATTATTTTCTTTCATGTATTTACTTAATTCTTTAAAAAAAATACGTGCAAACGATAAGTATACTCACATCATCATCTCACACCATACTAATTTACCTATTTTAATATTATTTTTTATTTTATTTTATTCTTATTAAACTAATTAAATTATTCTACTTATCATTTATACGCCACATATTTATTATAAAACAATAAAAATTGATATGATATATATTGTGTGGGGATAATAAACAGAATTATTTATGTATATATACTAATAAAGGCACAACGTGTACTCAGCATATACCCGCTTGAAATGTATATATAAATGAAAAATGAAAATGTCAGTACAAATATTTAAACAAACTTAAGGCTTAGTTTAGATATCAAAATCATCTCAGTTTATCTTATTTTATCATTATAACTTTCACAAATTCTCACATAAAATATAATAAACAATTTAACTTTTTCAAATTCTAAAATAATAATATTAAAAATTAATATTCTAATAATATTTTATTTAACTTTTAACTTTCATCTCAACTCATCTCATTTCAACTCACTATCCAACCCTAACATAAAACAAATATTAAATTTACATAAGTTAAAAGTAAACTTAATAAGAACTTAACATAGATCATACCTTCAAATAAAAAAAAAAAACTTAACATAGATCATAAATTTATACAAGTCACTATTCTAGATATGGTAGATGATCCCATATGAAATAATGAATAATAAATAAATAAGAAAAGTAAAGTGTTAAATAAAGTATATTTAAATTACATTTTTCTCCCTTTTTTTCTTGTTAAACATAGCGAATGATTTTTAAATTGACTCAAGTATTTTAAAATCTTCAAAATGTTTTAAAAGTCTAAAATCATTTAGTCTAAAATCATTTGAAGTGACGTATTTGTAGTGTTATTGAACAAAGTCTAATTTTCAAGTATTTTATATTTTAGACTCCCAAATATAATATAGTTTTAAGAAATCATTCTATTTAAATGATTATATTCTTTTAGGAATATTATTTATTATTCATCAATTTCTTTTATGTTAAAAATTATCCTTATTTAGATGACTCTATTCTCTTAAAAAATATTTAATAAAACATATCATTTTATTTTATAACGGAAAACATTCTTTTTAAATTAAGAATAACAATTTTTGTTTTAAAATTTATTGTATTTCATTTCCATCTTATTATCATCCACTTCAAGATTCCAAACCATCAATTTAAATAAACTTTCATCCTTAGATTAAAAGTGGAACATGTGTAAAGCTAGATCTCTCTCTCTCTCCCCTTCTTCTCCTCATCCACTAAAACCTTCTCCTATTTATCAAAATCGCCTCTCTCTCTCTCTCTCTCTCTCTCTCATTGCTCACCGTCTCCTTTGTCGCAGATGATGTCGAAAGAACCTAAAGTAACTCTTTTGTTCCATCTGTCTCCCTCTTTCTCTCTTTATGTTTTTGTCGAACCCTCTCCTCACTCGTCTCAATTTGGTCAGAGTGTTAAGGTTCTTAACATAGAGTCTGGCCTAAAGAGAAATAAAGAAGACACGAACCATGCAACTATGGGTCTACCAACTCTCATATCTCTTTTCTCTCTATTTATTCAATCCTCTCACCTTCATATCTTTTTTATATTTAAGCAAATATTACAGATTTTGATTGGTTTGGTTTGATTTCATGTATATGTATTCATCACATTTCTTCATGTATATTCATGTGAAGACTTTTTTCTTTTTTTAACATCTAGATAGGTATTACATATTGTGTTTTTTTTTTTTTTTGAGAAAAATGCTTCATTGCATCCATTCATAAATGAAGTTACAACTGCGACTTAACAAGACAGAAAAATCTGACTATAAGCCGACTAACGCAACTGCTCAGGAGCTTCCCAGCACACAAAGTAACGGACATTGTCTAAAACTTCTAACGAGCTCTGTAAAACTAGAGACGGGTGACCCCTCCAACCTCCAAAGAGGCAGAAAACTGGAGACAACAACTATGAACAAACAGTCCAATAGCATAGGCGATATACAGAATATTGTACTCTTTTTCCTTCGTCATTGGTTTTTTCCCACTGGGTTTTTCCATGACAAGGTTTTAACGAGGCATATTCTTTATATGTGGTCATCCAAAGGGGGAGTGTTAGAAAACAAATTCAAATTGTATTGTATGACCACTTTTAACTAGCCGTCAAATGCATAGTGCTAGTCGTCAAACGCATAGTAGCTTTTGTACTCCTATATATATCGCTGTAACCTTTAATGAAATTCATAAGTTTCATAACAGTAGACTTGTTTTGAATTATCAAAACAGTGTCATGACTCAGCTTTTTGTTGTTTTACTTTTTTAATTCTTTTTAAAGGTTTGGTTCTAGGGTCTCATGTGAAGTGATGTTAACTTTTTCTTTTTTCTGTTCATATATGATAAATTCCCTCCTTTCACCCCTAGTGCTCGAAATCCACATTGGCAACTCTTGCCTTCACACGTATTATCGGAACCAAACAAGTCATCTTCTTCTCCCCACTACTCTCTATTTTCAAAGGTAAAAAAGTTTGTTCTTCTTTCCCTCTCTCTCTCTCCCCTCCTTCTCCTCCTCCACTGAAACCTTCTCCCATTTATCAAAATCGCCTCTCTCTCTCTCTCTCTCTCTCTCTCTCTCTCTCCCTCCCATTACTCACCGTCTCCTTTGTTGCAGATGATGTCGAAAGAACCTAAGGTAACTCTTTTGTTCCATCTGTCTCCCTCTTTCTCTCTTTATGTTTTTGTCGGACCCTCTCATCACTCATCTCCATTTGATCAGAGTGTTAAGGTTCTTAACATAGAGTCTGGCCTAAAGAGAAATAAAGAATACACGAACCATGCAACTATGGGTCTACCAACTCTCATATCTTTTTTCTCTCTATTTATTCAATCCTCTCACCTTCATATCTTTTTTATATTTAAGCAAATATTGCAGATTTTGATTGATTTGGTTTGATTTCATGTATATGTATTCATCACATTTCTTCATGTATATTCATGTGAAGACTTTTTTCTTTTTTTAACATCTAGATAGGTATTACATATTGTGTTTTTTTTTTTTGAGAAAAATGCTTCATTGCATCCATTCATAAACGAAGTTACAACTGCGACTTAACAAGACAGAAAAATCTGACTATAAGCCGACTAACGCAACTGCTCAGGAGCTTCCTCGCACACAAAGTAACGGACATTGTCTAAAACGTCTAACGAGTTCTGTAAAACCAGAGACGGGTGACCCCTCCAACCTCCAAGGAGGCAGAAAACAGGAGACAACATCTATGAACAAACAGTCCAATAGCATAAAGCTACACCATACCTAAAAACCGACAAACCAACGGAACAAAACCAACAAAAACAACCCAACCACGAGCACGGTATGAGCTCTAGCGGCACATCCTCCACAGACAATCAGCATCACGAACCCAACGAGACGAGCACCCAGCTTGCGTACGGACCACAACAACCTCCACAGCGGAGGCCGGCTGTACGACCAACTGCCATAACATCGCTTGCCGCTCTCTGCTCTTTGCCTCAGATTGAGACCTACAAAACTCATCACCACCCCGTGGACAACACAAGAAAACTACCAAAACAACAAAACAAACTAAACCACGACGGCAAAGGCCGTGCAAACCAGGGACACAAAACCAACACCAAAGACAGAGAAAACGAACCCACACCGGCGACACCAACCAACAGCGGCAGAGACCAAGCAACAACAGAAACCAGACGCCGAACAAAAAAGGAAAAACAGGGCACAAACAACCGGCAAAAGAGGCCGAGCTCGACTCAAAAACAAACTCTAGGAGGAAAACCACCGATCGGAAACTGAACAACCGTAGTCTGAGGATCCGAAGAAGCCGAGAAACTCGTCTGCTTGTTGTGTTTGGATTTGGTTTTGTTTCATGTATATGAGTATGATTTTGTTACTCAACTTGTAGAAATTCAAATAGATTTTGAATTATATGTAAATTTGGAAAGTTTATGCGAATTCGTGAGACACCAACCTTGTAGCGCTGGATCTACCAACTCTCATATCGCTCTTCTCTCTATCTCCCAACTCTTAGATCTCTTTTCTCTCTATCTATTTAATCCTCTCACCACCATATAATTTTTAAGAAGAGATCTAAGCAAATATTACATATATTGTTTAGTTTGGTTTGATTTCATACATGTGTATTCATCCCCTTTTTTCATGTATATTGATCTGAAGAATTTTTTTTTTCTTTTTTTTACATCTAGACATGTATTACTAATTATGTTTCAATTTGGTTTGAAAGATATTTGAGACGGAACTTCGTTATAAAAGCATGGGTAAAACAGGAAAAAAAAAACAACGGACAACAATAAAAAGAAAGTGAAGAGATAAGCGAAACTCTATATAATTACACTCTACAAAGTTGGTCAGAGCAATAAAAAGCACAAAACTATGGGGATTTTGGGAGAAAACAGAGGGCAAATTAGAAAAAAATATTCAATGAAAACACTGTTCATCCATTATTGGCATTTATTTCATAAAGATATATATATTGTGCCCAGTGCCTGCCCTCCCATTAATGTAATGGGCCCTCTGGAGGCGAAGGTGGTCTTTGGTTTCTCCTTAAAAATGGAAATGAACTATAATAATAAGTACCAACACCATTTCTTAGTAAGTAAATAATATTACAGAGTTGCTATATATAGTCGAATTTGCAAAGTCGATGCGTAAGCGACTAACATGGTAGGTCCCACGTAGATAGAGAGAAAAAAAAATTTTCAATTCCCATTTCCATCTCTCCCTTATTTTTGCACTCTGCTGTCCATGGCTCCTCCTCTCTTGCTCAAAATGCGTCGCACCTCCCCTTTCTCTCGCTGCTCAGATCCCATCTCCCCCAGCTACACTTGATTAATTTCTTTATAGTACTCATTGATCTCTAAAAAAATAATAAACAAGATAGTTGTAAATGTGGTGAAAAGCAAGTACAACAGACACATTCTCTCTCTCTCTCTCTCTCTTCAACAACAAGGGTTAACGCCATCTTTGTTCCAGTTTTATCCTTTTAATAATCTTTGAAAGTTGAACAAGAAAACTTATTTCTTAGAATTTGAAATATTTTTCTTCTTGGCGTAAAATTCTTTTTCTTTCTTTTTTTTTTCTTTTTTTTTTTGTAGATTTACATGGCTTTCATTGTTGCTAACTTGCCTCCACCATTGTCGGTACATAAAACAGAAATCTATAAAAACTCCCAATTTCTTTCATTAGAGGTGAGCGTTTTGGCTTCTGTAAGGGACTCCTTTAATCTGTAGTTTGCAAAGTGGTAAAATGCGGCCGTTTAAATAAAACACGTGAACATCCCACGTCACTGACTCTATGCCGGTTGCATACTGCCGCTTGTAAATAGAGTTTCTCATAATATTATAGGGTTGGTTTTACTGTACATCAGCAGATCAGCTACTATTCATTATACTCTACCCACTTGATTTGGCTTCTTCACACCCCCCCTACCTGAAACGCGCGTTTTGAATGTAGAAGAGGCCATTTTTTAAGTTTCTCATATCCAGTCCCGCGTACGCTTCTTGTTCTGCACATTGCCCACCCTACGTTCACCCATCCACTCCTCTGCCCAGCGCCTTGAGTTCTTCTCTCACCTCTGCCCATCACCCCGGGTCTCTAGTTTGTGGCTGTTTCGTCACCCTATGCCCAGCTTCCTAGGTAACTTTTTCCTTCTGTATCATGGTTTCCACTACCATTTGTTCCTTTTGTATTATAATTTCTGCCATCGTATGTGAGAGAGGTGAAGGAGACAAGTTTGTTTGTGTTATTGATTTTGTGAGGTGGGTATTGCAAATTTTCAGAATTTCAGAGTCATGCTATCAGTGGTATCAGATTTGGAAAACCCACTTGATTTCACTAGTCAATGAGTTTGTGAGGGAAGAAACCAACATTAATCTTGAATGCCGGCTCTGCGTCTCAAAATTGGCAGTAACCTTGAATTTATTTCCATTGAAGTTGCGATATGCATTACCTGAGAAGAAGAAAACAACATTACTTAAAAAGAGATTGCAAGAAACCAGGTGAATGCATTAAAAATGACCCTTTTTTAAAATAAAATCTAACTGCACATCAGCTTTAGATATAGGCCAAGACATAAAAGAGCTCAAAAGGCTTACAGTAGTTTAAGTGTCATTAGAAGATTGTGATCTGTTGACATGATCAATAGGGTGCACAAACTTTTCACCACGCTTATGCATGGCCAATGATCTTAGCTGCTCTATTTGCAATGACCTAGAATAGTACATCATTACAACATAAATTTAAAAGTAAAAACCATATTCATGGTCAAACACAAGAAGTAAAGAATTTTTACACCTGGCATACTTGATTGTAAAGATATGTGCTTAAAAAGATGAATATCTATATGCTTTATCAATAGAGAACACTGTATCTTCACCTCCCTGAACTTATAAGCACTTGCTAGGATGCTAAAATCGGCTACATATTTTCCCTCATTGACATGTCAAATCTCTTAAATGGAATATCTCATGGATAATCACATGCACTGTCACGATTGTTGACATAGACCATCTATATGAAATATTCTTGAGATAGGCTACCTTTTTTCTGATTGCTGTAGAGTATTTTTTATTTATTTATTGCTATAGAGTTTCTTTTTTCTGTCTCAAGTGTTTGCCATTATTAACAATTGGACGTGGTCATCTGATAAATGCCTTTATAATGATTTCATGAAGCCCAAATGTAAGCTTGACAAGTCTTCTCATTGGCATTCTCTGTTTTAGTGTGATAGGGGAAGAGGAATATGGAATGCCACCTAGGCCTTTGAAGACTTCACAGACCTATTTTGGTCTCAGAAATCCATTCTACCCACCATTTATGAGGCCTCAAAATACATATCAAAACCCAAATGTCTACAATGTGGGTAGCGAGGTTAATGTCTTTTATTTTTTAATTAGGTTTGTTTGATGTGTTTTTAAATCTAAAACTGTGTGTAATTGTAGCATCATTTTGATATAAATATACTCTACCCTCCGTCGAGTAATCCGGAGGACTTGAGGTGAGTTGAAGATTCCTTCTAGGTATATTTATCTTAATTTTTGAAGAAATTTAAAAAAATTAATTTGTTAATTTGTTTGAAGTCGTTCATTCTTTTTTTCTAACAACGTGCTTGAATGCAGCACCTAACGATGTCACCTTATATGCTCTACCCTTCATTGAATAATCCAGAGAACAAGAGACGTGTTGAAACGACCCTCCATGTATATCCATTTTGACTTTTTTAACAAATTTTTTTGTATGTCCATTTTTTTTTCTAACAACGTGGTTGAATGCAACCTCATTATATGCCCCACCCTCTGCGGATTAATTTGGGGGACTTGATGTGAGAAGCGACCCTCGCGTCAACTGTGCCAACTAGTGTGAAATTTAAGAAAAATGTTGGAAGTATATCACCGATGACTAATCAAAGTTATCATGCTACTAGTGGTATTACACTTTTTAAAAATTTACTTTAATGACACTAATCCCATACATACCTTTGCATTTCTAGAAACATTATTTGAAGTAAATGAAGTGGTGGAGGCAGAGGGGACTAATGGCGTATCGAATGATGATGTAAGAGTTGAAGCACCAAAATTTGATATGGAGTTTGCGATTGAGAAAGAGCTTAGGCTTGTTATAAATGATACGCTAAGCAAGAGGGTTTTAATGCGAGGACACAAAAGATGAAGAGAGATGATGATGGGAGTGTGAAATATGTGACAATTGGGTGTGCCCGTTGTGGCAAATATCAACCTAGCCACACTAATATCTCCAGGCCATGAGACTTTAATAAAATGGTAATGATTAGATAAAAAAATTGAAGATTTGAAGTTGTAAGTATTTTGTGTTTGAGTGATGTTTAGGAATAAAATATTTAAGAATACTTAAAAACATATTTATTGTCAAACAGACCCTTAGAGTGTCTTTTTTATAACCTTTAAATGCTTGCATATTCGCTCTAAGTTTCTTCAATCAATGAATTAATCAAAATTATATTGTGGGAATTTTTTATTTTATTTGAATTAAAAATTTTAATATCAATTATCAAGTTTGGCAAAAAAATGTTTCTTATAAATGGAAGGAATATGAAATGAAATTGTATCTATCATGTATTTTTTATAATTATAAATAAAAAGTGCACAGTATAAATATGAGTAATGATATATGTAAAATTAGATTACATAAATTTTACGTAATCTTTTTTAAAAAAGTGAGATTTATTATTAAAAAATAATTTTTTAATATGAATTTCAAATTTATTTTTTTTCAAAATATACGCAAAATTTACATATACTAAATTTGTAAATATTATTTTTCTATAAATATATATATATATGTGCGTGTGTATATATATCAAAATTTTTATGTATATATACATACCCATATACGCCAGCATAATCGTCATCTAGAGATCCATAGGACCCAAAGTCAAAGTTCTGGTTGATTCAGATTCTGAGAATAAAGAAATTGACCGAAATTACTGAACAATGAATGGGAAACGGACGGCTAGAAGAGAAAATAATAATGGGAAACCGACGAAAATAATTGGGCAACTAGATATCGTCTGTCACATGGCTTGTAGCCAACGGAGATAAGAGGCGCGTCATTATTAAAATGCTTGGTGGTGACTCCAATTTGGCTGTTTATGAATTATGATTATATTTTGCCATCTCTATCCCACCTTCGTTTCGCAATTCGTCTAATAAATAATCAGGGGATGCAGCTCTTTGCTTCAAAATTTGTGCAACAAATAGCAGATTTTATTCAAGTAATAAGGACCGTTTGATTTATGAGTGAAGCTACGTCCTAATCACTACGCATCACTTTTTTTTTATATAATTTTTACTATTGTTTTAAATTTTTTTTAAATTTATTTTTTTAAAAAATTAATTCAATTTTTTTATTCATTATTCATATATTAAATATTTGATAAAAGAAAAATATATATATAATTTTAAAAAAATGTTGTACGTGGAGATTGTGTAGATAGTAAGAAGTTGTCTAGACTTTTTCTTGATGCATATATTAAGATGCGAAAAGGAAGGAATGTGTGTTTCGTAGTTCGACTGTCACCGAAGAGGATGGGCTTCAAGCCATAGGGGTTCAATTTTTGCCAAAAGCAGAGGTTTTTGGAGGTGGGTTTGTAGAAACATGGAAGAACATGATAATATTGAGGAGAGCAGTGTGAGATTGGTGGGTAGTAGCGGTAGTGGCAGTGACTCCAGGTGGGTCGATGGTGCTGAACTGGATTTAGAGTCTCTTTCATTGTCTCTGCTCACTGGAAACGAAAGCAGAGAGCGGCATGGATCTATGAGAAGGAGGCTGGTGAAGAAGCCCAAGCGAGTTGATTCTTTTGATGGTGAAGCGATGGAGATTGCTGGTGCTCATGGCCACCATTCCAAGGTAAGATATAATTAATTGTGTTTCGACTTTGGCATCTCATTGGCAATTTGAGAAACGCATATTATCCATTTTCTTAAGTACTTATGCTAGTTTTTCATGTGATTCTTAATTTAATACATCAATTCGGTCCTCGATTTTATGAAATAGGCGCGAATTTTGGTTAGGTGGATCTAAACTTTTGCTAGTAAGCGTCCTAGAATATATTTTTGGTGTTTGTAATGGAATTTAAAGCTTTGAAAAAGAAACATATGTTAGAGTGATTTAAATGTTTCTGTTAAAAAACAGTTCTGTCGTTAAAAGAGGGTGTTGTGCTGTTGGCAAGTTTTTCTTATCGTCATGTTAGCTGTGTTTAATAGACAACTACATGATAACTACTTCTCTTTATGCATCCCTGGAGACTTGAGGGTTTTCTGGCCATGTGGGATGGCTTGGAATTGTACATACCTTCAGCAGATGGCATCGCTAGCAACGGGGACTCATTTTGAATTTTAGTTCCAGGTGGTATGCCAGAAAATCTGGCTTTAGTAAGAAAATCATACTACACGTGTGAAGTATGCATGGCTTTTGGTAGTAATTGAGAAGGAGTAATTTTACAAGATATATAGTGGTCCCAACTACGTGGAGAAGGCATTATTAAATCACACACATGGACATGCATGTACAAGTGCAGCCGTAGCCAGAAATACTGTACTTGATCCTGTGATGAAATAGTTTACATGCAATGTTGTGGGCTGTTCATCTCTTTCTGAAGTCTGCATCTCTAATGAATCAGGATCAAACCATGTGGCATACTATAGCATTAGCATTTCAAACACTTGGTGTGGTATACGGTGACATGGGCACAAGCCCTTTATATGTCTTCAGTGACGTGTTCAGCAAGGTGTCCATCGAGTCAGACGTTGACATCTTGGGGGCTTTATCTCTCGTTATGTATACAATTGCTCTTCTCCCTCTAGCAAAATATGTTTTTGTAGTACTCAAGGCCAATGATAATGGGGAAGGTAAGAACTCTCAAGTCTGAGTTACTTTATTTTTTCATTTTCTGCCATCTAGTATAGCATATAATTATTAGGATGTGCTGATTCCAATTGTAGGAGGGACATTTGCACTATACTCGCTGATTTGCAGGTATGCAAATGTTAATCTGCTGCCAAATCGACAGGCAGCTGATGAACATATATCAAGTTTTCGCCTCAAACTGCCCACTCCAGAGTTGGAAAGGGCTCTAAACATTAAAGAGACTCTGGAAAGGAGATCATCCTTGAAAACCCTTCTGTTGCTGCTGGTTCTGATGGGGACTTCCATGATCATAGGAGATGGTATTCTAACCCCAGCAATATCAGGTACATTTTTTGCAAAGATATTTTGCTACTAAAATATTTGGTAATTAAATTTGATATTCCTGGTATTCTAGACACATTGTGGCTATAAGTAGCTAAATTCTACCAAATGTATTCGACCAATACATTTTTCATACTGTAATTTCAAGGGAGTGTTTGGCAAACTACAGAACTGGTTCAGTCTGATTCTTTTTATTGGTAAACAAAATTTTATTGATCATAAGAATGTACAAAATTCCAAGTATACAGGACATATACAAGAGCATTGCCTGTGCGTGCTGGTTCAGTCTGATTTTGAGCCAATTCTGAAATAAAAACTAGTCAAATCTTATGCTTGGTTCTGGTTTGCATTTTTTTAAGTAAGATTTTTATTATTAAAACAAGTAATAAGGGATAACCCAAGTTTTTTTTATCGGTAAACATGATTTTATTGATAAAAAGAATAGGCAAAAGCCCAAGTATATGAGACATATTCAAGAGCAACGCCTAGGCATGCTAGTTTAAAGATACGAGGAATTCATGAAAATCAATTACAATCGACCAATGAAGTAAAATATTGAAAAATAGAAGATAACACCTAACTACAAATTAGGAGCTAGAAAAGGAAACAAGAAAATCATGAAAAGTATTAAGAACAATAGGAGAGACCCAAAGAAATAATGGAATAAAAAGCATCTAAGCTCCTCAGATGAGTATTCCCGGTCTTCAAAACTTTGGTCATTCCTTTCAAGCCAAATACATCTCATGAGGCATAGAGGAATCATTTTCCATATGGCTGCAATTTGGGGATTACCTTGGAAACCTTTCCAACAAGCTAGAAGATCCACCACCCTCCTAGTCATCACCCATGCAATACCTACTTTATTAAAAATCTCATCCCATAAAACCTTTGCCACCTCACAATGAAGTAATAAATGATTCACAAATGCACCACTCTTTTTACATATATAGCGCTCATCCGATATGATGAGACCATGCTTTCTTAAATTGTCTATCAGCAGAGTTTTTCCATAGGAAGCCGTCACAACCAAAGAAAGCAACCTTGGGAAGCACCTTACTCCTCCAAATGCTATAATACCTCATACCTGGAGAGTCAAGGAGTTAGCTCTTGTCTCTAAAAATCACAACTCAACAATTCAAAAATGTACTCTAAATGAAAACTACTCTATAGCATGTAAAACTCATTTATTTCAAATTTGACGTTCCTTTGTAACTAAGCTCCAAAGTGTTGTTCAAAATTGGTAACCCACTTGTGCCTCTCAAGCACTTATTCCTCTACGCTCAACTAGTTCCACCCATGCTTCATATTTTGATCTTCAACTAGCACCTCAAAGTCATATGGAAAATATTAGAGATAAAGAGGTGAGATTATCAACAACTCAGTAAGCAGGGATCCTATACTAGCGTTTAAACATGAGCCATTTATAAAATGCATAAGACAGACAGTTATCAAAATAGTTGAAATATTTCCAGAAACATCTTATTTCAATCATCATTATATATATATATATATATATACACACACACACACAAAAAGACCTTTGGCACAATTATACTGAAACAACATCAGAGATAGAATAGAGGCCATGTTTACCCCCATGGTAGGGTTGTGCATTCCGCAGATAGCCAAGCAGAACATAAAACACTAAGCTAGCAAAGCGATTGCACTCAGAAATCAGAAGCCACAATTTTACACCTGTGGCGGGGTCAAACATTAGAGGCCACTATTTTATACTTGTGGCAAGGTCAGACATCAGAGGCCACAATTTTACACCCATGGCAAGTTCAGACATCATAAGCCAAATTTATAAACCGAGCTCGTAACCAAAATAGAACAGAATCTTATGCCTCAGGATTATCATATGCAATGCAATAATAGAAATAGTAATTGACCATATAATATCATATAATTGGATAAATATTTCAAATTTCATATTCACAATTTATGTAGTAGAGAAACAAAGTGCAAAAATTTGCTCATGTTTACACCAATCATGATAAAATGTCAGATTTCAAAGTTCAGAATAGAAATTAGTGCGGAAAATAACCGGGGCCGTTTTCATAACAAAATATGCAGGTTTTCACAAATCAACCTCAATCAGTTTTAGGTGAAGTCTAGCATAGGAACACCGCTTACTTGATTTTTACAGTATACTATCTAAGCTTTGCACTCGAATAGAACCAATATCACGACCTAATCCAAAATACCACTAATATATAGGTTTCTCATATTAACATAGAGCCATACTATTAATAAAATTCTAAAGTTCAAACTATAGTTCAATACGAGCCTAATAAACAACCCATAAACCAAAATAGCCCATCATGGTGCCTTGGTTTTATTAAGGCCAATGCACAACATCCAGTGGCGGATCTATGTATAGCTTGAGAGGGGCCATGCCTCCTGGAAATTTTTTTTTTTAAATTCAAATTATCCCCTAAGTTTTATTCATAATTCCATGTACCTATAAATTGGCTCCCCCAAAAAATTTATAATTTCCTTATTCCCATATGCTTTCTAAAATTTTGTAAAATTTCAATATACATAAAAATGTCTCTATCTAATTTTTTTCCTATAACCCCAAGATTTTGTATAATTTCTATATATTATCTATTTTCAAGAATGTGACCACACTAAAATTAAATTAAAACTAATATTAGGAAAAATAATAAACTATTAATATTGACCCTAAAGTTTTTTATTATACAATTTTAAGTTTCTTAATATAGAATCTAAAGTGAAAATACCATAAAAACTATTTAAGATTGATGATTTATATGAAAAATAGTGGAGATGATTTATCTTATAAACTTCATTGAGCAAAGAAAAGTTTATTTAAGGTCTCGATTGTAGTATTTTATTCTTAATGTGACACCAAAATAGATAGATTTTACATGAAATTTGATAAATTAGCTTAAATATTAGAATGAAAGATGGCATTATAAAAGATCACTTGCTAGTTTCTACGAAGAAAAAAATTTCTACATATTTTATATTTACAAAAATAATAATGGATGAATATTATTCTATAAAATATTGTCGTAAAAAATCTGAAACAGACATTAAGTTGTGTTTTTAAAATTTGATTTCTACGTTATTTGACAAATTATCAAGATTTAATTTTATATATGTTCTATGGTTTTGTAATATTTTTTCATTTTACATAAACATCTCGTGCAATAGAAAAGTTGGCCCCTTCTAAGAAAAATTGCTGGTTCCACCACTGACAACATCCAATGCACTACTACACCAATAGCCCAACCTTGGATTGCTGAAATTTCACCCCAACACACATCACAATATACATTCATTCCCTCTTCCGACCACGACAATCATAACCAGGGAACCTCCAAATGTCAACAAATCATGAAATCATTCAACTACTAATCCCAACATCAAACATATAAAACGGGGCAACTCAAACTTTCAATGGGCACTATTACAAGAGCTACGAATTTAACAATGGTAACGAGTAGGGATGTAGAACCAGATACAGATTCATACCCAAATCCGTATCCAAGTTTTAAAAACTGGGTGGTTATCTGCCTGGATAAACCCGAAAATAATCCAAACGGCAACCGGATGTAAACCCAGATATCCGGATATATCCGGGTTTATTATCCTTTTTTTGGATGTAAACCCAGATATCCGGGTTTATTAATACCTTTTTTTTGCTTTTTTTTTAAAAGACTTTTTAAAACTTTCAAAAATATTTTTATAGTACTTTTTATTTTTAAATTCGAATGTCATGTTTAATACCCAGATTTTAAAAAATATATATTTTAAACACTTTTGAAAAAGTTTTTTTTTAAACTCTTTTTAACAATTCAAAAGGATTTTTCTGTAGGCCTCTATGTTTATTATTTTTTATGCTTATTATTATTTTTATACAAAATAAATAATAATGCATCAACACACAATACATGGATGCTACATATTACATTGTTGTTTACATCACAATTCAAAACATCAATTTACAAAGAACAAAATAAATAATAATACCCCCTACCCCCTTATAAAAATAAAAAATAAATAATAATACGTCACAACAATTTCAAGATGCAACACTCAATGCTATGACTATCTGCCTCCAATATAAACAAAGATAGAAATATTTCTTTTTTTTTATAAGTTTTAAACAGATTTAAAACATTCTCATCATTCCTTACAAAGATCTTAGCCCACAAGCTCAAAGTATAAAAGAAAAGTTTCAAAGATCTTCAAAAGAGCATCCCTTGTCTTCAAAACATCTCCAATTTCTTTCCAGCCATGACACCATATTAAACACAAAGGAATCATTCTCCACCTGGCAGCAACATCTTTCCTCACCTCACAACCATACCAACATGCAAGAAGCTCCACTACTTCCTTGGGCATCATCCAAACTTAACCAATCCGACCAATAACCTCATACCACGGAGAGTTTGCCACCTCACAATGTAAAAACATATGATTAACAGATTCTCCATCCTTCTTGCCATGACACACCAATCAGCTATACACAATCCACGTTTTCTAAGATTATCCGTAGTCAATACTTTCCCTAGAGCAACCACCCAATTGAAGAACACCACTTTGGTAGGTACCTTCACCCTCCAAATGCTTTTTTCCATGGAAATACACAGCCAGTGTTACAATTAAGCACCTTATAATAAGAATTGACTGAAAACCTGAAATTTCCAGCATAGTCCCACAAAAGCATATCCTCTCTTCCCTGCATCACTTTTGAATTATAAATCCTTCCCAAAAAATCTGAAACAACATTAACTTCCCAGTCCTTAGGATTTCTAAAAAAATCGAAAGATAATCTGCCACAGCAACATATCGATCCCTTGACAACCTGAACAAAGATGAAAAATCTGATTTAAGAACTGATTCTCCACACCAAATATCATGCCAAAAGAGAATCCTCTTCCCTTCCCTTACCTTAAATTTGATATGCTTAGAAAACTCCCCCCAACCTTTCCTAATATACTTCCATAAACTCACCCCATATGCACCTCTAACTTCTTTAGAACACCAATCCCCCCACCCACTCCCATATTTGACAGCAACAACATTCTTCCATAAAGCATCTCTCTCTTCATGATATCTCCATTGCCATTTCTCAAGGAGTGCTTTATTAAACAGCCTCAAATTTCTAAACCCCAATCCTCCACAGGAAACTGGTTGACATATCTTATTCCATCTAACCAAATGAAACTTCTTTTCCTCTCCTTTTCCTCCCCATAAGAAATTATGATAAATATTCTCAATTCTCCTAGCAACCCCAACCGGCAAAGGGAAAAGAAAAAGAAAATACTTGGGGAGATTAGACAACGTACTCTTAATCAAAGTAATTCTTCCCCCTTTAGACAAATATATATTTTTCGATCCAGCCAACCTTTTCTCAATTTTCTCAATCACCCCCTCCCATATCAAAACAGATTTGTAAGAAGCTCCAAATGGAAGACCAAGATACTTCAACAGCAGTGAAGCAATCTTACACTCCAAAATATTAGCCAAATCTGAAATATTTCCCACAGCACCCACAGGAACAATTTCAGACTTATTTAAGTTAATCCTTAGACCCGAAACAGCTTCAAAACATGATAACAATGCTCTCAAAGATCAGAAATGTTCTTGGTTAGGCTCGCTAAAAATCAACGTATCATCGTCAAAAAGAAGATGAGATAATTTAATGCTACTCCTTTCTTGATTTCCAACCTCAAAACCTGACAAGTGCCTTCCTTCAACTGCCACATCCAGCATTCTACTCAGTGCATCCATAACAAGGACAAAAGGAAAGGGAGATAACGGATCTCCTTGTCTCAAACCTTGTGAGCTATTGAAGAACCCAACCAGAGTGCCATTCACCAAAAAGGAAAATCTTGACGTCAATATGCAGTGTTTGATCCACCTACACCATTTCTCCCCAAAATCATATCTACCAAGTGAATACAAAAGAAAATCCCAGCAAACATGGTCATATGCTTTTTCCATATCCTATTTAATCAAAATACCAGCTTCATTAGATTTAATTCTGCTGTCCACATATTTGTTAGCGACTAAAACCAAATCAAGAATTTGCCTCCCTCTTACAAAGGCATTTTGCGATTTCATAATTATGTTTCCCATAACCACACTCATTCGATTAGCTAATACCTTGAAGATTATCTTGTAAACCCCATTCCCAAAACTTATAGGCCGAAAATCCCGTACCTCCACTGCCCCTACCTTTTTGGGAATAAGTGCTATAAAAGTAGCATTAAAACTTTTCTCAAATTTCATAGAAGTATGAAATTCAAGAAAAACCTTCATAATATCATCCTGCACTATCTCCCAGCAAGATTGATAAAAGGCCATTGAAAAACCATCCGGACCCGGAGCCTTATCCCTTGCCATTCCTCTAACCACATCAAGAACTTCTTCCTCGTCGAAAGCTCTCTCCAGCCAATCTGCACTTGCTTCATCAATGGAGTAAAAAAACAGTTCATCAAGCTTTGGCCTCCAAGCATATTCTTCACTAAACAGCTTCTCATAAAACTTGACAATGTGATCCTTAATGAACTCTTGATCTAAAATGATGTTATCACCACATGAAGAACCTCAATAGCATTATTTCATCTATGGAAATTCGCTATACGGTGAAATAATTTCGTGCACTTATCACCTTCTTTCAGCCAAAGAACCCAGGACCTCTGTCTCCAAGAAATTTCCTCCATTAAAGAGATCTTCTCTAATTCTTCCACCACCACTTTTTTTCTTTCCAATTCCTCTCCAGAAATGTCCCCCAGCAGCTCCCTTTCCTCCAAACTCTGCAGCTGCTGCATCAAGAGTTTCCTTTTATTTTCCGTGTTCCCAAACTCCTCCACATTCCACTTCTTCAAATCTGTTTTTAATGCTTTAAGTTTACCAGCCAGTACAAAGCTCAGAGTGCCAGAAAAAAGAGTACGAAGACCACTACGACCTCACCCTATCCACAAAACCCTCAGCCTTCAACCACATATTTTCAAATTTAAAATAACTTAGCCCACTAAATGAGCTCCCACTCTCCAACATAATAGGGTAATGATCAGAATTGGTCTATCTCTTAATATTTTCAAAGAGTCATGCTGCTGCTGCTGTTCATCTTCTTCATTTTCTCCATCCAAATTGGTCAATGGTGCCAAAACTATTCTGAAAACAGATTTAGTAAATGATAAAGTACTAAAAATCGATCCATGATTTCTTAAATGATTAATTATTGCAGAAATAAGGACAGCTTTGCATGAGTTTCACCAGTGGAATATTGCTTATATATCCACAACTTTTTGAAATGGTCTCTACCCAGTAACAACCGAAAAAGGAACTTAAAGTTGAGCCAAAAGCAAGCAACACAAGATTGTGTCAAGAATCAAGTAAAGAAAGAACTTTCAAGCTAAAACATAAGAACTTAAGTTCTACAGCCAACCTGGTAAGAAAGAGGATGCTCATTGGTAAGAAAGAGAAGCCTCATATTCAGACTTCAAAGAGATTAATAAAAGTGGGAAAAAAACAATCTAATTACATGCTTAAAGATGGAGGTCACAAACTGAAAAGATTGTCACCTGAATATAGTTTGAAGTATACGAATGCTTGATCCAGTTGTGGAGATGGAAAACTGGGGAAACAGTGGCAGCACAACAAGCTTGGCTATTCTGTCCTTTTTAATCTACCAAAGATAAAGAACTTCAGCACATATTCAAACATATTAGTTGATGGGAAAAGAATATACTGATGCTCAATTTATGATCAGCAGCTTGACAAATAATTACCAGCATGCAGATATATTAATAGAACATATGTTTTAGTAGCTTGACAAAGCTACTAAAACTCTCAGCAACAAGCTAGATATATATACTGCTCATTAAACAAAAATACAACAAGAAACATAAAGAACATAGAATTTTAAATAGTTACAAAATGCATGTTAAAGAGCAAGATAACATAGATGACATCTGTCCTTTCTTTTGTTTTTTAATTTTATTTTGGTTATTATCTTTTCTTTAAAATTTTAATGCATTCTGAAAACTGAGCAGATCATGCATGATGATGATAGTAAATTGTTGCCATTTTCTGACATCAAGCTGCTAGGGTAAAAAGTTTATGCTCTCTTTTGATCAAAAGCATATATATATATATAGTTTATTCACAAACACAAACACAAAAATCCAGATCTGGGCAAACTTCATCTGGATTTAAACACAAAAACTCAGATTTGGGCAAATTGCATCTAGATTTAAACACAAACACAAAAACCCATACTCACATTTAGAACTCAAAAAGATTATCGAGACATAGAGAGGACACAACAAACAACCAAGAACAGATTCAAGTCATTAGCTATCTCAATGAGTCCTACATGAAAGAGATCTGCAAGAACTTCAAAACCAAGACAGAAACATTCGCACAAAGCACACATCCAACTGGGTTTCCATAAACTTCACCAAATCTATAATAAGAAATTTCAAAAACCCCATAAAATGTTAAAATCTAGAACGGCAACCAAGATTCACAAACCAAATGGATATGGACGAACAAAAACGTAAACCTAGATCTAATCTATCCAAACCAAATGGTGAAGCCAAGTTGAGCAGAGCTTGAGGAGCTGCTTGTAACTGGAGATCTGGGTCAGCAAAGGCTCCATGTGCTTACTTCGCTTCTATAATAGGACACGAGGTGGAGACCAAGGAAAGCGAGAGAGATTGGATCTCAGAGTTTTGCCTTTGTCGAAGGGGCTGCGGCGATGGGTTCCATTGAAGGATGCTAGGATTTTCGGAGAGAGAGAGAGGGGGGGGGGAGGGAGAACTGATTCGGTCGAGAGTTGAAAGGCGAGTGAAGACTGAAATTAGGGTTTCTTTCTTTTAAAAAGTATAACCGGTTACATATATCCGGCTATATAACCGGCCAGATCCATAATTAATTCAAAGCGGATAACTGCTCGGATTTCTGGGTTCCGGGCTGGAAAAAAAATCCGGTCCGGATACACATCCTTAGTAACGAGGCTAAAGCTCTAGAGTACCTTACTAGCTCTCGGAGCGGTGATCGGTTAGGTTTGACGGTGTGACTGCGCTGTCTATTGATGCTTGGGATGCTCTATGATATTAAAAATACATCAAAACCAAATTCGAGAATAGTAAGGCGGCACACGGCATAAGAACAAAATTGGACCCAGTAGGGTAATGAAAAGAGTAAACGCATAGAAATATGGGCTTACAGTCGGTGGTGTTGCGGCATAGAGTACGGCAACACTCACAGTGGTGAGAGAGAGGATGTCTTGGTGGCATCCACAGCCTACTGCGATGTCGATAGAGTTAGAGAGAGTGAGTGAGTTGGTGCCAGTCATTACCGGTGTGGCGGTGCAACCTGGAGAGGAAGAAAGGGTGAGGGAGACGGCACTGGCTGAGTTCCTGTTGAGCAAAACAGAGGGGCAAACAGCAATGGCCTAACACTGGCGGCGTGAACGGTGGCCTAATCGAGCGGCAACCATAAGGAAGAGAAAGAAACTAGTCAGAGAGAAGGTTTGGGGGGGGGGGGGGGCTACGCAGAAGGGAAAAGGTAGGGCATTGGGGGGCTGGGGAAGGAAAGAAGAGGAAAAAAAAGAAAAAGGCTTGATGAAACCGTGCATTTTGCACCTCCTTTTTTTTGGGCTGGGTCTTACAAATGCACTTCCAAGGAAAAGACTTATGGGATTGATGTAACATGACCAAGTACAAGGATCTAACTGTGAACTTCTTGCTCCCTGGGTGAATTCATAGCAACCTATCCACCTCAACACTAACAATATTTGAAGCAAACAACAGCCTGAAAAATTCAGAGATATCACTCACTTCCCAATCCTGGGCAACTCTAAGAAAACACACATTCCACTAGAGTTGTCCAAATAACCCGCATCGAAGCATCCTTATGAAAAGGGAAGGAAATGCAATCTTGAGGGCCGAATTCCCGCACCAAATTTCATGCCAAAATCTGACCCAAGATCCCTGGTCAACCACAAATCTAAAATGACTAACACCCCCCCCCCCCCCCAACCATTCTGAATAGGTTTCCACAACCGCACACCATCGCACCTCTCACTTCATCAGAGCACCATCCCCACTCCCCCCATCACTCCCATATTTGGAATCGATGATGATCCTCCATAAAGATTCCGCTTGTCGATGATATTGTCATAACCATTTCCCGAGAAGATCCTTATTAAAAGCTCTCAACTTTCAAACTCCCAACCCTCTGCTTGAAATGGGGGTGCAAACATTTTCCCAATTAACTGAGTGGAATTTGTTCTGCCCCAATACCTCCCCACAAGAATGCATGAAAAATTTTCTCAATATGGTTAGCCACACTTGCAGGCAAAGGAAGTGATGATATAAATACATGAAAAGTTGAAAGAGTGCTCTTAATTAGGTGATTCTTCCTCTTTGTTTACATGCAGTTTATCCAGCCCTATATGGTATTTTGAGCCCTGTATGGATGCACGTGCGCACTAACTCTGAAAGAAAAAATAAAATAAATTGTAAGGAATACTTTTAATTTTTTTTTGGTAAGTAATAAGAAGTTTTATTGAGTCGAGCAAATAGGCTACTTTCAATTTAAAACACCCAAAAAAAAAAAGAGCGGAGAGAGACACCAGTTTTATTTTAAGAACTAGTTTTCATTGTTTGCCAATTATATATTACTGTCTGGCATGCTAGGGGTTTGTCCCTTGACCATCCCACCTATGTAATTCAATATGTGCATGAATGTATATATGCAAGTCCATGTGCCCCCATTGTCTCTAGTTCTGTTTGTTGAGCTGTGCTGATCTCCATTGCTTCAGAAGTATCTAGAGATCATAAGTCTCGACCACCAACCAAACTTATTTGTATGGGGTGTGGAAATGTGCATATCGACTTCTCATAGTCTAATTTGGATTACATTGACACTGCAACTTTTATCCTGTAATATGCTTCATGGGATTGGGAATAGGAAACTAAACAGATACCCACCCAGAATGAGTTTGGTTGCATATATTACAGATCATTGTTAAAATTCTTATCTAGAGTCATATTCAATTTGGTTGCATGTTTTGTTTAATGGGAAAAGAATGTTTGCTTCTTCAGAAGGGGCAAAAATTTAGTCTTAAAGGAGTGCAGGACTATCTTTTAAGCAATACCATCTTTGGTGTTGTAGGGACAAAAAGACTTTCTTGACTTGATTGACTTCACTTATGTCTCTTTATCCAGAACCATATATCTTTGAACTGGAATACCCATGCTAGCACCTTGCAATAATGGGCTATTTTGTAGTTACAGATGTCCTTTAGTTACACCCAGCAATATCATGAGCCGAAATGCTTTTATTTTTGTCCTTCTTTATAGGGCAGCAACCATATCAATTCCTTAAACGAGGCAAAGATTTTCTTGACTTGTCTGGATAAATGACTTTTGGAAGCAAAGTGTTCTTATATTACACACCTGTATGCACCTTTTGTATAGTTTATAAAGTTTTATTACTTACCCAAAAAATACTAAAGGCTGGGAATTGCAATAATGTGATCACTTTTGATGCACAACATTAGCTGCTAGGGTTTATGCTGATGTATAATTATTTTTCTTGTTACAGTGATGTCTGCCACAAGTGGTCTGAAGGGTGAAATAGAAGGTTTTGGTACAAGTGAGTACCTCCCCTTTTGTTTTAAGTACTTGAGGTTTATTTGATTATCAGGCATAGGAAAGAACTGAAAGTTGGTTTTTAACTGGTGGGTGATTGGATAAGGATAATGAGGTTCCAAGTTTTTATTATTCATTCTGATAATCACTAGAAAAAAGAAAATTATGATATCCTGGCAATCATTTTCTTTAACTTAGCACTATTAGAATGTATTTAGGCATTTCTTCTGTATACTTCTTGTGTACATAGGCTTTGCCTATCTTCATTCACTTCAATAAAATTTACTTCTTACTTACATTAAAAAAAAAGATATCCTGGCAATCATAAAGAAATGTTTTGAATATAGCAGTTTGTCTGTTGAGATTGCTCTTTGTAAATTTCTCCTTGAAACTGCATGACTTCAAGTTCATATCTTGGCAATAAACTTGATGTTTGTCAACATAGATAGTCACTGACAGTTCCGCATTATGCTGGAAGGCCTGAACAATCTTCTTAGTCTCTCTGCCTTGCATGATACAGTTTTAAGACTAATTAGCATTTGCATTTCCAACAGTCCAATTGATACGTTTTCTTTTTGTATTAGCTAATGTGTAGTTTAACAACCAATATTAGCATTTGCACAGGGTAGCCTTAAAATCTGATTGTTTTCATTTACAGGTGCTGTAGTTATCATTTCAATCTTTATGCTTGTGGCATTGTTCAGCATACAGCAGTTTGGGACTGGTAAAGTTGGTTTTATGTTCGCTCCTGTACTTGCTTTATGGTTCTTCTCTCTGGGATCCATCGGAATTTACAATCTAGTGAAGCATGATATTACTGTTCTAAGGGCATTCAACCCTGCTTATATCTATTTCTTCTTCAAGAAGAACAGCAAAGATGCATGGTCAGCTCTTGGTGGTTGTGTTCTATGCATTACAGGTATGTCTCACTTAAAAAACCTGCAGGTTGACTAGCAACGTTTTTTGGATATCTATGCTGACGGACAGAAATAATTAGATCCTCTCCAAAAGAGATAAGCCCCTACCTACACTTGGTTCTGAAATATTCTCACCTCAACAACTGCTACTTGCTTCTACATATCCAAGTGTCTTTCTTGATTCTTGAAGTTGAAAACGTAAAGACATTGCATCCCCCATAAAATATTAGGTTTTGTGCTAAGGCTTATTAAGAATATAGAGAAGGAAGTTGGGGAAGAAGATGGATTGATACTTGATATAATCATCTACCTGGTTCTTGCTATTCAAATATATGTTCATTTTAATGACTAATACAATATGCGGAAAAGAGAAAGTTATTAAATATGCTAGCATCAAAATTTTGTGCACCACCAAGATTAGTTGGGACTATGTTCTGGGCATCCGATGCCAATAAAAAAAAGGAATTTCTGGGTCAAAATTGTTTTTGCAGTACTGGTTTTCATACCAAGGATTTAGGCAAACTTAAATATTTTATTTGTGTTGAAGTTGCTAGGTCTAAGAATTGGTATCTCAAAGAAAATATATACATGAACTATTAGAAGAAAATAGTTCCTTCCTAGGTATCCATAGCAATCACAATATCAATATCATTCACATATCCTACAAAAAGAATGTATCCTGCATTAGGATGCAAGTAAAATACTGAACTGTTGATTTTGGGATCTGCAAGGATGAAGTCCAATACTGCCTAAAACAAAATTGATAAACCCCGACCTCGGTGATTGTTTTAGACCGAAGGAAGTCTTCTTCAATTTGTATATACCACTTGGAATTCCTCTCGAAGCGACAAGTCCAGGTAGTTGCCCAATATACACTTTCTCTTGAAAGTCGCCATCTAAGAAGGAAGACATAGATCTTGATGACTAGAGAAAGTCTTTGCATAATAAATGCCGTAAATCTTTGCCTAATATTTAGCCACGAGTCTTGCCTTCAAATGTTAAACAGGAGATTCCTGGTATTTGAAGCATGGATTGCTCATGATAGCTTCATGCTGCGAGTGATAGCTTGCATGTCAGAATGAGAACAGGATTTTTGCTCCTTTTTGGAAACTTTCTTATAAAATTTTAGAAACAAGAATGTTTTTATTGAAATTGTATGTTGTTGTTGCAGGAGCGGAGGCCATGTTTGCTGATCTAGGTCATTTTTCTGTTAGAGCCATACAGGTTTGTTTCTGCACTAGGTCAATTTATTTTTTCATCATAACCTCATAGATTTGCCTTACCAGAGGATTCTTACAAGTAACCCATACTAATATCCAGATTGCATTTACTTGTGTGGTGTTTCCCTGCCTTCTCTTGGCTTACATGGGCCAAGCTGCTTATCTGATGAAACACCCAGATTCTGCAGAAAGAATATTCTACGACTCTGTGCCAGGTGTACTTTCTGACAATAGGGCTGACATTTGTCCCACAAACTAAATAGTATTTCATGATATGCTAAACATAAACTTGTGCATATTTAACACTCATATTGACACTTCCTGTTCCTGGACCTTGTGAACAAACAGACACTTTGTTCTGGCCAGTTTTTGTGATAGCGACCCTTGCCGCCATGATTGCAAGCCAAGCCATGATATCTGCTACATTTTCGTGCGTGAAGCAATCTATGGCTCTTGGATGCTTCCCGAGACTGAAGATCATTCACACCTCAAGAAGGCAGATGGGTCAAATTTACATCCCTGTAATGAATTGGTTTTTAATGATCATGTGCATAATGGTAGTTGCCATCTTTCAGAGCACTACGGATATTGCCAATGCATATGGTTAAGTATTTCCCCCTATTATTCTTCCTGGTTGCATCATTTAAGAAACTACTCCAAGGATTTATATAGGAGTCTACATTGTATATTGATTTTCCTATTGATTTATATAACCTATTTGTTTTCATCCACTTTGTTGTTAAAATAATGTGTCTATTGTTGGGTTTGTGGAGCCTGGTTTGTGAGCTGAGAAAACTAGATAGAAAGTTCACTCGATAGTCGCGCGATGGATCGCTCAAGCGAAGCCCAAGCAAAAAGTTCACTCGATTCTCACTCAACAGGCCGCTTGAACGAACATTGGACAGAGATTTTGCTCAAGGCGTGCTTGACACTCTGCTTGAGTGAATAAGCCAAAAATCTGTTTTTCTATGGTTTCCACCGTATGACTATATGTATGTTATTATATGTATTGTGGGAAGGTTGAGCAGCGTGAAACAGAGAGAAAAAGTGAGAGGCAACCCTTGTGTTAGAGAGAGAGAGAGAGAGAGAGAGAGGGAGAAACATTGTATTGCTCTACAATGTTCCTACTTTCATCAGAATAAAGTCCTTTGCAACTCTATAGATGTAGGCAGGTTGCTGAACCACGTTAACTTTGTGTCGTGTGTCTATTTGTTTACTTTCTCGTTGCCTGTTACTTGTCTGTAGCATCGTTGGTGTGAACCTATAGGGTGTGTCTAATTTCCCAACATCTATTGGGTTTAAAATTATGGTCATTAATTATTGCTGGAATGACAGCATATGCTTATCCTTTCACTCAACTTGTGATGCTTCACTGACATGCAATTTTTTCTATTTCCTCAAAACGAATCCCTCCATTTTTGTTGACTTTTTCTGTAATACTAGTTATATATTGCTGATGGTTGCAAATAATTCCTTCAATCTCAAAGTTTATGGATGTTATGAGTAAGGACCATGAATGTTTATTTTCATACACTATAGTAATTTAACTCATGCACATCCACACTTATGCTAGTCTTAGTTTCTGCTGATACAATTCCATCTATTTTTGCAGGCATAGCCGAAGTTGGTGTCATGATTGTCAGCACCACCTTGGTGATGCTTGTAATGCTTCTAATTTGGCAGACCAACCTGTTTTTGGCTGTGTGCTTCCCACTTGTTTTTGGGTCAGCAGAGCTCATCTACTTGTCAGCTGTGCTATCTAAAATAAAAGAGGGAGGTTGGCTTCCTCTTGCTTTTGCTGCCTGCTTCCTCTCAGTGATGTACACCTGGAACTATGGGAGTGTGTTAAAGTACCAGAGTGAAGTCAGGGGGAAGATATCCATGGACTTAATGCATGACCTTAGTTCGACCCTTGGAACTGTAAGAGTCCCAGGAATTGGGTTGCTATACAATGAGCTAGTCCAAGGCATTCCTTCCAGCTTTGGACAGTTTTTACTGGGTCTTCCGGCTATTCACTCTACCATAGTGTTTGTATGCATTAAATATGTCCCAGTCCCGGTGGTTCCTAAAGAGGAAAGGTTTCTGTTTCGAAGACTTTGCCCAAAAGACTACCATATGTTCCGCTGTGTTGCTCGATATGGTTACAAAGATGTCCGGAAGGAAGATCACCAAGCATTTGAACAACTTTTGGCTGAAAGTCTTGAAAAGTTCTTGAGAAAGGAGGCTTTAGATCTTGCATTGGAAGGCAGTATGAATGAGTTGGATTTTGATAGTGTTTCACTGAGGTCTAGGAATTCTGGGCCCCCTCCAGCTGGTGGTGGGAATGAGGATCTTAGGATTCCCCTAATGCACGATCAAAGACTGGAAGAAGCAGGTACTTCTACGTCAGAAGAAACTGCCTCAGCACTGCCATCTGGTCTCATGTCACTGGATGAAGACCCGAGTCTGGAGTATGAGCTTTCAGCTCTTCGGGAGGCAATGGATTCTGGATTTACTTATATGCTTGCGCATGGTGAAGTGAGGGCAAAGAAAAACTCATTTTTCTTTAAGAAATTGGTTATAAACTATTTCTATGGATTCTTGAGAAGGAACTGTAGAGCAGGTGCTGCAAACATGAGGGTACCTCACATGAATATCATTCGTGTTGGAATGACATATATGGTCTAATCCGTTTATGGCGTTTCAGAATCTGTTTTTTGATTGATTTTGGATGCTCATTGCTACCTCAATGCTGGAATTTGGGAAGTTCTTTAAAAAATGAACTGGAAATAATAAATCTTACCATGATATTGGATGTCTGTTGTAACTCTTTGTTTCTTTTGCCTTTAATGCACTCCCTTCCGTCCCCGGCATTCCTTCTACTATTTTTATTAATGTTAATGTTTGTTTTGGCAAACCCTAGCGTCAAAACAGTGTCATGGGCTGCAGGTGAGAGTTAGGATGGAGTTGTAAGATAAATTTGCTTGACGATTGCTCGACTTCTGCCATGAGTCAAAAATATTAGTCCATTTGAAGTTTCATCACTTAGCAGTCAGGACTACCTTCGTAACTGAGTCACTTCATGTGAGTTGTTCCTTTTCTCAACGTGGGGTTGGGGTCTACACACTCCATCTCTTAAATTCTTAACATTTTCATCAAGGTCTGGTCATACGGTACTCAGTAAGTATTAGTCACGTCTAGGCTATAGCTCAAAAAATAATGATAAATTTAAAGCTTTCCTAAAATCCTTCAGAAAATTCAAATGTTTCATCTATAGAGTAGAACTCGCCCTTTACCCCACTCCATTGTGAGCTATTTTTTCCCAATATGGTGTGCGTGCTCAACCGTTTTTTGAAGCTAATATGAAATAAACAGTGTTTTTATTGAATTTTGAAGGTCATTTTTGTCTTTATCAAAAGTTAAAACTTTATTTATATAAAGCCTATTTTGAAAGGTTAATTTTTTATTATCTCCGAGAGACCGCAGTAGTATCTTTTTGGAAACAAAACCATTGAGCTTTCTTGAGCATTGAAGCCCACTATTTTTACCATTTTCTTCCTTGTGTTGTTCAACCATGATCCGATCGATCGATGTTATATTTCTAGTCTGTAGCATAATTTTGTTTATAGAATTGCAAATTAACACGAACTTTGGGCTGTGCATCTGGATATGGATCCGGATATCTGGGATATACTAGATTTTTAAAACCGAGCGAATATAGTAAAATCGAGATTGTAACGGTATCTGGCTTCTAACTCCATTTTTTATTTTTAACTCTAGTTTTTGTACATGTAAAATGACGTGTTTTGCATGTACAAAAAAAGGTCATTTTGAAATAAAAATTCTATTTAAAAAAATCCCTAATCCATAACTTGATCCAAGCGGGTATTATTCTATTTGGCTGGGTCCAATCCAACAGGATAACCGCCCAAATTCACCCAAACTTCCAGGTTTAGGACTGGACTAGAAAAAAATCTGGTCTGAATGCACACTCCTAACATACTTCAAAGCCTATAGAAGCAATTATAACGAGTTTTTAGACAGGATAAAAAAGTAACATTAGCTGTAAGCTTAAGTTTATATGCAAGGTCTGAGTAGGCCTTTTGTTAAAAAGTAGTTCCACTAAAAAAAAATAATTTTATTTTAGAACTCTTTTATTCAGAAACTCTACACCACACACTTGATGACATAAGTTTTTTTCTTTTTTCTTTTCCCCTTAATACCTTGTGGTGTAAGGCAGCTGAGTAGAATTTTATCATTTTTTTAATACTTTTTCATGGTGGAGCCTATTGTTTTACAAAGGAATTACGCAAGACTTGTATATAAGTGAGGCATAAAAATTGTCCAACAAGCCAGAACGGGAGAAAGAGTAATCTCCAACTCATAGTAGTGACCCGATCCTCAACGAAGTGGCCAGAAGTCCATAATGGCAGTTTGGGGTGTTGGTATGGTATTCATACATACATCCATAGCAGTAAATAGAAAAATAAATACAGGAAATGTAGAGAATGATACACACTAATTTACGTGATTCAACATAAGGCCTATATCCACAAGTCATTTGAAAGGTAAATTCACTATGATCGAAGTATCGAAGTATTTTACAATCTATTATGATTTCTTGTATCTCACTGTACAATGGGGTTGGTGACCCCTTTAGCCTAACAAAGACCTAGAGAATAGCGTCTTGCCTTGCGAGGTTGAAAAAGCTCTCTCCTCCAGCAAAAGTCGCCCAGAAGTCCTAATTTCTCATCTGATCTAATCCCCTTTTATTAAACTAATAAGGAGTGGTGAGGGAGGAGAACTTTATATCATCTCACTCTTTTCTTTGCCATGTTTGACTTGCTTTCCTTTATCAGTCTTTTTCCTTTGTTTTTTCTCTCCTGCGTGTCTGACTATTCCTTATATCTTGTCCCTCCTTTCTCCCCCTCTTACTTCCTGATGATGTCTCCCTTATAGACTAAGCTTGAAATACCATATTGGGCTTGGAATATTTACCCTTTCATTAGGGCTTTTACACATTACTCTTAAACAAAACCCTTAACGATCTCTTGGTTCACCTTTTCTCGACTCGGCTTTCCCTTGTCCCACTCCCAAGCTTATATACATAAATTAATAATTCATACCGAGGATATGAAAACAAAAAACAAAAAAAGTCATGCTTAGTGTTCATATCAGCTCCCTCTCACGTGGTCTTCATGTATATATAGCATTGCTGGCAATAAGCATTCTTATTTTTCTTTCACAAATTAATTAAAGTCGCATTAAACTTCTCGAGATTTCTCCTGTAAAATTTGCTCTCTTCTTAATCAATACATGCATCTTGCAAGGGCTTTTTTGTTGAATCTTGTGGAATCAAAGCTATATTTTGTAGTTGTTGGGCCAATTTTTCTTGCTTGGCTTTGGCAGAAAAGTGAAAAGCAGCAACTTTATGGGTTACTTATCTAACAAGGAATTGATACTTTAGAATTATATATCGCCATGGCAAGTGCCTTTCTCATTCGAATTTTGTTACGTACAAGTAAAATCGTATATTAATTTATATATTAATATTGATTTCTTCATATTCAAAATTTAAATTAGTACTGTTTTCAATAAAATTTACTTTTTGACCAATCATATTAAATTGGTACACATATTAGTAGGTAGTTGTGTTTGTAACTAGATTTTTCATTCCGAGAGTAGTCTTCGATCATTGATATTAAAAAGAATGTTTTAATCGTAACCAAATTGTATAAAAATAAATTTATAAATTAACATAATTTAAATTACAAGTTTGTTAGACTATAAAATTATTTTTATTATAAAATAAATTTAGCATATCATATAAAATCATGTCAATTTATAGATTTATTTCTATAAAATCTTTTTATGATTATACCACTTCTCGATATTAAAATATTAAAAGAACATTGCAAGCTCCTATCACATATCTTTTGCTAAAATTTGCAGCTTAATTCCATCATGGTCCACGTGTAAGGGAAGTTTTCCACTTTCGATCAGTAATAACCCTTTTTTGGTCCTTTTTATTGGAAAATTGCTTGTAATAATAACTCTCAAGTATGTTTGGTTGTTAAGACCGATTCAATTAATCTCAAATTAATTATTAATAATATTCATTATTTTTTTAATATTTTATAAAAAAAATTACTTATCTCCACCTACTTTATATATATATTCAAATATATTTTAATGATATTCACAAAATATTATTATTCATAGATTAACTCAAATCATTTGAGATCATCTCAATATACAAACACAACTTAAGTAAACATGCAATTAAGCTAAAGATATTATTATTATTTTATTATAATTAACGTATACGTAACAAGCTGCTAATTATTTTATATGAGTTCTCCCGACGAAAACATGGAAACAAAGCTTTTTAGGAAGAATTAATTATGTAGGTAGGCCAGGCGTCTACTCCAACTACAAATTAATTGATTAATGCCTTAACAAAATTTCAAAATTGATCATCTACGTATATACAGTTATTTTTATATATTTTTTATACATTCTACTAATGTGATTAGTCAAAATAATTATTTTTCTTACAGTGATAACATGACCCTCACGTTTATATATATATATATATATATATATATGAGCTAGAAAACAAATTAATGTTATTTCATGAAGCAAAAAGAAGACATGACTTATGATAACAAATCAAAGACTAATTAAGTAAAGATCCAAGTTTGGTCTGAATTAATTAGGATTATTAATTTCCAAAAATGGGGGAGCGAGGCAGGCAGGCATGGGTTGGTGTGGCCCATTAGAGTGGGTGGGAGATTAGGGTAAGTACGTAAGGTCAGGTGGGAACTAACAGCAATCAAAAAGAAAAGAAAAAGACCTGCCGAAAGATAGGGAGGTGTTTGCATGTATGCATGCATCATCAATAATTATAAAGTATTTATTTATTTTTTTAAAAAAATTTTGTTTGTTTAATAATTAAAGAAGTGATTATTAGTGAAGTATATTTTTTTAAATTTTTTCTTAATGATTAAGAATGTTAAAAAAATACTTAAAATAAAATAATAAAATTAATAAAAATTTCAAATAAACTAAAATACTAAGGGTACCATCATCCTTGGAGAATAGAGATGGCCGGGTGAAAATTGAAATGCCACCATGCATGCAGGCTAGGTATGCATGATGATGCATGCATGGGGGTCCAAATTAACACGATAGAGTGAGTTGGCGTCAACTACACGTCGTGACCGATCAGATAACTTCAGTCAGCTAGCACTTGCAAATTAAGGTCGATATAGAAATAAAAAGTTAGAGATGATATTAATGCATATATAATATTATATATATTAAATAAAAATCATGATGAGTAGTAAGTCATGTTCAGGCGACTAGGGGAGGTGAAAACTGCATGCATGAATGGGGTAAAACGTCATGCGAACCTTACTAATTATTATAAAAATAACTAATATCATGTATAGGATGGAGTTAGGATAGGGCTTGAAAAAAAACAGGTCGGCAAAGAGGCTGTTGGTTCAACTAATACAGAGTGAACAAATGAGTTAATTTGACATCAAAATTTTTACGTGTAATCGCTTTTACATATTTTTTTATACACTTTATTAATGTGATTGATTATGTATTAAAAAAATTGATACAATCAATTACATCAGTAAAGTGCAGATGAAGCACATAAAAGTAACTGTATCATTACTTATTTGACATATATATATATATATATATATATTCTCAGAATCTCAAGTAGTATGTCGTCTCATCCAACCGAATAATAAAGTGACAGTTATTTTATATTAAAAAATATATATATAATCAATCACATTAATGGATTGAGTACATAAAAAATATGCAGAAATCACTGTGCATAAAATTTTTGATAGATATATATATATATCCCAAATGAAAAACTAAAAACTAAAATGAATACTTTTCATTGCATAATGCCATGCACCCACAAAAATCGATTTTGCTTTCCTTTTAGTTTCAGTATTATTGGATCTAGTAATTCTTTAAAGTCAAAGCCGCATTAACTGTGATGTGTTTTAAAGGCATGAAGAAATTAATACGAAACTAAACCATACCATAAAAGTTTAGAGCCCATTAATTGGTGCTTTAAAGAGGGTGCTCCTTAAAGTAAATGCAGCCAAATTAATTTTCAAGATAGGTGATCCATACTAGAGAATGGTCCGGATGAGTTAGTTTAAGAGTACACCTAACATAATGATTTAAATAAATAAATAAAAAATAAATAAGTTAGTAACTGATTTGTCTGAGAAAAGAAAATATAAAATTAAAGAAAGACAAAAAATCAAGATAAAAAAAATCTAAACTTCAACAAAATATGAATATTGGTTTACATCCATATTGGATTATCTATTTACTTTCTATATAATAATAAAATATTATTAATTTAATAATTTTTTTAATTTTATTTTTATCACATTTTATAGTTCTACTAATTAAAATATTAATAATAATTATATTCTAATTAAATTATTAATTAATATTATATATTGAGAGTTTTAAGTATTTTATTAGTTAAATTTACTTAAAATTGAATCTTACAATGAGAATACTCTAAAGTGTTTCAGTTCTAAAGAGTAAAGTCATTTTAATTTTTTCATTTAAAAAAATTGAAACAAAAAGAAAAGAAAATGAGTACACTGTCAGAACAAAAAGGACATGAAAAAAAGATATCAATTTATGTGCACCACAGGGCTATTAAGAGCCTTTTGGTATAACATGATTCTTAATTAAATTCTGCAATGGAGATACAAATCAAATAGTCAAGGGTCTTAAGGGCCTTTTGGTAAAATAAGACTTAATGGAAAAACAAGAAAAGTTAACAAAAAAATAACAAAAGTTACTATTCACAGTTAGATAGCCACTTATTATAATATAATAGATATATGGTGCTACAACTTCACGAAGTTCTTGCTGCTTGTTTGGAAAGTGAGCTCATCTCATTTTATCTCAAAATTTCTTAATTATAATTTCATTTCTAAGCATCACTAAAATTTAAATATTTTTCAATTTCAATTCTTCAACTTTTTCATCTAATCATTACAACTTTCTCAAACTTCTAACAAACACAAAAAATAATACTACTTCTTTAAATTTTCTTTAAAAAAATTATATTATAATAATATTTTATCATTATAATATTTTTATTAAATTCTTTCTTTCTCCTTTCCTAAAATATATTAATTCAATCAATTTCGCTATCATTTACAAACAATTTCACTACTATTCACATAATTTTCATATTATCTCATTTTTTAAACAAACCCTTAATTTATCAGGCAATTTGTCACAAGGGCCGGAAAGAAAGAAAGAGCTAGCATTAGAAGCTTAGGTCTTGATCCGATCCGAGTGGGTATTATTTTACCTACTCGGGTCCAATCCAGCAGGATAATCGCCCAGATTCACATAGACTTTCGAGATTAAAACTGGACAAAAAAAATCTAGTCCAAATGCACACCCCTAACGTATTTCAAAGTCTATAAAAGCAATTACAACAAGTTTTTAGACCAAATAAAGTAACATTAGATACAAGTTTAAGGTCTCGTTTGGTTACACAGTTCAAATGAGATGAGATGTTTTGTTGAAAATTGAATAAAATATTGTTATAGTATAATTTTTTAATTAGTTTTGTTTTAGGATTTGAAAATATTGAATTGTTTATTATATTTTGTGTTAGAATTTAAAAAAGTTGTAATGATTATATGAGATGAGATAGTTTGGTTTTGTATAACCAAACCAGCCGAAAATTTATATGCAAGGTTTGAGCTAGCCTTTTTTCAAAAAGTAGTTCCACTAAAAAAAGTAATTTTATTTTAGAATTATTTTGCTCAGCAGCCTTACACCACACACATGATGACGTAGGTTTTTATTTTTATTTTTTTTCCCTTAGTAGGTGTGTGGTATAAGATAGTTGAGTAAAATTTTTCATTTTTTTTTATTACTTTTTCATGGTGGAGTCCATTGTTTTACAAAGGAATTACTTGAGACTTGTATATTTAGGTGTTGATGCATAAAAATAGCCCAACAGGCCAAAACGGGAGAAAGAGTCATCTCCAGCCGATAGTGGTGACCTGGGCATCGACGAATTGGCCAAAACCCACAATAGCAGTTTGGGGCGTTGGTACAGTACCCTTAAGTATATCCATAGCAGTAAATAAAAAATAAATACAGGAAATGTAGAGAATGAGACACTGATTTACATGGTTCGACACAGGGTTTATGTTTACTGTTCGTTTGGAAGGCAAATCCACTATAACCGAAGTATTTTACAATCTATTGTGGTTTCTTGTACCTCATTGTACAATGGGGTCGGTGACCCCTTTAGCCTAACAAAGACCCAAAGAATAACGTCTCATCTTGCAAGGTTGAAGAACCGACCCCTTTAGCCTAACAAAGACTCAAAGAATAACGTCTCGCCTTGCAAGGTTGAAGAAGCTCTCTCCTCCAACAAGAGTCACCCAAAAGTCCTCATTTCTCATCCGATCAAGTCCCTTTTTTTTTGTTGAGCTCATTGGGAGTGGTGAGGGAGGACAACTTTATATCATCTCACACTTTTCTTTCTTGTGTCTGACTTGCTTTTCTTCATCAGCCTTTCCTTTGTCTTTTTCTCTCTTGCTTGTCTCTAGTTTTTTCTTTTATTTTGCCCCATCCTTTCTCCCTCTTACAAAGCTTAGAATGCTATATTGGGCCTGGAATATTTACCCTTGCATTAGGGCTTTTACACATTACTCTTAAACAAAACCTTTGAATTTTGATGATCTCGTGCTTCACCTTTTCTCGACTCGGCTTTCTTTGTCCCATTCCCAAGCTTATACATGAATTAATTCATTTTGAGGATATGAAGAAAAAGAAGAAGAAGAAGTCATGCTTAGTGTTATTAGAGCTAACCAGCCTATCTGGCAAAACAAATTTAATTATAGTTTTGTTTTATAGTTTTACAATCAGCTTAGTTTCCCGCTTGATTTAGTTTGTATATAAGCAAGAGCCTCATTGTAATTATACACAATATTTTTCATTGTGAAATATTATTCCTGAGCAATGATCAACAAGTTTTCTTCCAGTTTCTCCTTGTTCTGAATTTCTACATAGTACCAAGAGAAAATTCTTCTCTTTCACTTGTTTCTGCACTCTGATTTTCTCTTATTTTCTTTGATTTCACAGTATGTCGATTATAGATACTTTGTCGACTACAGTTTCTTCGTTGACTAATATTGACAGTCAATATGCTATCACTCCGGTAGATGTTTCCAATACTGCAATCATCTCTCCAAAGCTCAATGGCAAAAATTACTATTCTTGGAGCCGTGTAATGCTTATAGCGATTGGCTCTCAGAATAAGATCGGATTTATTGACAGCAGTATCCAACCTCCAAGTTCTACAAATGATCTTAATTACAACGCTTGGTTTCATTGTAATCTAATGGTCTCCTCTTGGATATGTGTTTCGGTGATTCCAGAAATTGCACATGTAATCTTGTATATAGAAACTGCTGAGAAGATATGGAACTTGCTTAAACATCACTTTCAACAAAGCAACGAAGCTCAGATCTTTGAAATTCAACAAGCTCTTAATAATATCACTCAGGATCAATCATCTGTGAGTGGTTCTTTCACTCGCCTATTCCTGTTTGTATATGTGGAAAATGTGCTACATTTACCTGTAAAGTTCTCGAACTCATTGCTACCCGTGAAGAGAAGAACCTTACTATGCTTTTTCTCATGGGACTGAATGGGAATTATCTCAATACTCGAGGTAATATTCTTCTTATGAAACCATTTCCTTCGTTGGATAAAATCTATTCTTTGATTATTCAAGAAGAGCGCCAGCGTGGATTCTCTCTTACCTCTTCGTTGAATCAAGAGAACATTGCGATGCTAGCTTCTCAAGCACATTCACTTTCTGAATTGGTTTTTGCTATTGTACTGAGGAAGAATTTTCATTCTACTGGTCAGATGGAATCTCCTCACTGCACACATTGTAACCAAAAGGGCTATACTCGATGCAAGTGTTTTGAGCTTCATGGTTACCCTTCGAGCTGGGTGTCAAAGAAGAAAAATTCTGGTGATTCTAAATCTGGATCTCACCGATCCTTTATTAATCAAGTGTCTACTGCCTAGAGGCAAATTCAGTTCCTAATTCTTGTCAAGTTTTTTCTCAAGAGCAACTTCAACAGCTTCTCAATGCTCTGCAAACTCAGCTTAAACTAGATTCACCTCTACGTATTTTTTCTCAATCTGATCCACCACAACCTACCAGTTATGTCAATATGACAGGTAGTTCATCTCCTCTTTGTTTTTTTAGTTTTGCAATAGCACATTGTCTTAATTCCACTTCTTTTACACACCTACATTCCCCAAAAAACTTGGATTGTTGATAGTGGAGCTATAGACCATATGGTCTGTTCTCTTTCTCTATTTTCTTCACCTCTTACTCCTATTAATGCTACTGTTAGCCTACTAAATGGTCAATCTGCTCCTGTATCTCATATAAGATCAGTCATGCTATTGGCAATATTAATCTTACATCATGTTTTGTATGTCCCTTCATTCACTTTCTACGTAATTTCCATGCAGAAACTTACCTCAAATTCAAATCTTGTCATAATATTCTTGAATGATAAATGTTTGTTTCATTGTGCTTGGAAAACGATTGAAGTGGCTGATCAAAAGAATGAACTATATTTGCTGAATTCCAACTCTCCTACATGTTCTATATTTCAGCCTTCATTTCTACTTTCTTTCAACTTTGTTTCTTCTTTAATTTCTACAAATAAACTTGTCTTGTGGCATAGCAGATTAGGACATATGTCATTGTCCAGAATGCATATGTTACATGATGTACTTCCTGATGTCAGTTTTCATCATAACAATGATCAAAGTCAAATCTGTCCATTAGCTAAGCAGCATAGACCTTCTTTTCCCATTAGTTCTATCAAATCTACCATTCTTTTTGAGCTTATTCATTGTGATCTTTGGGGTCCATTTGTTGTTCCTACTAATAATGGTCATCACTATTTTTTAACAATAGTTGATAATTTCACTCGCTATACTTGGCTTTATTTGTTAAAATTCAAGTCCCAAACTGGCAGTACGCTCGAGTCTTTCTTGGCTATGGTTGAAACACAATTTACATCCAAAGTCAAGATCCTTTGTTCTGATAATGGCACAGAATTTAATCTGTCCAATCCTTTGTCTTCCAAGGGAATCATACATCAACATAACTATCCATATACTCCATAACAAAATGGAGTACTTGAAAGAAAACACCAGCGCCTATTGAATGTTGCTAGGGCACAGAGATTTCAATCCAACATCCCTCTATCTTACTGGGGTGATTGTATCATGACAGCTACATACTTAATCAATGGATCTCCCTCTCATTTACTCAACAATAAGTCTCCTTATAAGCTTTTGTTTTCCAATAAACCTTCTTATTCTCACTTGAATGTATTTGGTTGTCTATGTTTTACTACCAATATATCTCCTCACAAAGCCAAGTTTGATACTCGTGCTAAGAGATGTGTATTTATTAGTTATCCATATGGTACCAAGGGTTATAAACTCTTAGATCTTGACACTCAATCCATCTTTGTCTCTTGTGATGTTATTTTTCATGAGAATTCATTTCCTTTTCAAAATCTAACTCCTAATTCTGTTTCTCAATCAGATTTTGTTCTTCCTACTTGTGTCAATGACATTGGTTCTTCTCTATCAGTTGATGTACTTCCTTCCTTAACAGCTTCTAGTGACATCGGTCCAGAACATTATGATCTAGTTGATGTTCCTTCTAGAAGATCTTCTTGTACCAAACATCTTTCATCTTATTTGCAGGATTATCATTGTAAAATGGCACTTTTGATCAAACTTCACTGCCTTCAGGTTCTATACAACAGCATCCTGGTCTAGCATTTGATCTCTTAAAGTATCTCTCTTACACTCGTTTTTCTCCTGCTCATAAAGACTTTAGCATTTCTATCTCAACTCATCATGAACCCAAGACTTATAAAAAAGTTGCCAAAGACCCTAAATGGCAAAGATATGAATGGAGAAATTTTAGCTCTTGAAAATAACAAAACATGGACAGTTACTGATTTGCCTCTTGTTAAGAAAGCAATTGGTTGTAAGTGGGTGTATAGGGTGAAGTACAAGGTGGATGGAAGTGTTGAAAGATATAATAATTTAAAATTTAAAAAAATTAAATTATTTTTTATTTTAAAAATTTATAATAATTAAATTAAATGAATTGAGTGGAATTGAATAACAGACTGCCTTAATGTTTTAGGGAAAGAGTAATGCTATGGCCACCGCTGGGGGCTCCCGCTAGGCCAAATTTTTTTTGGTCTTTTTGTTTTTTTTTTCACATCATTTTTTTAATATTTAAAAAAATATAAAAAAATCAAAATAATATTAAATAATTTTTTCTTAACCACTAAGAGAAAAAAAAAAAAAACTGGGAGCGGTGGCTCCCAGCGGGATCCCCCAGCGGGGGATCTATCATTTCCCTTTAGGGAAAGGAAAATGCTAGACTTACCATTGGATTCTACCGCTTGTTCTTACCGCTGTGTTTTTTTTTATTATTATTATTTTTTACTTAATGATTAAGTAAATATTTTTTAATAATATTTTAATTTTTTTTATTTTTTTAAAAATATTTAAATATATTAAAAAAATATATATAAATAAATACTTAAAAATAAAAAAATTTTATAACACTAGCGGGAGCCCCAGCGAGAGCTCCAGCGGTACGTGTAGCACCACCCTTGGAGAAAATAATAGTGGTGGGCTGCTAATTGCGTACGTGTCATGTCAGGACAAATAACATTAATGCGTTGACAAGCTAGCTAGCTAGCTGTATGAAGAATTTCAGCGTTTTATTTTTTTAAATAACAAACAATTAAAAAAAATCATGCCACAAACGTGGAGCAGTGGAAGGGAATTATGGCTAGTGGGAGCGGTTTGCATGCATGCATCATCAATAGGGGGGTCGGCAGGCTAGCATTAGACAATAGAGATGGGTGGGTGAAAATTGCAATGCCAACATGCATGGATGCAGGCTAGGTATGCATGATGATGCATGCATGTGGGTCCAAATTAACACGATTGAGTGAGTTGGCGTCAACTACACGTCGTGAGCGATCAGATATAACTTCAGTCAGCTAGCACTTGCAAATTGAAGTTTGATAACCAGGCATCAGGCATGGGGGAAGGATATATGAAGGTCGATATATATATAATTAAAAAGTTAGACTAGATATTAATGCATATATAATATTATATATATTAAATAAAAATCATGATGACTAGTAAGTCATGTTCAGGCGACTAGGGGAGGTGGAAACTGCATGCATGAATGGGGCTAAAACGTCAATGCGAACCATACTAATTATTATAAAACGAACATGGATATATAATATATAGGATCGAGTTAGGACAGGCCTTGAAAATTTGAATAGACAGGTCGCCAAAGAGGCTATTGGTTCAATTAATACAGAGCGAAAAAAAATACAGATTGAAAAATATATATACATATATATATAATTAATATATATATTTTCTCAAGTAGTATGTCGTCTCATTCGACCGAATAGTAAAGTGGCACTACCCATGAAAACGACATACAATTGCTAGCTGCTCCTTTGAGTAATTTCCTGCATCCAAATCATCACAAGAAAGGTCCATCTGTTTTAATGGAGGACATTCAAGTGACATCTCTCTCTCTCTCTCTCATATTATATATATATATATATACCTAATGAAAAACTAAAATGAATACTTTTCATTGCATAATGCCATGCACACTCAAAAGTCGATTTTGCTTTCCTTTAGTTTCAATATTATTGGATTGAGTAATTCTTTAAAGTCAAAGCCGCATTAACTGTGATGTGTTTTAAAGTAATGCAGAAATTAATACGGAACTACACCATACCATAAAAATTTAGAGCCCAATAATAGGTGCTTTAAAGAGGGTGCTCCTTAAAGTAAATGCAGCCAAATTAACTTTCAAGAGAGGTCCATATATCGGTCTTGTGATACAGTACTCGTAATTATTTTCTCTCTCATGAATAATGTAAGGAGATCCAACCCTCATAATTCCCTCACCCCTTCTCGAGAAGAATAAGAAAATATCTTGCATATATATAAGATGAAAAATTCTATACACCATATTATCATCTCATTTACATCTCATTAAGTAAAATGTGACACATTTATTACCATTAAATTATCATTTATTACATATTTATTTATTATCAAATAATGATAAATGCGCCACATTATATATAATAAGATGTAAGTAAGATAGTTGTGTGGTGTATAGCATTACTTATATAAGGTGCTGCGCTACAAGTTCACGAAGTTCTAGGTGTTTGTTTGGAAAGTAAAATCATCTCAAAACTTCTTATAATTTCATTTCTAAACATCACTCAAATCTAAACTTTTTCAATTTCAATTTTTTAACTTTTTTTTAATCATTACAACTTTCTTAAACTTCGAAATAAATACAAAAGAAAATACTATTTTTCAAATTTCAAAATAAAAATAATATTATTAAAAAATTATATTATATATAACAATTAATATTTTATCTTTATAATATTTTTATTTAATTTTTTCTTTCTCATTTTCTAAAACTTAATAAAACATCTTAATTTAAACAATTTTGTTACCATTCACAAACAATTTTACTACCATTCACATAATTTTCATATCATCTCACTTTTTAAACGACCATGCAATTTGTCATAAGGGCTAAAAGGAAAGAAAGAGCTAGTATTAGGAGCTTAGGTCCCGTTTAATTTTACAGATAGTTTTAATCTATTTCATTTATCTCATCTGTATAGCTAATCTAGAGCTTAGAGCACCGAAGTCGAAATATCATGCACTATTGGTTTATGTACATGCATTAACCATTACAAGAGAAGTGAGCTTTTGTGATCAAAATTTAATGACCAAAATTACTATTTTCAACCAAAACCGTAGGAAATAATCATTTTGATCACTAAATTTTAGTCACAAAAGCTCACTTCTCTTGTAGTAACGTAGGATACATGTAAACATAAAATTAATGTAGTTTGTTCGATCTACGCGCGTGCGGATGGAAATTAGGTAATTAATTATTAATTAAGGCTATATGCATGCCACAGTTCCAAGCTTTGAAATTGCTTGATGAATGTGACATTCGTTTTACGACAAACTTATTATGTTTGGAATTAAAACGAATGCATGGTAGAACTTTCCAAGTGTTAACCATGTTTTTTAATTAAAAACTTGGGTTTTTATTTTAACCATGATCGAGTGCGCTTGTGTATGCATGCACGTAGCTTTGCCTAAATTAAATAGAGAAATAATTTGTATAAATTTTAAATAGATAAATTGTAAGTATATTTTGATAAAAAAAATAGATTTTATTTTAAAAAATTATAAAAAAAATTATTTTTTATTAGTGTAATCTATTTTTTATATATATAAAAGATTTGTACAAATTTTATATATTTGAGACTCATACTTAATATCACTCAAATAGACAAGACTTATATAATAAGCATAATAATTCTTGCCTAATTACTTAATTAATTAGTGGCTAAAGCATAACGCATGTAATGTTGCATGCATGCTAAACCTAGCTAGCTATACGTATCTAGGTTACGACAATTTGTTTTGTTTGTCTGCAATGGCGGCTTTGAGAACTTGGCAAGGAGATTAGGCAGACCTCCTTCGTTGTTTTCGGGATGTACGTACGTGGGGCTTCTGCACGCTTGCAGTTGATATATAAAAGGATATCCACCTAATAATGCAAGGCTTTTTCTTGCCAGATAATAAATCATAATTTAAAAACAAGAATTATGTACATGATTATCGAGAGAGTGAGACTAATTTATTTTTAAAATATTTCATATAATAATTTATATTCTATTATATTATAATTATGAATAATTAATTTAAATTTTACCTTACACCTTAATTTATATTGATCCGTCCCTGATTTTAGATCTGTTTTGTTTGAAAATTATTCATAGTACTCTGCCCACATGCACACAAAATCCGTTCAATTTCTTTTGCATACGAATTATAGTTTCGCACGAGTTCTAAAATAAAACGGAGCTCATCATACAAATTAATATTATGTAAATAATTATTTTTAAATAATGATACGTACAGTCGTAGAGTAAGTAAATGCACCACGTAATTTTTTTAAAATAAAATTTAATTTTTTATTATATGAGTCTTATATTTAATTTTTTTAAAAAAAAATTATACAATATTTACGTATTCTACCATTACAAATATTATTTCTCATTATTTTTCTATTACTTATCCCTTTGGACCTTATATTACTCGTAAATCTTGAATACACGAACTACTGGCCTACACATAAGCATGACGGGTGTCAGCAACCCATTAAGAATTAGTGGGTGGGAATATATAGTAGGCTGTTGTTAAATGTTTTATTTTTTAAAATAATAGGATATTCTGATCTAGAGTCTGCATAGAAAACCCCATGTTTTTGCACAAATCAGGTTCCACGACAATTTACGTCATGTCTCCGTCGCCGATCGTCTTGGGTGCCATGACTGCAATCGTGGGGTCCAGAACTCTTCAAGTGCCCAAAAAGGAAGTGGCTAGCGTCATGCATAAGACGCTAGCCACGTTTCTGCGTAGTCAACACAACACGTACTTACCAAAAACTATCGATTATTATTATTATTATTATTATTATTATTATTGTTATATTATCTTTTCATGTAATTCACAAAGCTAACAAAGTTCAAGAATTTTCAATGGGAAACTATAGGAATCGGACACCTACCAAGAAACACATGACACGTACGGGTTCTAGCCAAATGATGAATAGAATTATATGTAGGCAATTCATCTGTATACCTCTCTCTCTGTCTCCCCTAAAACTAACACACGACACTGAAAAATGGTTCGGGAAGTGGCTCTCCTTGATAAAAATCTCACCAAAGGACCAAAACAACCTCGAATGACATAAGATGGGTTTTCTTTGCCCCTGCAGCTCTTAACATTCATTGTTTTTTTTTTTTTCCCTTTATCTTTTTGCAATGTGTTGAAAAAGAGGGGGGAAATGGGGAGAGGGAGGAGGGGGATGAGAGCAAAGCCTTGGAAGGTGTTCAAAATTGAAGTGGTAACAAACTAAAAATCTCATTCGCTCAGCATCAAGGTGAACAATCTGATTCACCTCTAACATCTAAGAAGCCCAAACCTAAACAGGCAATAAATTCCACTCCTTCATTATGGGAATCTCAACAAAATCTAACAATGTTATCAGGCAATTGAAAAAAGATAAGAAGCACTCAGATGAGTGCCACTATTCTGACTAAAACTGTACGTTACTAAAGTCTTTGTTTAATGTTTGAACAACAATTTTTCATATAAAAGAATTGACAAAATGGGAGAGAGATAGAGATCACAAAGATAGGATATGTTGAGAGAGAGCTTTGCGATGAAATGGGTGGTGAGAGAGAGAGAGATAGAGAGATTGTGGGAGGAGGGGGAAGAAGAGAGAAATGGAGAAGAGAGATAAAATGGGAGAGCTTGAGAGAATGAGAGATGAAGATAGCACGAAAATGCCCTACCCTCATCTTGCACCCATAGTAAAACATGTAAATGCTCTATGTGTCCATTCTCTATTGGAAGATGTAAAATACAAAATCACACCATGTCCAATTTGAAGCTTTACCCATTTTCAATCCAATAAACACTTGTTTTTAAAGTTTGAGTTCAACATAAAATCTGTGGATTGGACTAGGATCGTTAGGTCAAGTCCACCTAACCCAAGCAAACAAGGGGGTGAGCATTGTATAATAACTAAGGGGCATATGTGGGGTGCGGGCAGTGACCCGCCTACCTAACCCGCATATTTGGTCATTCGTATAAAAGGGTGAAAACCTTAGTTTTCCCCTAATTCTCCCCCCTAATTCTCTCCTCTCTCAATCCCTCCCAATATCTAAAGCTCTTATTTCTTCTCTTTCTGCATGTCCTTCGTCGTTGTCAACCCCAACCTCACAGCAATGCAACATGTCATCTTCTCCTCTTCCTCATTTTCTCTTCTCCTCCTCCTCCATAGGCCATAATGTGGCCATGCTTACAAAACCATGGCCATGACAGGCCATGGGTCTTTGGGCAGAATTGCAAACCCACATCTTCTTCTTCTTCTTCTTCTTTTCTCCTCTTCCTCCATAGGCCATAGAGTGGCCATAGATTTGCTCAGAGAACCATCGTCAAGACGGGCCATGGGTCTCTTTGCAAACCCACAGCCAGTCATGGCCATGGTTCTTTGCATAGACTCACGACTAGTCGTGGCCGTGGTTCTTTGCTAAGATCCACAGCCATGATTGACAGTGGTTCTCTCCTCTAAGCCATAGGCGACGACATGACCGTGGGTTTGTTCAAAAAACCACAAGTTATGGTTCTTCTTCTTCTTTCACTTCCTCTTCTTTGGCCATGGTTTGATTTTCATTGGTTAATTTATATGGATTTTGGTTTTGGGTTGATTTTCATTTGGTTGGATTTTTGTTGGCTAGGCGTGATCGTGGGTTGATTTTGGCTAGGAATGGCTAGTATATAAAACATGTCATCCATATGAACTTAAATGGTAAGATCAGATTGGTAATATTCAAATTTTAAAATTTATCTTCAAAATCAAATAATAATAGGTGCTTTCTACATACCAGCTTTAAAATAAAATAAAAATTTATGTAATCAAATTAATTATAGGGCCAGGACTCAAATTCAGAAACTCTATTTTGAAACAATATCATTTCTATTGATGAAGAATGCAAAGACATAAAATTCTGTCTTCATTTCATAAACTGTTCATTCAAAACAGTAAACATAATCTGTATTGGGCCTTCCTCTATCCAAATTTCTCATTTTCAAAAATTAGAGCATGTTTTGCTAACTGATGAGCAACACCATTAGCTTCACGATAAACAAAAATATGGGTGACAATATGTTACACGACCCGTTAATCTAATACGAACTCGATACGATAATAGCGGGTTAGGGTTTAGTTTTAAAGGAATCGGGTCAAAACGTGTTGACCCGTTAAGACACGATTATTTAACGGGTTGATAATGGGTCAACCCATTATGACACGTTAATAAAATTAAAATTACAATTATACCCTTATACCTAAAAGTAAAACTGTTATAATTTCAATTTCGATATTTTTATTATTTGGATTATAATTTTAGACTTGTAGTTAGTTTTATAATTTTTATAGATATTGTGATTTTAACATTTATATATAATTATACTAAATTTAATAAGGTCAAATGGGTTAATTTGGGACCTATTCAACCCATTTACATAAATTGTTTGAAACGGATCGTAATGTGTTATATTATCTTATTTCGTAATATTCAATAATAAATCAAAACGGGTCGACACAACATGACCCGTTATGTTAATAGGTCATGTTAGGATTTGAGATTTTGACACAATAAGTTTAATGGATCAGGTTATGATTAACCTATATAATATAATATACATACTTTGACACGACAAAAACACGACTTGTTAACATGATTTGACACCCTTAAACAAAACCCACCTGCCAACTTGGCTTTTCCGAAAGCATAACTCTAACATCATGGATGTCAGGTCCATAATCAGTACATAAATCCTCTTCACTAGTTGCAGCCTTCACAATAATCTGTGAATTACCTTCAAACACTACCCTGACAAATCCTAGCTTTGCACAAACTTCCAATGCCCTTCTCAAATCCATCCCTTTTGCAATCTCGGCCTTAACACAAGGCTTAATTTGTGCACAAACGCATGCCATAACTTCCCCAAATTCATTCCTGAAAACAATACCAAGACCTACTTTATTCTGTCTTGTACACACAAAGGCATCCCAATTAACTTTTAACCATTGATGACTTGGCTTCTTTCATCTTATCTCATTTCTGTCAATTGTACCAAGACCAACACCTATATCTTCTCGAGCTAGTGATATCATGAAAGAATCCCTATGTGATGTAGCTGTCATTACCACTTGTTGAGGACTTTCAAGATCTTTCTCGCCAATTATATAGTTTCTTCTAATCGATATCCTTTTCAAGAAACTCTATTTTGATACGATACGAAATCACAATTTATATATATATATATATATTTATTCTAAAAACTTAATATGATATAAAGAAATAGATTATTGATTTGAACAAACTTGATCAAATATATATTATCAAGACATAGCAATTCCCGGCCTTATATAATTAAAGAAGTTTTAGAAACTTTTGATGATCAGCTCAAATACATGATATAAATGAATTGCGAAGTTTTTGAGTATTTAATGGCATCGTTAAATTTAAGGGTATTGAAAAGTGTTGAGATATATGGTAAATAATAATGAAAAAATAGGTAAATAATAATAAAATATTAAATAATAATAAATAATAAAATATGTTAAGAAAGGTTAAGATATTCCCAAACACTCAAACACTTCTACGACAAAAGGTCTCGTAGTCCACTGCGAATATTGCTGCCCTTTTCCCACTTGCATAGAGAATCAATAGGTGGATCAGGAATATTAGACCACCTATTATCCTCCAGAGATTTCTCTCACACTTTGTATATAAAGGCGAGAGAAAGATAAATAATTTGGAGTCACTTTTGTTTGTCCTTTATCTAGAAAATGATTTAGGACTATTACAAGAATATTTTTTTTCTTATAGAAAAGTAGAAGAATATTGCATTAATTTCTTTTGGATTTTACTTAGACTATTCTAATAGGAAAAATATATATATAAAAAACTCATTACAATAGATCTTGATTAAAACACATGTCAAGTAATTACTGGCCAGAGTTTAAGTTAAGAAACTTTAAATTTAAATCTCAATTTTCTACCCTGAAATTATAAGCCAAACTCTAATTTCTAACCCTCTTGATTTCATACAGATTGAGTATCAAAGTATTTTCTTGTTCACAATAGAATAAGATGTTTGGAGGTTACTAGAATATGGAAGTCTCTAGTCCTTGTTTATTTTCTTTCTTTCTTGGCACATTTTGCTTTTTCAATAGGCATGCAGTTTCCTTAATTTTATAAGAAGACCAAATAGGATCAGTCTCGTGGTTCATACTTCCAAACATGATCATGACTGTTGGAGAGTCAAGTTAAGGAGTTAAAAAGCCATAAAAAAAATAAAAATAGAGAGAGAGAGAGAGAGAGAGAGAGAGAGAGAGAGAGAGAGAGAGAGAGAGAGAGCTTTGAACCGTTTCTATAGATATATATACATTGTTATCATTCTGATGGTACTTATGATTAATATTAATTTAACTCTTATTTTCAGTTTTTTTTTTCTTCTGCTTTGTGATCAGGGTGTATTTGGTTAGTGAGATCACCTTAGACTACCTTGCTACTAATTATTATTATTATTTATAAATTATTCATTACTTTTTAATAAATATTATTCATTATTTTTTCACTATTATTTATAAATCATCTAAAATCAACTCAATATCAAAATGTAACATAAATTTTCAAAGAACAGTTATCAAGCACACAAAAAAGGCTAGCTAGGAATAGTACTCAGCCATCCTATGTTTGGGTTCGTGTCATTGAATTAAACAATTTGTCATCTATTAATATTAGATGACTGCTATAGATATAAAGAGATTATATAAAAATAAACTTACAAACTGATATGGTTTCACGTGATATGCTAGATCTACTTTATATTAAAAGAAACTTAACAATCTGACGTACTGCATCACGCCATATTAATTTGTAAATTTATTTTTATATAATTCATTCATAACTAAAGTATTTCTTTTTAATATTATATCGTTAAGAATGGATGACAGAGGTGAGGTTCTCTTTTCTCCTAGCAAGAAGGAAAGGTGTGTAACAGATCCTCTTAAGATTGACAAGTTGGCTATTTTAAGTCGCCTTCAACTTTGCATTCATAGGGGCATTAACAACTTAATTCTTGAGAGTGATTCTCTGATTATGGTCATGCAAACAGTTCAAGCTGGAAGGACCTCTTTATCACTGCTGGGAAATTTAATTCAAGATATTAAGGGGTTTGTGCCGAAGTTCCCTCAGTGCATTATTCAGCATGTGGGGGCGTCTTGGCAATGAAGGGGCAAATAAACTAGTTAAATATGCTTGGCATATTGAGGACTTGATTGTATGTGAAGGGTTCATCTATACCCGATCGAGTGAAGTCTCTTGTTTGGATAGACAAACAAGGATTGTAATGTGTTTTCTGATATTTTAATGAAATTTACTCTTCTTATCATTAAAAGAAAAGGAAAAAAAAAAAAAAAGGTATAATGGAATCTGAGAGAGGATGCCATGTGAGATTCCAACTACTCCCTCTTGCTTATTAATTATCAGTGATAGGCTATCAGAGATATATATATATATATATATCATATTCAAAACCAAACCAGTTTGACAATTAATTAATCATCCTGATGATGATAGCTTCTAATTAGCCTTTGATCTGTAACTTTCACTAAATCATAAAGTTGGAAATTTTATGAACCGACAACCTTCTTATCAACAGGTTGCTCTCCTCCTTTATCTTTTTCTCCTTTTTTTTTTTTTTTGCCCTTTTTTCTTTTCCTTTATTATTTTTATTGCGCCAAAACGTAGGGTTTTGTTTATTTTTTCTTATATGCTAATATAAAAATGAGTGGTGCTGCACGTGTTACTCGGGAGATAATAGACCGATAATTTTTTAGTGTATGATGAAAAACTTAAAGGAAGACTTTATAAAACAGTTTTTAAGCCTTGAAAAACAGGAAGAATGTTCAAGAATGAGTGAAGGGAGAGGAAGAAGTAGCCAGAACTCCTGTCCCATTCATCTCTTAACACAAAATGCTGGGAAAGGAGTGTTTGGTTTCAGAGAGAGAAGGAAAGACACTTATGCTAATTGGGCAACCAAAAAGTATAAACAATAATTACAATGGTGTCTTGGATGCACATCACTTTCAATTTTTTGTATTCCTTATCCAATTATAGATATTATTTTATTTGGGACATAGATTTTTTCTAATTATTTGTTCGAATTCTATTGTCAAATTCCTAGAAGAAAACATATTTCGTGATATGAAAATTTTTAGTTTGAAATAAAATTTGAAAGTTGAATAAAATATATTTTTTAATATTATTATTGTTTTGATATTTGAAAAAATTGAATTCTTTATTATATTTTTTACGAAAATTTTAAAAATTTGTAATGATAAAATGAGAATTGTAAATCTCATCATACTTCTAAACATATCCGAATGTTGTCTTTCTCTTCCATATATTTTCAATTTTGTATATAGAGTACACAATATATATCATTTAAACAGTAAAATTTAAAATTTAAAATTTATCTTTTAACTCAAATTATATTATATAACTTATAAGTTTTTTATCTGATGTATTCTATGCACTGATTTAAAAATATAATTTTTCTTACGCCTTTGCTTTTCTTGGTCTTAATTTTTTGTTTTAATTTTTGGCCACACGGTTTTCCAAAGTCCAAACTACCAAGCTAATCTTTGCAGGAAATCTATTCGACATCAATATTAAATATGTTAAATTGATATATCACCATCCTCAACACTGCATATAGAATGAAACAAGTTCAAAGACATGCAAGATAACTTGTCGAGAAAACCATAGGCTATCTTGACTTTGGAAAATAACTTGCACTAGCCGTCAAGTCCACTGGTTCAGAAAAATTGCAAAAGGGCAACGTGCTCGGAAAGCAAGAAAGAAACCAAAAGCGAAAAGTCGTCATTTTTATGTGAAAAGAAATCATGATGTTGAATATTTGACCGTCAGATGCACCTTTTTCTTTGGAAAAATTTTTATCATCAGTCACTGTTTACCATTCAAACATAACATCAAAAACATCTATACACCATATGAAAAGCATACCTACATCCCATTAAAAGTTATAGATATAGGGTATATAGATAGTGAATAGTAACTGATTTATAGAAAAACTCTTTTCTTTGTGAGTTGTATTTTTGTTGTGGTTGGAAATGCCGTAGAAGACCAAACACACACAAGCACTCGTTTTTTTGTGGTCTCAGGTTGAAAAGTCCTTACAAAACTTATATACAATAAACACTAAAATCTTCGACTATAATACTGTATTTTAGAGCAGATATTAAAAAGGAAAATAGCAGCTTAGATTCCATCCCATGAATCATGATGGCTTAAGTAGTATGTAATTTATCAAGAGGCATATAATCCGATTGAAAATTTGGATTCGAAGTTCCAAACCCTTGTAAAAAAAAAAAGTAATATGCACCCATAATCCCCAATTTTTGCGACCGAGTTTCAGACCACTTTGCCCCTTTACCCATCTTTCTCAGACTCTCAACACCCAAGCGTCTGTACCCAAACGCTAATAACCCCTCAACCAACGGCAGAGCTCTCCCTCTCTGTCTTTCATTTTCTATCTGTAAATATCTGTAGAACTATTGCGCAAAATATTCCAAGATTCCCAGTCCAGATTCTAAGCCGTGTGGCTTTCCGTGTTTTGTTCTTTTTATGCCGCCGTCTCATGGTTGTTCACCTGCTATCCACGTTTACTTCTTAAATTTAAATCAAGAATATTTTTCTCTTTTCTTTCTTTATTAATAAAATAAATTAATTTCGTGCATATCTCAGTACTTCGCAGAGCACGAAACTGGGGCAGGGACTGGGAGGTTTCGTGACTGGGTCGTCTTTGAATTCTATTTGCAGTGAAAGCATCGCTTTCTTCAATTTGTGCAACTCATCGTTGATCTCGAAAGTCGCCTCCTTTGCTAAAGAATCATATTTTTTTCTAGATATAACTCATAATTGCATTTTTGGCAAATGGGCCTTCATTGAATCTTTTAAATTCACACTGAAAATGGCTATCTTGAATTTCTAAGTCCATTTAGCATGGATCTGGAACCTGGGGTTTATCAAAAACATGCTAAGGTGAGCTGGGAATATTTACGAACATGCATTAATTTCTCTTTTCTTTTCCTTTTTGATTTTTGAAAGAAACCCAATTCAGTGTTTGTAATCGAGTTGTTGTGTTTGTTGCAGAGAGAGTCATGGAAGACATTACTGACTCTGGCTTATCAGAGTCTTGGCGTTGTCTATGGAGATTTGAGTATTTCACCTCTATACGTTTATAAAAACACATTCGCTGAAGATATCGGACACTCGGAAACCAATGAAGAGATTTATGGCGTGCTGTCCCTTGTGTTCTGGACCCTCACTTTGGTTCCTTTGCTGAAATACGTGTTTATTGTGCTCAGAGCTGACGATAATGGCGAGGGAGGAACATTTGCTCTGTACTCGTTGCTGTGTCGACACGCCAGAGTCAGCTCACTGCCCAATTGCCAGGTGGCAGACGAGGAGCTCTCGGAATACAAGAAGGAAAGCATTGGGTTGGCCCCAGAGACCGGTTTTGGGTCGAGATTGAAGTCTACATTGGAGAAGCACAAGGTTTTGCAAAGATTTCTTCTTGTTCTGGCTTTGATTGGTGCTTGCATGGTGATTGGAGATGGTGTGCTCACACCAGCTATTTCTGGTAAAGTATATGAGACCTTGTTCTTCTGGGTTTTGATTCAAACTTGAAATATTGGGTGTTTGTGACTAACTGGATTGGGTTTCATTTGATTGGTGCAGTTTTCTCTGCGATATCTGGACTCGAGCTTTCGGTGTCAAAAGAGCATCACAAATGTAAGACTCTCAGCTATGTCTCTGATTTTGTTTGATTATGAGTTGTTTGTTAAGCCCTCTGTAGATATTTGATGATTGAGTAGCTTTGGATTATTTTTTTTTTCTTTAATGATTTAAGGGAAAATAAGTTCTTCCTTGAATCTCTTTTCATCTGAATTGGTGGATTTCGGCAGGATCAATTTTGAGTTCCTGTTGTTTTGTCTAACTTCTCTGAAATCTACTAAAATTTTTAATTTTTGAGGTTGAACATCTGCGCATATTTTTCTGAGTTTCCATTCGGCAAACATGTTACTGGTCTTATGATAGGCACTTTTATTTGCGCAACAATCATGATCTGTTCCTCTCTTTTCAGTCCCCTGGGAATTGCGTTTATTTATTCCTAATTTCCAATCCATCCTTCCTCTCAAAGTGCTGTGTTGTGGACCCATCGCCTATTTTTCGCATTTAGGTAGCCAAACTATGTCCGCAAACATTGTAAACTGACTGCATGGATAGAGCAGCCAGTTTTTATCCTTTTCTTTTCTCTTTATTTTTTGTTCCTTTTTCAGTGTTCTCTTTTTTGTCATCTAGTGGAGAAGTTAAACTCTAATTTCACCATCTGGAGTGTATCAGATTTCAAAAGTACTCTCGTTTGAGTGGACGGTTCTTTCCTTTCCTTTTCTTTTGGATAAGTTTGAGTGGATAGTGAGAATTAACAAACAAAAGAAGTTGGCTTCATACCTCTCTGCCTGAGGTGGAATAAGGGTGATTACAAGGGGTTCAAGGAGAAGGAGAAGAAAGAAACTCAACTTTGTCCACGTTCCAACTCACTCCTATGCTTATCTTATTTATGACTCTGAACCCATAAAATAAGAGAAGCTATCCTGAATATCCAAAGCTCTTTGGTTGACTAAAATTACTATGATATAGGTACTGTTAAAGGTAGGGAAGACCAAGTTCCAATAGACTTTCATGCTTCAGAAATTAGTCCCTTGAAGCCAGAACCTGTTAAAAGAAGGTTTTGATTTTGTCTTGTTGACAGCCTCTTTTACCTTTCATATATTGTCTGACTGGATATGCACTTATGGCAGGTAGATCATCTCTGTTGTGGGCTCAGTTTGGTGTTAGGTAGATTTAGCGGCTGCATTATCTAGGAGTAGGGCCAGTAACAGCCCAACACACAAAGCAGGATTAACGAGAAGATAAGTGAAATATGTGGTGATATACCCATGCTTGAATTTTTTTTATCAGTACACTACTTAGTGCTGATACGCCTAACTTATTTGAAGTTTGGTAATCTCTTGGCTTTTCTAAACATCACAACCATGACGCAAATAAAGAAAGCAATAAAAAAAAATAAAGCAAAGAAGTAAATGAAAAAAAAGAGCTTCCGTGATTCATATCTTAATGCAATAGTCCTTAGAATGTTTCTTTTGAAACAGCATATGGTACTCCTTTATTGGTAAATGCAACACGTTTTTTTCTTTGTCAATTCAGAAGCTTGGTCTATTAATAAATTGAGAGGTTTTGCTTCATGCTTGTTTTTTAACTTAACAGATCTTTTATTTAACTTCTCGCATTAGCATTAGCAGTTAAATTTTTCACCTCTTAGTTTCTTTTACCCTAAGATTCATGCAACTGCCTTCACCTTCCCTCCTGAAAGTTTGATGCTTTTTGCAGATGTTGAAGTTCCAGTTGCATGCATCATACTGATAGGCTTGTTTGCCCTTCAACATTATGGCACCCACAGGATTGGGTTCTTGTTTGCTCCTATAGTTTTGACATGGCTTTTGTGCATTAGTGCCATTGGGATATATAACATATTTCATTGGAACCCGCATGTCTATCAGGCATTTTCTCCATGTTACATGTATCGATTTTTAAGGAAAACTCAAAGCAAAGGTTGGATGTCCCTGGGTGGAATCCTTTTGTGCATAACAGGTATGGACTTCTGACAGTTAACTTTGATCCTAGTGCCACTACACGAGAGTATTTTGTTTGTTTGCCTTACAGCATCTTCACTTTTCCAGGTTCGGAAGCCATGTTTGCTGATCTTGGACACTTTTCACAGTTATCAATCAAGGTAAATCATTTAATAACTACTCACTTTATAAATTACACTAAGGGTCAAATTAACTTGGAGGGGCTTATTATTTGAATGACTGGACCGCGTTTATTAGCATCTGAAAGTCAATTTTATGATCTTTTCAGTGTTGTTGAGGGTGGACCTTGTACAATCTTATCAAACCTTTTTTCGGCCTATGCTCATTATCTCATTGTTACAGTTCAAATTTAGTAACTCATCTCCTCTCTGTCGACCCATTTTCTTAGAAATATATGGTTGAAACCAGACCCTTGCATATATGGTTGTATTCTTTCAAAAGTGTAATTTTCTACTGCCCTCCCCCTACCAAAAAAATGTGGTGAGAATTCTTAAATTCAAGGAATATTGGTTAGCCACGTTAGTATCCCATTCAGTATATGGAATCAATTTCTATACTAAAATCCTGGATACAATGCATTTCAACCGCTCAATACCTATGATGAAGTGAATCTTGATTCATTCTTGTTATGTCTTGTATCTTGTACTGTGTTATTTCTTGGAATATATGTGTACTTTGATGCCAATGTGGACCTTCTCCAACTGAGAATTTAAATTGACCAATCTTTATTAGTAGTTGCTAAAATCTGGCACCCTGAAGTATCTATCGACTCAAGAATATACATAAAAAGCTAGAGCTGTTTCATGAATTTAAATTCCTTGCTGGGAGCAACATGTCAAAATTTTGGTTTAATGGTTCTATGTAATTTTTTTGTCAAACATGAGCTACTGGTTTGATGGAAATCTGATTGATGATGGTTTTCTCATGATAATTCTCAAAATTAAGGAAAGAAGGATCAGATTTTGTTTTTAGCTTTTTTGCGAAGGCATGCATGTTTATGAATTGTTTCTATGTTACTCAAATGTTGTTCAACTTAACTAGAATAACCTTGGCCTACCTTTTCTCGGGAAATTCAGACTAATGTTTTAAATTCTGTTCCGGTGATCATTCCAATTTAAGTATTGGACGGAATATTTCGGTATTGGTGCATTCTAGTGCACCGTTTCTAGATTAACTATATATTATATATAAATATTTATATGAATATATAAACTAACAACTAATAGAATAAATACATATAGATGTAAGTGTGTATCATGTATATGTGTATATATATGAAATAATTGAAGATTTATAAAATGAATATACATTGAGAAAATCACAAACTTGAGTTGAGACACAAAATCAAAGAAAAGAAATAAAAGAACAGAGAAATTATTAAAAATAATGATATTTAAAAAAATAGAGAATGAGAGGACATATTTAAAGTTACAAAAAATTAAAATTATATCAATACATTTTATATTCTAGAATTAATTAAGTACTATCTAGATTTAAAATTTACAAAATTGTCATTCAAGCACAAAAAAATTACAAAAAAGTCTGAAACGGAATAGGGCCCGGAATGGCAGGAATTTAACTGGAATGGCCAAAACAGACCGGAAAATGATTCAGACAGAAACCCCACCCCCTCCCCCCGCTGCCCGGGGGCGGGGGGGGGGGGGGGGGGGGTGTTCTCCCATTTCGACGGCATGGGTTGTGCTGATTTCTAATCCCTGATTCGCTTGTCTTAAAGGTCAGAAATTATGTTGTCTCATTTGCCATTGAGGTTTAGCACCCCTCAAAGAGCTTGTCACTCTCAAGAGCTGGAATTGTGTCCACCGAGGGATGGTGCTGACCCAGTGGTGCTCTACATGTTGCAGGAAATCTACAGGTCTACCATCACATGAGAGCTACAGTCACTTGGTGCCACAGAAAGTTCAGTGAGTTGAGAGAGTTGTTGGACAGGTGCATTTTTTAAATTATTATCCAGAACTCTAACTTACAGAAGTGGTTGAGAGTAGACACATAAAAGATGCCCTCATACCTGTGGCTTGACAGAACGCATTGCCTAGGATTGAAGTGACCACTAGGTAAAGTCAGATTGCATGTGAATTAGTGAGTACCAGGGGGGGAAACTGCATTGGAAAATAGGTCAGCTGCACAAGGTTTATTGGTTTTCTATGGAACAATCCTTCCTGTTGAGTATAGTGGAGTCTAGTCCACTTCGCTCGAGCGGTGGCTTTTTGCCGCTCGAGCGAAGCTAGGCAGATTCGAACGCTCGAAGGCCGCTCGACAGTGAGCTCGAGCGATGTCTCCAAGAAGGGAAGTTCGCTCGAGCGAAAGCATTGGCCGCTCGAGCGAAATCAGGCAGAGTCGAACGCTCGACGTGCGCTCGACAGTGAGCTCGAGCGAATGCGGAAGAGAAGTTCGCTCGACGCGCGCTCGACACTCCGCTCGAGCGAATGTTCTGTTTTTGCCCAGAATTAGGGTTTTCCGCCGTGAGAGTATAAATAGGCCATTTATACTCATTTGGCTGTGTGTGTGCCTCAAGAACTCTGTGAAGAACAATATTTCTGCTCCTCCATTGTATTGTGATCCCTCATATATATAAATCCTTTGCAACTCCCGTGGACGTAGGCAATTTGCCGAACCACGTAAATCTTGTGTTGTGTGTGATTGTTTTCTCTCCCATTTCATATATTTTTTCACTTCATTGTCATCAGTTTTCGTAACACTTCCATCACCTGAGTCAACATGTGTTGGGGATCCCAACACAACAAATTGGGTCAGAAGTATGAATCAGGTCGGCACAGTAAACAAACCTAGGGGTGGGCCCCTTGTGCACCAGCAGAGGTGATGGATCCTTCATCTTCTTTTTTAGTTTTTTGGTTTTCGTTTTACACCTAGGGCCTCGTTATGACTTATATATTGAACATCAGACAATGAGGTCCATGTGAGCAACTTTCTGTCAATAAATTGACAAAAAACATGATATAGTTCACACCTAGGGCCTCATTATGACTTATATATTGAACATCAGACAATGAGTCCATGTGAGCAACTTTCTGTCAATAAATTGACAAAAAACATGATATAGTTCTTGGAAGTTTGTTTAGTGTATGCTTGGCTCTCAAAATTATCAAATTGAAATTAGGGTCTCAATATCGAAGTGCAGAAAAGCAGAAGTCGGTTGTATCTGAATTTCCCCCTTAACAAGTTTCTTTTTATGCGATGGTTTCAATCATACAAAGAAAATGCAATTTGATCATTCAAGAAAGAGTTCATGTTAAAGTTTTCAAGTGCATATAGGTCCCACTGGAGGAACTCGGAGTGGAGGAGGAATGAGTAGTGACTTTGAGTGGTGTTTTAATGATGAGATGGGACCATCTCAATATCCAAATGGGGCTAAATATGGCTGCTTTGGCAAAGAAAATCTTTGAGAAGACAGAATGTTTTGGGTGGAAAAGGATGTTAATTGTGAGGTGAAATGGATTCATCCTCCAATTCCCACATGGAAGTTTAATTTTGATGGTACCTACTGAAAATATCTTGGTGGTTGGTTGTGAGTAGGAATGGTGGTTGTTATAGAATGGGCTTGGCTTAAATTGGTGATTGTAGAAACTGACTGTTGGGAGAATTCAAAGCAGCACTCCTTGTTGTACAGATGGCCTCTGAGTTGCGATTGACTGATGCAGTTTTTGAAGGGGATGCACTAGTGGTCTGCAATCAACAGGGGCCTCTGACTGGAGGATTACGAATACCGTGGAGGAAACAAGGGCTTATTTGAAGAACTATCCTGGCTGATCTGTACAATGGATTGGATTCCACGGAAGGCCAATAAACAGGCCTGTATGGTGGCTAAATGGGCAGCAACGACTTCTATCTATGGTGGAATCTGATCCCTAAGAACGTTGTAAAATGGGATGTGGCCTTTGACACCCCTCAAGTTCCTTTGGTTAATGAAATTTTCACCCATTGTTTAGAAATAAAGTATATTTAGGTATCTCACAATATGCTAAAGATTATAGCAATGTTTTAGGATAAACCTAATGTTTCTCAAGCATCATATTCTAATTAATATTTATAGCTTCCCTGGGAAAAGTAAGGTCGATGTTTACAGTTGAATGGATTGCCCTTGTGGTTTGGCTGTCATTAGTGGCAAAATTTGTGGCTTTTGAGAAAAGATAAAGAGTTTGAGCTCCAATTGTGACAGATTAATAAGGTCTGTCTTTCGTATTTGGGCTAATAATAGATTTTCACATTTCTGCAGATTGCTTTCACGTCTGTGGTTTATCCAGCTTTGATTCTTGCATACATGGGGCAGGCTGCATATCTATCTAAGCATCCTTTAATTGAGACTGTCGGATTTTATGTGTCTGTACCTGGTAGGTACTTTTGAGTTCTCCATAAAAATTATATGCTTTGGATTACACGCAGAATCTGAAATTCCCATGCTTATTCTTACAGAGAACTTAAGATGGCCTGTTCTGGTAATAGCCGTACTTGCTGCAGTGGTAGGAAGCCAAGCCATCATCACTGGAACTTTCTCAATCATTAAACAATGTTCCGCACTGGGTTGCTTCCCAAAAGTGAAAATTGTCCACACATCATCCAAAGTTCATGGAAGGATTTACATCCCTGAGATCAACTGGATCTTGATGCTGTTATGCTTGGCTGTTACTGTTGGTTTCAGAGACACAAAGCGCTTGGGTAATGCATCAGGTATGGCGATCAATGACGATAATCATAATTTGTTGGACCCTACGCAGATCCTTTTCCAGTAAAAGTTTGTCACAAGGATTTGCCTGTATCGAAATGATTTGACTGTGCCAGCGTTGATTTCTGATTGATACCTCTCAACAATTATAGTCCAATGCTAGCAGTTCTCTGTTGGTCAAGAGTAAAGTTTGGGATTCTGCCTTGTCTTTTTACTTCTTTCTGCTCAAATCATTAACCAGATGCTTTGTGTGAAACAGGTTTAGCGGTCATCACTGTCATGTTGGTCACCACCTGCTTAATGTCTCTAATTATCGTCCTATGTTGGCATCAGAATGTCTTCCTTGCAATTTGCTTCGTATTCTTTTTTGGAACAATTGAAGCTCTCTATTTCTCAGCTTCTATCATCAAGTTCCATGAGGGAGCCTGGGTCGCTATCGCCATTTCGTTCATCTTCATGGTCATCATGCTCGTTTGGTACTTTGGCACTGTGAAGAAGTATGAGTTTGATGTGCAAAATAAGGTCTCCATCAACTGGCTACTTAGCCTGGGTCCCAGCCTAGGCATTGTACGAGTCCGTGGCATTGGCCTCATACATACTGATCTGGTCTCTGGAATCCCAGCAATCTTTTCCCACTTTGTCACCAACCTTCCTGCCTTCCACCAGGTCTTAGTTTTTCTTTGCATCAAATATGTCCCTGTCCCGCATGTGAAGCCTGAGGAGCGGTTTCTAGTTGGCCACATTGGCCCCAAAGAGTTCAGGCTCTACAGGTGCATTGTAAGATATGGATATCGTGATATTCACAAGGATGACACTGAGTTTGAGAAGGATCTTGTATGCAGTATAGCAGAGTTCATACGCTCCGGGAGTACTGGACCTAAGGAAACAGTTGAAGACTTGGGGAAGGATGAAGATAAAATGACAGTCGTTGGGATGTGTTCTACTCATGCAGATGGAATCCAAATAAGCGAGGATGATGTGAGCAATATAGAGTCAGCTGGTACATCAGAACATAGGGAGATAAAGTCACCACCGGTGATACAACCAAGAAAAAGGGTAAGGTTTGTCGTGCCGGAGAGCCCAAAGATAGACACAAGTGCCAGGGAAGAATTGCAGGAGCTGATGGAAGCTAGAGAAGCTGGGATAGCTTACATACTGGGGCATTCATACATGAAAGCAAAGCAAGGATCGAGCATGCTGAAGAAACTTGTAATCAACTATGGGTATGAATTCCTGCGGAGGAACAGCCGTGCAGAGACCTATGCATTTAGTCATCCACATGCATCTACTTTGGAGGTAGGGATGGTCTACCATGTTTGATTTTGCTTACAAAAATATTGTAACGTATAGTGTACATTTTGTAGCATCATGCATTAGTGAAGACCACCACTGTTGGACGGTGGATGGAAGAGCTTACACAGTTCCGAGTCTTTTTTTCACTATACAGGTCCCCCCACTTTTTCGTTTTTGGTTATAGAAAGGTGGCATAGCTTCTTATACTAAACTTTCTCCCCTGTGGATTTATGATCCCGGGGGCTTGTCAGAATGATAAATTACTCTTGCACAACCTTTCCATCATATTTAGCACAAAGCCTAGAGGGCATTGCATGGCACTGAAAATGGTTGCCCCTAACAACTCAAAATGAATAAATCCGTTGTCTCATGCAAGTCATGTGGAAGTCTAAGGTGGGTCTTGTTCGTTGCTTTCTCTACAACTAAAGGTTTGGTTTGATTCTTTTCTGTCAGCATCTACCCACCATAGATAGGTACCAACGCCGAAGAGTTATTTCCCATCAAGCACGTAATCATGAATCCTTGATTTACCTTCTTTAGCTCATCTTCCTCATGAACTCTTATGAAGGACCTTAATTCCAACTCCCACAAATAGCAAATATATTAAATGTATATTTATACACAATGCATATGAAAAGGGTCCCCGCAAATATCCAAGGCAGTCATGAAAATGGGGCCTCGGGTGGAGTACTTATAGTATTGCAACGTTTATCAAGTATTTTCCTTTTCTTTTCTTTTCTTTGCTTTCTCCTCAAGTAATAATAATCATAATCAACAAAACATTCTCAACTTTGTGCGTGTTATATACATACATATATATATGATCTCATCTCAAAACTTTATCAAATGATCCGTGGAGCTTTTAAAATTAATAAAATGCACTGTTATTCTTGCATTGTAGTCTGGTGGAAGAATACAGTGAGTGATGTGTAATTTCAATGGCACAAAAGTCTTGACGAGTTGTTGTTCATCTATTGGTTCATGCTTTGTGCCGCACACACCATATTGCACAGTAGATCACCATATATATATATATATATATATATATATATATATATATATATTTGTATTGCTCTCGTCCTATCTATCCTTTCATTTCATCTACATGAATCAAGAGCTCAAGTCTCCATTTCCTTTTCTCCACTTCTCAAACCAATTATTATTATACTATTTTTCCTACACAAGTGGACGAAGAGATAAAGCTATCAATTCGCCCCCACCCCATGTTGCCCACCAGGCCACTTCACACTCACAATGTGCTACATATACATATATATACATGTATGTATATATAATTAAGTCAATGGAACAAAGATATAGGACTCTTAGTAAGAGGCTGAAGTTCTTATCATTCTAGTCGTATTCTATGTGGGATTATGCTTAAAATAAAAAATAATAAAAATAAGAGAGATAAGACTTCATTTTACACTTGAAAGTATCTCAGAATTTTGTTTATAATAGTGAAATAGTTTAAGTTAAGATATTTTATTAGGTTTTCAAAAAATAGAGAAAAAAATTTAATAAAAATATTCTAAAATTAAAGAATTGTTTTAATTTTATTTTTATTTGGAAGGTTGAAAAAGTTGTATTGGTTTTTGTGTTTGGATAATGATTATAAGAAAAAGCTGAAAATTAAAAATTAAAAAAAAAATTGTATTTGAATGATATTTGAAAAGAAAATTACGAAAATTTTTTAGAATTTCATATCTCAAATGTTTGATTTTCATTTGAATTTAGAGGGGAAAATGGCCGCAATTGTTCCATTTTTGGTTATTTTGATTGATCCATTTCCATGGAGGAAAGCAAACAATGGCAATATTATTATATCTTCTCAAAATCATTTTGATTTTTCTTTTGTGTAACCTTAACCAAACATACAAGGCTGCATAAAATAAGTATGGCTACATCGTCTTGAGCTAATTTGTCCATATATTTAATGAGCAATTTCTTTATTTTTTATTTTTTTTAAGGGCAATTTAGGATATGGTTTACTATATACATTTCAACGATGTGATTTCATACATCTTTACAAAAAATAAGAAATAATTCATTCAAAGTAATGTAGAACACATCAAGTGAAGAATCGTTTGGTGGTTGGCTTTACAATTTATTTATTTATTTTTTATTTTTTTGAAACAGAACAACTTTCGTTCATAAGAATTACTCAATACAATGTTTTTCAGCCAGTAGCTTACTAGTAATCATATCAAGCCCATCTTCAATCTAATATTGCATTTCCTCTAATGACAACACTAGTTTTGTTAAGATATGTGCTATCTCGTTTCCATTTCTTCCTACAAAATTGATCTTCCAATTATGCAGATTTTTTAAACTCTCTTTGACATCTTGAATAATCTGCCCATATGCTATCCAACACGTCTCTGAAGGATGGTTTGGTGGTTGGCTTTACAATTTGAGTTACTTTTTGAGGTTGATTTGTTAAGACCCATTTCATCCAATTGAGTTGAAAATTCAAAATTTGATAAAAATGGCTAAAATTAGATATCAAAAGAGGTAATGTGCAAGTGACATCTTCTCTACTATACCATGAAAAATAGACATGACAATTTCATTATTTTCTCCAAACTCCACTTTTTAAGTATTTTATTCAACTCAAACCTTCTTTTTTTGGTATTTGACTAAACATAATTAAATCTGAGTTGGAAGCATGCTTTTGTATTTAATTGTTTAGGTGGATGGGTTGTGATTGGTAGAGAGCCGTGTTCAGCGGACTTTTTATTAAATTAAATTTCCTTTTAAAAAAAAAAATTTTTTTTTTTTTAAAGACTCAAAATAAAAGGCAGAGCAAAGATCCTGAACGAATAGCGTGAAAGATACGTTTGGAACATTCCAATAGGGGGTGGGTCCCACCCATGGCTTTTGGATAAGAACGAGTACTCCATCCCACCCTCATCAAAGCTCCGTTAAACGCGGCGACTGGATAAACTGGTCCCACACGGTGCAACAATTCTATTAAACCATAATAAATAAATATATAATTTACATTAAAAAAAAATTAATAATAAATTTTATGTTTTCAAAATAGTTAAGATTTTACGATTTTATATAATATTATTTATTTTAAATTCAGAAATGCTTGGGATCCGATAAGTCTACCGAAATTTTTTTTTTTGTTTTTTTTTAACTAGTGATTAAGTAAATTTTTTTTTAATGATGTTGTAAAATTTTTTTAAAAAAATTTAAAAATATAAAAAAATCAAAGAAAACAAGTCAAAAATCAAGGGAAAAAAATACACTACTTCGGTAGGTTTCGATAATGTTTTTCAGGTACTATAGTGATACTTTTGAGGTAAAATATTTTTATTAAAAGTTGAATAAAATATTATTATAATATAATTTTTTAATATTAATTTTATTTTAAAATTTAAAAAAAATTAAATTATTTATTATATTTTATACAAAAATTTATAAAAATTATATAAAATAAAATTAGATGTACTATCACCTCTCACGTGATCACCACGTGCCATGTCGGGGACCTCGTGGTGGCCATCATCGTCATCATCCGCATTGTAGCCTTGTGGTTATATGACGTGGATAGGGTTGGGTTGGTGGGTCCACTGTAATTGGGACGTCGTGTTTTGCGGGGTGGGGGGACTCCAGAGTGTTACACGTGTTAAAGATTGTCGGTACCTGGGGGCAGTCGTTGGGACGAGGAAAATGGGAGGAAGTAGTGATTTGACCATTTTATCCGCCTAGGAGAGAGGGGATGAATAAAAAGAAGGTTGTTGCACGGAATCACTCCCAGTGCCATCATCGACTGTGTTGTCGTAACGATAACTTTTTATTACAGATGGAGAATGATTCATGAATCATAACCAATGAAAATAATCCAGACACAATTAATTTATAAGATTTTTTAAGAAAATATTATTAGTTTTTAATTTTTTTTGTTTGGCATAACATTTTAATAAAAAAAAAAAAAAGTGTTCAAAGGTTGCAGAATAATTGGGTAGATTCCATTTCAACAAAAGAAATGGTGCTTCGGTTTTAAAAAAAATAAAAATATTCGAGAATTATTATGCTTCGGTTTATTTCCTCATATTTTAGTTTTTTAATTAATTTGAAATTTATTTATGTTATTATATTTTTATTTTTCATTTTTTTAAGGTGATAATTTAGAGAGAACTTGTATATTTTAAAAAAATTTCCTGCCTACAAATTAGTTTAAAAGAGATACTTTTACACTTTTGATTTATGCCAGGGGTAGAAATATGTGACATAACAATGAACTCAATACAAATACGATATGAAACTAGTCTGGATTTGATATAAATCGCGGGTCAAAACGGGTTAATTCATTAAGATACGATTAATAAACGAGTTAACCCGCAATAACTCGTTTAAATCTTATTTCAAAATTACAATTTTATTATTATAAGTTATAATATTAATATTTCTCAATATGATTATGTTTTTATTATTGACATTGTCATTTTGGACCTATACTCATTTTTGTTATTGTAGGGTTTGTAATATTGGTTTTATTATGGTTAAAATTTAAAACGTATTGATATTTTTTGTTAGTAGATAGTCTTATTATTTTCTTAAAATATTGTGACTACTAATAAATATAGATTTTGATTTTTATGTAAAATTATATTAATTAGGTCAAATTAGTTATGCATATTTGTTCAACCTATTTACATACAACGGATTGAAATGAGTCATATCATGTTGACCTATTTATAATTAATTATTAAATTAGTCAAAACGGATAACACAACCTGTTATTTAAATGGGATAAGTTAGGGTTTAAAAGTTTGATACGTTTAAAACTTAACGGATCAGATTTGAATTAACTTATGTAATCTAATACATATAGCTTGACACGACACTTACGCCATAAACATGAATTGTCACTCCTCATTTAAGTTAGGACTTAGGAGTTTATATCTTCTAGAGATTTTGTCAAAATTTTAAAGTTAAGAGAGATGTATACATACAATAAGATCTCCAACATTTTATGATTGTTGGAATAATTATTTTAGATAATGTAAAATACTTAATAAATATCTCAATGCTTGCTTAGTAAAATGATTTGATTTAATTTTCCTTTTTTAAATTAAATATAGTTGTACAGTATGCAAATAGAATTAAAGAAAAATGTTAATTGTATTTAACAAAAAAATTTACTTTTTCAAGTATCAACTACTAATATATTAATCATAAAATTTTAAATTTTAGATTTTAAAAAAATTAACAAAATAAAATTTTTATAAAATTAAAGTAAAATTGTAATATCTAGCATTACTTATAATTAAAAAAAAAAAACTAAAGAGTGATGCTACTATCACCGAAAATTCAGTACTGAATGAGTATTGAATAGTGTAGATTGTTTTTTCTTTTTCTTTTGAAAAAATATAATTGCAAACATAACTGCGCACTAATATGTGTACCAATTTAATATGATTGGTCAAAAAATAGATTTTATTGAAAACAATACTAATTTAAATTTTGAATATGAAGGAATCAGTATTGGTACACAGATTAGTATATGACTTTACTTGTACGTAGCAAAACTTATTTCTTTTTATTTTTAATCATTTTTTTACCCCTTTAAACATTTTTATAAATAAAAAAATTATAAAATTATTAAAAATATTTTTTAATTATTAAATAAAAAAAATTAGCACTCTATCCTTTCTTAAAGTATCCTCGTTGGAATATCTAAACATTAAAAACCATCCTAAATCCTAACTATAATAGCTTTTAGCTACAGTAAATTTAAATCTAAAACTAAATTTAATAAGTACTGTACACACATCAAATATTTATTTTATTATTTTTTTTATAACTCTCTTTCTTCTCTCCATCTACTTCCATAATATTCACTTGAGTTTCTTTAAATTAAATAGTAAAATATGATAAAATAAAATAAATTAATAATTAAAAAAATTAAATATTTTATTAAATTATTAATTACTCATTCTTAAATAATAAATAAATAGATAATTTAATGCGAAGATTTGATATAAATAGTTAAAATTAAATTCATCTTATATTATTTTATTATTATATAATAAAATAATTATTCTAATATAAAAATTTATATAAATAAAATAATTAAAATTTAAATTTATCTTATATTTATTAGAATTATCTTTTATATATATATATAATCCATTAACAAATGATCTTAAAAGTAAAATGGTGGGATGTTTATTTTTGGGAAACGGTGCAGTTGGACTAACGGTAATTTCGTAAATAGTGGAAAAGACGGGAGTAATAATTTGAGAGGGAGAGTGTGAATCAGGTAATGCTTATCCATATCCTATCCAAAATTTAGAGAGAGCAGACAGACAGGTAGGAAGGAAGTGGTGCGCGGTCGGCCAGTCCCATCGGCATGCTGTCTGCTTCCTTCCCTCCCTCCCCCGCTTTCCCCACTCAAACACTTACCTTTTTCTATTATATTTATTAAAATATTAAATATAAATATACTCTTTGTCTCCCCGGCCTCCTCCCTCTTTTTTTTTTTTTTTTTTTTAACAATCACGCACCACTCATTTCGCTATCCTTTATTATTTAAAATTTTATTACTTATAAATAAAATCGTGAATTAATTTACATATTAATATTAATTTATTTATATTTAAGATTTAAATTAGTATTAATTTTAATAAAATTTATTTTTTATCAATCACATTAGATTAATTTACATATTAATACATAATTACGTTTGCAACTAAATTTTTTCTATGATTTAACTACTTCTTACTCCTACACTCCCCTTCCTTTGCTTTGGATATATTCCTTCTCTTACCAAATCAATGCCAAACTGAAAAGTATGAAAAATCAAAAGCAAGTTGAGTTTTTCAACTTTTTATTTTTATAGAAATATTTTTAGGCATAAAAAAATTTTAAAAAAATTAAGTTTATAGACTAATACAATTTCATGTAATACATCAGACTAAAAAATTAAATTTTAAATTTTATACATCACATGAAATCATATCAATTTATAAGTTTATTTTGTGAATTTTTTTATGACTACAATATACTTATTTTTAACGATTTCAAAAAATAGTTTCGATTAAATTATTTGAATTATTTTTAAAATTATTCGAACAATTGGGTGCCTTTTTTTAAAAAAAAATTATTTTTATTTACTTAAAGAATATAATATTTCCAAGGGTCACTATTGGCTTGCGCATAATCTAGCTAGAATTTTTGTATCTTATGCTATGCTAATAATATTAATATAATAATAAGATACAAGGATGCTTTTCTCTTCCTTGATTCGGATAAAAGCTACATTCATTGGCACGAGCCACAAGGGGTAGGTTCGGAATCATATTCAAATATATATATATATGTATATAATAATGAAAATAATTAAAAAATGCCTTTATCTCCGCATATTCCTCTTTGACCAAACCTATTAAAAAATATATAAACTCGAGAAAGAAACCCCTTAGATGTTATATAAAATTGAAAACCAAATTAAAAAAATAAAAGAAATAAAAAGCAGTGGAGGATAATGTTTTTTATCAACTAGGAGACCCACCTTAGCTTTCATAAAATAGTAGGCATAAGGTTAACCCAACTACCACGAGTTTTCTCATTTTCTAATTTTTATCTTATATTCCATCCTTTGGCCTAACTTTCTATTAATATAAAATGTTTGCTTGTCTTATTTTCATAAGAATATATATAATGTTATTTTTAAATCTTTACACCACATTGTTATATCTTATAATTTAAATTTTATTATTTAAGTGATGTAGACGTGTACTTTACGTACATAATAAAATAATTATTTTTACAATTTATCATTTAGTGCTACAAAACCAAATATGATATTTGGACAAATCTAATAATTAAATTTATAAAACTGAAATAATATAAAAAAAAATTATAATTTATTATATCGTTTATTGAGAATTTAGGTCTCGTTTAGTTACATAAATCATTTCATTTCATCTAATTTAATTATTATAATTTTTTTATATTATCATATAAAATATAATAAATAATTTAAAATTTAAAATTTTAAAATAAAAATTATACTTATAACATTATCTGACCAAACAAGTTCCATTACGTTTTTCTATCCACCACTATGGCCAAGAAGGCAATATGTATTATGGTCGATTAGGATAGTTGACAAATGGCAATCCACGATCGGGAAGACAGAGGAATATTCTGGTAATTTCGTAGCCGCAGAGTTGAAAATGGGAAAGGCATTCCGAAGCCCAAAGCCAAAACTGGCTAAAGCTTATCCAAGAGAATAATTATATATATATATATTTATATAAATCTCCGTCCGAGGAAAATTTAAAAAAATCTCCATTTTCTTCATATTTCGAGTCCTCTATCGTTGGCTAATTATTCCAGCGATCTAAACGCACCCTCCCCGATTCTCTTCTTTTCCCAAACCGGCTCTCAAACTACGGCCTGAAATTATCGCCGCCGCAACCTTCTTCGATCGCGGGATACCTGTGGCTCAGGTTTTTGACCGTTGAAGCTCGTGTTTTTCCTCTGATCTACGTTTGAGTTGGTATGAGCTTTGTTTTGTTGAATTTCCTACGCCCCGTACGGTTGCTGAGAAAATTGTTGCAAAAAAGAGGAAGATACCGAAAGAAAATTTACGTTTTTTAATCTCTGGTGTCTCATCGGAGAATACAAGTACGAGAATAAAGAGTCTCTCGCTTCATTTTGTTTCCTGGCAACCTGACGGGGCGTAAGAGCGTTTTTCTATGATTCCAAAACTTACATCCATATGTGTATGTATATACACACACGTGTATGTATATATATTATACACGCATATTATATGTTATATGTTTGGATTCGCTGGGTTATGTGGTAATATGGACTGTTTTGGCAGGAATTTATCTAATCAAGGTGTCCTCGAGACTTTAAAAATTGGACATCTGTTTGAATTTGTTCAGGTAAGATCTTTGATTTCCAATAACGTAATTTTCTTGCTGTTACGTTGAGATCTTGAAGGTTTTATCGTAGTGGATAGCTTTAATAATGAATTGTGGTACTTCTGCGTGGTTTTTTGGTTTAGTACTACTGTTTTGATATACGAGCCATCAGAGTTTTGTGCTGTTCTCGGTTATGGCTCCGTTTTTTTTGAGGGAAAAAGTTTCCGAAAGAACTGCAGTTCACAAAAAGGTAACTTCTGGTGTGGAGGTATTGTTACTACCTTAGAAAAGATTTCTCTTGTGCAAGATTCAAAATTAGAGATCCGTTAACCTCAATGCAGCCAGAAAACGTTTTCTGAGGAAAATACTTCTCATATAAACTTTATTTTTTGATAAATTTAAAAAAAAAATCTTCATGTGTGGATATATTTTTATTACCTGCACGATCAAGGTTAGACATCCTTAAACTTAAATGGAGCCATAAACCGTTTTTAAAGATTCTTTTTCCCCTTTACATGGTAGATTGTTCGTTTTTAGAGGTTCAATATTAAGATCAATGTTAAATAAGCTGCATTTGAGATTTCTTCATGATCATTATCATCTCTTGCGGAAAATGTGGAAAGATGGAAACTGTTCTTGCTTATTTTGTGGGGGGTGGGAGCTTAAAATAACTATATACCTTAATGTCCTCAAACACACTCAAACTTGCTTGTCTATGCGTGGCATATATTGTGTTTTAGTGGGATGATTGTTATTTGATAAGATAAATGATAAATTTTGAGTTCTAATTCTCATGTACATTCGTGCATGATATTAATTGTTAACAAGAGATTGTGATGCTTCAGGCCAAAGTAAATGTTGAAGGTTTTTTTTTTTTTTTTTAAAGATTGGAACTTCATATATTCGGCTTTTAAAACCCGCAACTGGCTATTTATATGTATTTGTTATTATCTCTTCACTTTTACTTTTGCTTTGTTTCCCATATTTGGATTATATCACGATTGTGTTTACACCAATCCTTCTCTGTCTCTCTGTCTCAATATATGCGTTCAGTATTTTATTTTTTCAGAGGAAGGGTCATATTCATTTTGTGTTGACTCTGAATTAGTAATAACTCCACTTCTCAAATGTCATTTTGAATAGTTATTCGAGTTTCGGACCATATTTCAACTTGCTAGAGAATATTAGCTAATTTCCATTTCTTTAAGCATTCCTATAGAAATTAAATTCTATAGGTACCAATGTGGTGTAATTCTTGCATCTGAATGAAGTTAAAATTTTTAAATGAAAAGTATTGCGAGAAATTTTGTGAAGTTCTTAGTTTCAATTTGAACTTGGAAATTGGTGCAAACAAATAGGCATTCGCAACTTGTGCTTGCTAATCCAGCCCAAACTGAGTGCAACCTGGACTTTGGACTAGCTTGGGTTGGGGTTTTTCTGTGGGGTGGGTCTCGGGGCAACCCAAACTCAACCTTCCCAATCCATCATCCAGCCTGTAGCATCAATATTCAAGTCTAGAATTCATATAACAGGCTTGGCCACTGAGAATTCTTAGATGAGAATTTTGTGTTTTAAGATGAAATATTAAAATATTATATTTTAATATTATTATTGTTTTGGAATTTGAAAAAGTTAAGAAAAAGTTGAATAGTTTATTATATTTTATATGGGGATTTGGGAAAGTTGTAATGATGAGATGAGAATTTTGTATTTGAGATGAGAAATTTGTGTGGCCAAACCGTACCTTAAAGTTTTGTCCTTGAGTTCATCTCCTTGCAGCTATTTTATATTGTCAAGATAATGTATTTCGATGACAATTAAGAGATGATAAGTTCATGATTTAGTCATTTTATAAATTATTTTCTTGCTAAATACAGAATACTACCCCGTTAGCCCAAACTCGATGCAGTTGAAAATCAGCCTGACCCACCCCAACTTTACTACTTTACTACTTAGTTGCACAGGCTGCAGCCTGAAGGTCTAGTTCTGTTGGTTTGGGTTAAGTTCAAAGGTTCAAGGTCTAGTTCTGTTGGTTTGGGTTAAGTTCAAAGGTTCAAAAGGTTGGGCTGAGCCTGGGTTGGCCTCTAACCTGGATCAGCTCTCTCTCGTTGCAGTCGTGCCGATAAATTTTGGATTTTACCTTTAATTCGGGGAATTTTACGTTAATCTGTAAAATGTCTACAATACAGAAGTCAAATCATCGAATGGGTCTGAAACCCCAACTCAACCACCGTGATGACTGGTAAAGTATTTGCTATCCTCTTTGAGGTTACATTGTTTACCATTGAGGCCCGACTGAGGCAGCCTTTAGAAGCAACAGGTTGGGAAACCAAGATATAATTTAGTGAATTTAAAGAGGGGTCTCATGTTTAAAGCAGGTGGATTTGATTAGAATTAAAATCACAGTTAAGGAAATCACCCGAGTGTATTTCAGTTCACTGTGCATCACCATATTATGATACTCATAAAAGAGCTAGAAGCTTCTTTTAACGTCACATGGCATATCTGCTCACCACCCTTTAGCTTTGGCGCACATATTAAATTTATGATTAGTCTAACAATCACATGATGGGCACCATCTTATTTTGGTGGTGGCTCTCTAACCTTAGTTTATATAAGGCATCCCAAGTTCTACTTTGGCTTTCTGAACATTTTCCTACCAGACTGATGTTGATAATTGGTTAAACAAATTACATAATTCTGTATTCTCTTCTCTTGTCACAAAAAAAAAAAAAAATCTATATTCTCTTTGAGATGATTTATAACTTCTGATGAAAGTTCATAGTTTGTTTAAACACCTTTTCCTGGCTAATTCCTTTTTCCTCCTTTTGAAGCAAAATGGAAATTCTTTCTGATACTTCCTGCTTTATCCTTTGAGCAAATTAAGTGCATCCTTTTCCTGGTTTGTTTTAAGTAATTTTCAGAAGTGCATCAGTGAATGGTGCTTCTTTTATAACTTTTCAATCCTTCTTTATAACTCAGTACTCACATTGAACAGAAGGAGCTTGTAAAAAATGAGCAGCCATATGAAGTATGAAATCACATTTTATGTTTTTTTAATATTTAATAAATATTTATTGGATTTATTGTAGTTGGCGTAGTTGTGAAAAATATCTCATGAGAATGGCCACCTTGATACTACACTCGAGCAATCAAATAACAGACATTTTAAATTGTTTTTTAAAATAAATATTTGGATGAAAATATTTGTGTGGATTGTAGAGTTCTGATTATAACCACTTAATGATGTGTGCAATCCATTTTTTTTCCTAGGTTTTTGGATAGCTCTGCTGAAAAGATTTTTGTTAGGAAGTGTTCTGTTGTATGATTTACTAGAAAGGATTGTATCGCTTGTCATTCATGGCATCAAGATCCCGTGTGAACTTTTTAGACTTGGCTTCTGGAGACCTATTGGATGTTCCTCATACCCCCAGAGTTCTTCCACGGGTCATGACTGTACCAGGAATCATATCTGATTTGGATGGTTATGGCAGTAATGATGGGGATTCTGATGTTTGTGTTGAGAGGAAAATTATAGTGGCTAATATGCTACCTTTGCATGCCAAAAGGGATGCAGAAACAGACAAGTGGTGCTTCAGTTTGGATGAGGATTCACTTTTGTTACAATTGAAGGATGGTTTTTCTCCTGAAACAGAAGTACTTTATGTGGGTTCCCTTAAGATTGAAATAGATGCTAATGAACAAGAAGAGGTTGCACAAAAACTGCTCGAGAATTTCAAATGTGTGCCTACATTTCTACCACAAGACCTCCAGAAAAAGTTTTATCTTGGGTTTTGTAAACAGCAACTATGGCCTCTTTTTCATTATATGCTACCCATGTGCCCAGACCATGGTGATCGTTTTGACCGCTTGCTCTGGCAGGCCTATGTTTCCGCAAACAAAATATTTGCAGACAAGGTAATGGAAATAATTAATTTTGAGGATGATTCTGTTTGGGTTCATGATTATCATTTAATGGTTCTTCCCACATTTTTGAGGAAGCGGTATAATAGAGTCAAGCTTGGTTTCTTTCTGCACAGCCCATTTCCATCATCAGAGATATACAGAACTTTGACAGTTCGAGATGAGATTTTGAGGGGACTGCTAAATTGTGATCTAATTGGTTTCCATACATTTGATTATGCACGTCACTTCCTCTCATGCTGCAGTAGAATGTTGGGCCTGGACTATGAATCAAAACGGGGACACATTGGACTAGATTACTCTGGCCGCACAGTTTACATTAAAATTCTTCCTGTTGGTGTTCATATGGGTCGGCTAGAATCTGTGCTTAATCTTCCCTCGACATCTGCCAAGATTAAAGAAATTCAAGAGCAGTTTAAGGGCAAAAAGGTGATTATTGGTATTGATGACATGGATATATTTAAAGGCATCAGTCTGAAACTTCTAGCTATGGAACAGCTATTGCAGCAACGCCCAGAGCTGCAGGGAAAGATCGTTCTGGTTCAGATAGTGAATCCTGCCAGGGGATCTGGGAAAGATGTCCTGGAAGCAAAGAGAGAGACCTACTTAACCGCTAAAAGGATCAATGAGGTGTATGGTTCCCCTAATTATGAACCGGTTGTCATTATTGATCGTCATGTTCCTCGTTTTGAGAAGTCTGCCTATTATGCAGTGGCAGAATGTTGCATTGTGAATGCTGTGAGGGATGGTATGAACTTGGTGCCTTACAAGTATATTGTTTGCAGACAGGGTACTCCTTATATGGATGAAACTATGGGTATAAAACCCGATTCTCCTCGAACAAGCATGCTTGTTGTGTCTGAGTTCATAGGCTGTTCACCTTCTTTAAGTGGAGCAATCAGGGTTAATCCTTGGGACATTGATGCTGTGGCTGATGCCTTGGAAACGGCCATCACCATGCGTGGTTCTGAGCAGCAGTTGCGGCATGAGAAACACTATCGGTATGTCAGTTCTCATGATGTCGCTTACTGGGCCCGCAGCTTTATGCAGGACTTAGAGAGAGCGTGCCGGGATCATTACAGTAAGCGATGCTGGGGGGTTGGCTTGGGTCTGGGATTTAGAGTTGTTTCTCTTTCTCCTGGATTTAGGAAGTTGTCCATTGATCACATTGTCTCGGCATATAAAAGAACCAACAGAAGAGCAATATTTCTGGACTATGATGGCACTGTTGTTCCACATGCTTCTATTATTAAATCCCCCAGCCCTGAAGTCATTTCCGTTCTCAATGTTCTGTGCAAGGATCCCAAGAACACTGTATTTATTGTTAGTGGGAGAGGGCGGAGTTCTCTGAGTGAGTGGTTTGTTCCACTGGAGAAGCTGGGAATAGCGGCCGAACATGGATACTTCCTGAGGTATGTTAGTACTGAGCTTTGGACATCCAGTAGGCCTCTTTTCTATAGAATCTGAGATGCCTTTTGCTCTTTTCTTGTTGCAGGTGGAATCGATCATCTGAGTGGGAAACCAGTCCAGTGGCCGCCGATCTCGATTGGAAAAATGTTGTGGAACCTGTGATGCAATTGTATACAGAGGCAACTGATGGCTCCAACATAGAAATTAAAGAGAGTGCTTTGGTATGGCACCATCAAGATGCAGATCCTGACTTTGGATCATGCCAAGCAAAGGAGTTGTCGGATCACCTGGAAAGTGTACTTTCTAATGAACCAGCAGTTGTGAACAGGGGCCAGCATATTGTTGAAGTTAAGCCCCAGGTATGATTGATCCTCAAACCCAACTCCCTGCTCGTTTTCTTGTTTTTCTTTTACATGTGAACCTGTACAGGCTTGGCTGAAATTTATGGTTAACGTCTTGATACATGCAGGGAGTAAGCAAAGGGTTAGTTGCAGAAAAGGTTCTATTGAGAATGTTTGATGATGGGACGCCACCAGATTTTGTGATGTGCATTGGAGACGATAGATCCGATGAAGACATGTTTGAGAGCATATTAAGCACAATCTCTAGTCCATCCTTGCATACGGCTCCTGAGATCTATGCTTGCACCGTTGGCCGAAAACCAAGCAAGGCTAAGTATTATCTTGATGATGCTGCCGATGTTGTGAAGTTGCTTCAAGGACTGGCTACTGCTTCGAGTCCAAAGCCTAGGCATCTTGCCCATATCCAGGTTTCTTTTGAGAGTACTGTTTGAGTTAGAGCCAAGTGACTGGCACAGATATGCAAGTTCCATATACATGATCTATTTTTTTCGCTCCGAGGGATCTCATCTATGACCGGGAAAAAAAAAAAGTTTTTGGTATACTTAATCTGCCTGACACGATAGCAGGACCTTGTGGGATGCAATTCTGATCCTTCATGATGTCCCAAAGGCGTTTTTCACTTTGCTAGAAGTTGATTTGGTGGGCTTGTGAGAATCATGGAGAACTTGATGGTAATTTTTCGTTGTATATGGTGACATCAATCTTGTATCTCCGCCTGTTGCCCGCGGGATTATATTTCCAGATGTCTATAATGGCTGTTTGCAATTGATCGGGCACCATTACATGTATAGGAGGTACACTGGTTTTGTCACAATCAATACATGAACTCAATTTGATCTGATACCCTGTAGTACATTTCTAACGGCTAAAACCAATCATATTCTGTGTCTGCCGTTATCTGAATCATCTGCATTAGGTGCCCACCGACTTAGCATACATGTCTTGTAAATATTTTAAGCTCACGGCTTTTTGTGTCTTTTCAGTTTTGTCTTGTTTGGACAAAGATGCTTTATTCCCTGATTTTTATTGCTTGTGAAGAAGCAGAAAGGATCTTTACTGATTCACTCTGCATCATTCAACCTAGCATCTAAGTAGCCCTCGCTTTGTGAAAGGAATGAATGACATGGAAACAACCATTCATGGCGTGAAAATGATGGTCTCTTATTTCCAACTTTTGTTAATTCTAGTTTACCTTTTTCTTTGTGCCCTTATTTTTTATTCTTCTTGAATATGTGGCTGATGATTGTGATATCGAAGATGACTATAAACAAGGATTATTACATCAGCACAAGCTTCTTTTACTGGAAAATTATTAAGTACTAATGGAGTATGGATGGTGTAATATTATCATTTCATTAAAATCTGTATAAGTTATAATTGATATGACATCCTACGATACGATAAAAGTACATGTGTCTGTACTCCAAGAATATCTAATCCTCTCTCTCTTTTACGTAAATTTGAAAGTTAGTTTTCTCTGGGCTAAAAACAAATTGAATGAACCAATTTAGAGGCTAAACCGTACACGACTTGACACGATACAAACACGACTAAGAAAGTTGATATATCTGCATTTTGGACGAATTTCATGGTCCTTTTAATAAGGTAGATGTTGGGAGGAAACTATTTGCTTCAATCTAATAGGCTCGGTAACTTTGTAAAAGCAAATTCAGTTAAAGTTGTAAATTAATTTTGGAGATGGCATTATCTGTAGCTTTTCAGCCAAACTTTAGCTAAAGCCATAAAAAGAGTATTCCAATCAGCCATCCTAAAGTGTAGTGAAAATATGTAGCTTTGCACGCTCAATAGCATCCCTAAAAGTTTTATTTTAGGGAGCGGGATGCTAATGCTTTAAACTCATATTTTTATCTTGGATTGCAATACAAAACTTAACCTGTTTAGAAGTGGATGGGAGACAGGGTGAGGTAGGGAATCCCATAAAAAGAAAAAGGATACTGACTCATATGGTACTGGTACCACTTCCAACAAAGGTTCTTTTTCAGAAGAATGTCAAATGTAAACACTAAAAAACACACACCAAAACAAACAAAAATGCTCTGAACACAAAAATAATTATACAAAATTAAATTCACACAAACTGACGTAATTTTATGTGATTTATTAAATTTACTTTATAATAAAAAATAACTTTATAATATGATGTACCACGTCAAGATATATTACTTTTTAAATTTATTTTTATAAAATTGCTTTATGACTAAAATATTTCTAAAATAAAAAAAAGTCAAGATGTTAAATCAAGCATAAAACAACAGCAATATTATAGCTTTCACAAAGTTTCTTTGAAACTATAATTAATATATTTAATCATGGATGGTGTCGTGCCAACAGATGTCTGCTGCAATGTGTACTTATTTAACCCTTTGTTGACAATGATTTTTGCTTGGCTTGAATGCCAATTTGACAAATTTCAATTCGCTTGGGTCATTATGTAGGCTAAAACAGTCAACTTGGTTGGCCATAATGGTTTTCTCAATATCTTTAATTAAATGTATGTATGTATGTATGTATGTATGTATGTAGTTCATAATTTTAAATCTCAAACAAATTTTTAAAATTCTTAAATATTTTTAAACATTTTAACGTCTATTTTTAATTTTTACTGAACTCTAAAAGTCGTTCCAATAAGTGTAATCTTCATGCCTTCTAACGTTATTTTTTTAAAAATCAAAATCATGCTTAGCAAAAATAAAACTAGGGCAGGTTTGGTAAATATGTTTCAATTCAAAATTTTCATCTCAACTCAAAATTTTCATCTCATCATTACAACTTTTTTAAATTTCCACACAAAATATAATATACAATTCAACTTTTTCAACTTTCAATTCAACTTTTTTAAATCTCAAAACAATAATAATACTCAAAAATAATATTTTAAACTTTTATCTCATCTCAAAATTCTCATCTTACTTATCAAACATGTTCCAAGTTTAGTGTCCCGTGATATTTTAATTTAGATGAAAACATATTAATAGTTTTCCATTTGAAGAGGGTAAATTATTTATGTAAATTTTTATTCAAAGAGATTTAAAAAATGACGTTATTCATTTTAAATTTAATAATCTGAAAATAGATATGATATATTAAATAGTAAATAATTTTGAATAGATAATTTTTATTCAGTAAAACTCAAAGCTCTTATTATTAAAAAAAATAAAAACTTTTTGAAAAATTTCCAGCTGGCTATGAATGAGATTCTCGATTTTCGAGCCGAAACGGAAAGGTATGTTGCGTAAGAGGATATGCCAATCAAAATGCAGGAGCCATTCACATTGTTTGTTGCCGCTGTTTCATTTCACATGGGGATGGTTTCAGAATCTTCCAGCCGACTTTCTGTGGGGGTGTGGAACTGAAACTTCCCACGTCACTAGCGTTCAATTCATATGATTGGCCTGTTCTCCCCCTAACTCAGCCCTCCACGACTGGCCGCTGCCTCACTTCAACTTCCCCTTTATCAATCCAATTTATCTGTTTTACCGACATTTCTATTTTGAGAAAATTTATTTCAAAGTATATACTTTATTTATCATAATTTAATTTAAAAGATAAATTTTAAATTTTAAATATTATAAATTAGGTTTTGCTAATCATTAGATATGTATAAGAATTGATCGGACCAGCTGCAACCAACAGGAATCAGCAACCAGAGTCAAGAAGCGGCTGGAACCTGTCAATTGGTGGCTGAAACTTGTTTAAACCAACGTCGGTCGGTTCAGCTCTAATTTGAACTAATATTAAACTGTCAAACCGATCGATGGTATATATATGTTTATTTGTTACATATGAAACGACCTTGTTTCACTTAACTAAAAGAAATGTGTCATTTTGAACATGAATTTTTTTTTAAAAAAATAAGGTCAAATGGCATCGTTTCAAAGTAGGGTTTAATAACACCGTCTGGTCTCTCTCTCTCTCTCTCTCTCTCTCTTAACTCTCTTCTCTTATTCTCATTCTTCTTCTTCCTCTTCCTCTCGATGCTGTCCCTCCTAGGTCCCAAGTCCCACTATCCTAACCTCCTCCGGATTCTTATGACCCCCATAAAAGTGAAGCTGCTGCCCCCCAGTTCTGCAGACCCCCACATTGTTGCTACCCTTCGTTTGTTAAATCCACACATCGCCGAGCTTCTCTCAACTTTGTTACTCTCAATCTCCAATGTTTCCGCGACTTAAAATCAGCTTTTTGTTTGTTTTTTTGTTTTAATTTGTGATTTTGTTGTGAATTTTGAGTTAATTTATTATGAATTTTTTTTTTAAATTTTTTTGTGAATTTTGAGTTGATTTGTTTTGAAATTGTGATGTGAATTTGGGATGGATTAATCACCGACAAATCGATCTTCGAACCGATCACCACCGGCCGTAAGCTTTCGGCCAGTTCTCTCCCTCCTTGTGGACCAGTTTCAGTCGACATCATAGTTCAAAAAAACTATCAGTGTGGTATGGTTTTGGTTTTGGACCAAAACCGCACTAATGCCTTCGATTTACACCCCTACTAATCATCATTTCTACACCACACACCACAATCTTTTTTAATTTTTTTTTTGTTTTATTCTTCTTAAAGTAATTGAATTCTTCTACTTATTAACCATACACCACATATTTGGTAAGAGAAAAAAAATTTAAAATTAAAAAATTATATGTAGTTTATGTTGTGTAGGGATGTTGAGTATATTTTTTCTTATAAATTAAATGAGAAATGATAATTACAATTGTGATTGTGTAAGCGCCCCACAATCACTTTTGAAAAAAGTGAATAAATACGGGACTTACATGAAAAAAATTAATTTTTTAATAGTAAATCTCACTCTTTTTCAAAGCCACTACACGGTACTTGCACACTCCACGACTGTACATAGCATTACTCAAATTACATTAAGTCATGTGATTTTAAATAACACTACTTTTCTATTCTGTTACCATTATGTCATATAATTAATATTGTTTTTATGCTAGAATCTTTTATGGATAATGATAGGCTTAGTACATTCTTACTGCTTCTTTACTATTCTATAGTGCATTTGAATTTTTTTATTTATTATTATTTTCTTTTAAGTATTTTTTTAACATCCTTAATCATTAAGAAAAAAATTTAAAAATATACAATGTCACTAATAGTCACTTCCTTAACCATTAAGTAAAATTTTAAAAAAAGATTAAAATGAATAGTAAAAGAGTGGTAAGAGAGTAGTAAGTCTACCATTATTTATCTTTTATCTATATCATATTACCAACTCTCTCTTTCTCGTATAATTATTAGTTTTTTTGTCTTTCAAATAATGTTAGGGCATGAGTTAATCGTGCCAATTGATTTTATTGGGAATGTTTATTGTCATTTTTACGTTTTTTCACCCATCTTAAACACAAAATCTTAATAATTTACAGCAAATATATTATTTGACAACGTAAAATATTTAGTCGAGTGGGTTGAGTGCTGCCAACTTGGGTCCTCCCTAGATTTTTCGGTTTTGCTAAAGGGAGATGAGGCCCTGGCTTCCTTCTCATTCTCCCTCTTCTTTCCTCATTCTTTCATTCACCTACATTGTCTATTAAGATTTATTTTGCTTTCTTCAAGGTCAAAAAAGACGGATTTATAGATTTCCGACAACTCCCGAGAACATACACGTCATAAGCAGATTTACAGGTCGAAAATTGTTTGGAGGAAAGTGGTATTTCTGCGAAAATCACCTCACGTGGTTCTCACGTGCTACCCTTTTCCGGCAGCTCTTCTTGACACATACGCCAAATCATCGGACTCGTCACCCCCAAACCTTTTAAATCTAACTTTTGTAGCTGAAAATAGACAAGTGTGTTACTTTCACTAGCCGTCACAGATTCTAAAATCTATCAGAATTGGTCCAAACTGTAATCCGTCCTTTTTCACATATATCTTATTGTTTTCCTTTTGATTTCTTTATTGTTAGTTAAAATGAAAAAAAGAGTTCATTTTTTGAATGTTTGTCTGTAGAGGTTGAGTCATCTCTTTCTATGAAAGGCAAGATTGAGTCTCTGTTTAGGCATAAAGTGTCATCTTTGGACGGTTGTCTGTAGAGAGTATTAGCAATAGTGAAGATCAGACGAATCATAAAAGGAAATAATATACTGGTGGAGTTCTAAATGCATTATTTTGATTTATGATGTCATGTTTGATATGGGTCCCAGAATGTATACAGTCATGAATGTAAGTTTCTCTAATGAATAAATGATTATAGTTTCCCTTTAAAAAATTATTATTAAAAAAAACTTGGATCCTCTCTAATTATTCTATAGAATTGGACGATCTAATGAGAAATAGATACAATATTAAATATTAATGTAGAGTTACACAAACAACATTTAACGATGGAAAATGTTGGAAAGAAAAAACAAAAAAATAAAGAGTACAATTTGCACTAGAGGCACGTCCAGTGGTCAAACCTGGGCGGCACAGTAGCACTAACCTTTAATGATATGAGAAATCATATTTGCAATCATATAGTGTACAAGTACTATACAATCTCTTTAAAAAAGTGAGTAAATATAATACTCACACGAAAAAAAAAAATTAATTTTTTAATAATAAACCTTACTATTTTTCAATACAATTATGTTGTACTTATGCACACTACGATTGTACATACAATTACTCCAATGATATAGAGTTCCGAAGACTATCACTTTTCCAAGCTCAACCATTTAATTGTGTCAGCCATTTGAGTATAATCACTTCTACCTCAACGGCAATCTTACAAGTTTTGCATGAAAATACGTTGTCAATTTTTTCTTCTTCTTATGAAAATATAGTTTAATGTAATACGTTAGATAGTATGTAAAATTATTTTTATTGTAGAGTAGATATAACATATCATATAAAATTATGTCAGTTTATAGATTTACTTTTTTAAAATCTCGATATGGTTGTAGCAATTTTCTTTTCTTATTTAAAAGGGCATTAAATAATTTTGTATCGAGCCTAAATTCTATTAACAACTAAAATATCAAAATATTATTGGTTAGCAAGATAATGCAATATTAAAGCAAAAAGAACATGTATATGTAGGGAAATAAAGTGATTGGTGTAGGGTTAAAATAATTATTTATGTACCGGTTACATGAATAATAGTAAAATTTTTGTGTATATATCAAGGTTCAAATTTGACACGAAATCATTAGCTCTATCATATCATTCCCTTAAGCTCTAAGCATTTTCAATTTTAGTAAGAACGACAATAAATGAAGGCTGGGGGAGAATCTGGTCTGCCGAATAGAAAGGGCATTCTTTGTGTTTGGTCTTTGAAAGCCACAGCTAGAATTTAGGTAGAGAATAAATGCGATAGTGTTGGCTGTGTGAATCAGTAATATATAATTGACAATTTTGTATTGTATTACACAATACTACAACATCATTAATCACATCATATGATTCTCTCTCTCACACTCACTCTCTCGCTCGCTACCACTGTCCCCACCCAGGCACTGAACACTCTTTGCTTTTCACCTTCCTTTTCCTCTTAACTTTTTCCCTTGTCTCTTTCCTCCTTGCCATCTTCCACTCTCTCACACCCTTAAACGCAGTGCCCTTTGCTGCAAACTCAAAACCACATCCACGCTCTAGAGCTTCTCACCCAGTTCTGCTCATGGACTAATGTTTCTGGTAATGCTGAAAACTAGAATCCTGCAGGTCTGAGCTGTTCTTGGGGTTCGTTTTGAGAACAGAAGCAATGGGCAAGTATGTGTTGATTTTGGGTCTTACTCTTTTGGTTCTGTTTGGAGGTGTCTCATCAGCTACTACTTCTTCTCCTGCAAGTGAGTGACCCATTCTCTACGTGTGTTTCTCTGTGTACGTTAGCTCAAGAGCTTGCCTTTTATTTGATCTGAGTTTTCTATGCATCTTTTTTCTTGAAGCAGAGATTATTAGTGGGTTTTTCTCAAATGCGGTATCTGTGTTTATGAAATGGTTGTGGTCACTCAAAGCAACAACCAAAACAGGTATAGATCTCCGGAAGTAGCAACATTTTCTTTGCTTTCTGTTCTGGTTTTTGTTTTTGATGAAGGGGTTTATGGAGATCAGGATATGTTATCTGAAATGGTGGGTGACAATGGGATTTGTGTGTGCAGCGATTCCTGTTCGTCCGATGATGAAGTTCGAGAGTGGGTATACTGTGGAGACGGTGTTTGACGGAAGCAAGCTTGGAATTGAGCCTTACTCTGTTGAGGTGTTGCCCAGTGGAGAACTTTTGATTCTGGACTCTGCCAATAGTAATATGTACAGAATATCTTCCTCTCTTTCTCTATGTAAGTAGGTGCTTCTGTAATGGCGTGAAAATTTTGTTGGTTGATGGTTCATCTTGTTTTGGTGAATTCGTTTCTGTTTTGTTCAAAATTTTTGTTTTGTTATGGTTTCCCTTTAGTTTCTGCTTCTATGGTTACCCATTCTGAAAAGTTAAATGGGCTTGATTTGTTAGACAAAACCTCTGCCTCTTTCGATCTCGGACGTTCATTAATTCAGTTATAGTCTCTTGTCATAAATATGAATGTCAAGGTTAACGGCTCTGTTGTTGAACACATGATTGGTCATTAGCTTTCTTTAGTTGTTGAACACAGTAGGTAGGTACAATGTGTCCTATAGCAAAGTTCCTATAGCACCCTTACTCAAACTTTTTTGCTATTTGTTTTTTATATGCTCTTTAAGACGAGCTTGGGGAGTGAGATAAGATGAGAATTTTGTGAATGGTTGTGAGATAGTTTGAATTGTTTTATGGGATTTTGTTGAATAAGAAATATTGTAATTAAAGTTAAAATATTGTTAGAATATATTTTTTTAATATTGTTTTTGTTTGGCGATTTGAAAATTTTGAATTATTTTTTATTTGAAAGTTTGGGAAAGTGGTAATGATTAGTTTGAAAGTACTTGTTTTTGAGTGATGTTTGGGAAGGAGATAGGATGGGACGAGATAAGATGAGATGAGAATTTTGGGAATGAAACTTTTTCCAAACAAGCCCCTCAATAACGTGAGACTTATATATTTATAACTACCAGAACAATATATCAGTATCAGTATATGTTCTTGGAATATATTACCATCAGTAGTTAAATCTGGGAGTCTAGTTTAAGAAAAAAAGGAATACCTCCTGCCATCAATTTGGGGTTATTATAAAGTTTCTTATCTAAAGTGGACAAACTTAGACCCTAGAATGTGTTCCATTTGCTACTATATTAGCATTCTAGTTCCATAATTTCTAAATTAGACTTAACCAACAAAAATTATAAACGCAACCGAGCCCTTAAGCATATAAGAATCGTACTACAATTCTTTCAGATTCGATCACTCTGACATCTAAAGAAAGCAAAAAAGTTGTATAAGTCAATTGGCATCTGGGATGTTTATTGCTTCCCACTTTTAGATTATGTCATGCTTATCTCATAATTATGACCATAAACTCCATTATCTTATAATTGAGTTGATGCTTGACTGGCCTTTTTATTGTCTCCACATTTTCTGTGCTTGTAATGATTTTTAAATTTATTCGGAAACTGCAGACAGCAGGCCAAAGCTGGTTGCAGGATCACCTGAAGGTTATTCTGGACATGTAGATGGGAAACCCAGGGAGGCAAGGATGAACCAGCCAAAGGGCTTCACAGTTGATGACAGAGGAAACGTTTATATTGCAGACACTATGAACATGGCTATTAGGAAGATAAGTGATGCTGGTAAATGCTATACGTGTATTGTTTAACAGTTCCATTACCAAAACCAAGTTTTCGTGACCAAATGTTCCCTGTCTCTTTTTATCTTTATAATTTCTATCCAGAAGGACTTGGGATTTTATCTGATTGTAGAAATCATTTTTTTATGTTTTTCTTATTAACATTAAATCATTATAAAATGATTATAGTATTGGTATAAGAGTTGTGAAGTTATATTTATTTCAAATATGGTTGTAATTCTACTTGTAGGAGTTACAACAATTGCAGGAGGAAAATGGGGCCGTGGAGGGGGTCATGCTGATGGACCAAGTGAAGATGCAAAATTTTCTGATGACTTTGATGTGGTCTACGTTGGAAGCAGTTGCTCCCTACTTGTCATCGACAGAGGAAACCAGGCTATCAGGGAGATCCAACTCCATTTCGATGATTGTGCTTATCAATATGGAAATGGTTTTCCTCTTGGTAATCTAGTTCATCCAAATTTCACCCTTCAATATTTTTCTATACTACAGAACAATATACTCTTTTCAATTGTTACAGGAATTGCAATGCTTGTCGGGGCTGGCTTCTTTGGTTACATGCTTGCATTGCTGCAACGTAGAGTGGGTACAATTGTGTCTATCCATAATGTGAGTATTTAATCCCGTCTTCTACTTGCTGGGGATATCTTGACTGTGTTTGGAAGTTGTGAAATTTTTTTATCCAGGAATACCTTCCAGTCTAGTTTTACATCTTGTACCTAAAGAAAAAGCTGTTGTAAGCAAAATCTGTTTGGTAAGATGTAGGAAAGTAATTTTTTTAGTACCGGTTTCACACCATGATTTCATGATATGCATATTACTGTTTTGCATAAGGAAATCCAGCATGAGAGTAAAATAGATACATATTTTGAAGTCCAAAATACTCCTGTATTCCCTTAGCATAAATCTAGTCCCCTAGCACCTTTTATGACGACATGAAACAGTCAGTCACCTTTTATCTCATGGTTTTGAAGGATCAGGATGCAACAGAGAAGAGCATTCCACCAAGTCCATATCAGAAGCCTCTAAAGTCAGTCAGGCCACCATTAATCCCAACAGAAGATGAACCAGAGAAGCAAGAAGAAGGCTTCTTTGGATCTATTGGAAAGCTGCTTGTCAACACAGGGGTGTCAGTAGTGGAGATTCTAGGAGGAATATTTCCGGGGTTTAGAAAGAAGCCAATAACCTATCAATATCAAAGCCAACAGCAGCAACAAAAGCACGCAAATGCTTGGCCCATGCAAGAGAGCTTTGTAATACCTGATGAAGATGAACCACCCCCTTCAATTGACACCAGAACTCCCACTCCGCGTAAAACCTACCCTTTCATGTCCAAGGATGCAGAAAAGATGCACCAATTGAGGCAAAGTCGAGTTTTCTCTAATGGGTGGGATAGTGATCTTCAGCAGCAGCAGCACCACCAGCAGAAACAGCAGCATCATCATAGGCATCATTCATCCATCCCATACACTTACTATGAGCAGAGCTGTGAGAAAACCAATGAGATTGTCTTTGGGGCAGTTCAGGAGCAGGATGGAAAACATGAAGCTGTGGTGATAAAGCCTGTCAATTATGGAGATCCCATGTTTAATCATCACAATGTTAACTCTCGAATTAATTCTATGGGCTATCGCCATGGCTATTGATGCTAAACTTATAAGCAATTCATAGTTTTGATCCCATTCCATCTGAATATTATCAGTCCTTCGATATTTAGGTTATAGGTGGTATCAATTATTTCTTCTGGGAAAAAGAAAAAAAAATGGAGTGTCTGTTGGGAGCTTTGCAAATGTAAAAATCTCAGACGCGGAAAAATATTGTAAGGCCAGTGTTTGAAGTTTGAGCACTGGCGTCTGTCCCTCCTCCTTTTGTGTTATTCTAGGATGAGCTTTTAGCTAATGCTTGGATTTGCTTCTATAGAAAATTATCGTGTATTTATTTGATTTCTTATACTTTATAATATTCAAGATATTTTTATTGTAAATTAAAAACAATAGTCTAATAAAATTTTGTATAATTTATTAAATCAGTTATTATTTTGATGGTGTGTTTATAAACAACTGAAAAGAATCTAAAAGACCTAAATCTTATTAAACTTAATTTGATATCTTACGTTAGATTTGAATAAATCATTTCTTTATTTATTAACAGTGCTATGCTTCTGTTGGTACCCAAGGACACAGACTTGTCCAATTTAGAGTTTTTTCTAAACGAGAACAACCGTCGGCCCACACAGAGAAGAGATCCAAAAAGCTCGACTGCCAGAGTGTTATGAAATGGGATGGGAGCGTTCATTTATTTATTTATTTTTTGCAAACCAGGAGTTCAAACTGCAAAACTTCGTCTGGAAAAGATCCATCAGCAAAAGCCAAACTTCTGATTTTCATCTCACAAGTTAGTCAATATTTGGAAGGTAAGGCTACTATGCCGCCCAAATATACCGCTGGGCGTACCGTCCAGTGTAAAATTTTTTTTTTTATTTTTTTATTTTTTATTTTATATTTTTTTAATCACTTTCTTAATCACTAACTAAAAAAAAATACCAATACACTTAAAATCACTTACTTAATCACTAAGTAAAAAAAAAAATTTTACCCTGCGGTCAACCCCAGGCGGCACAGGGGCTTTATTCTATTTGGAAAGGCAACTCTACTGTAAATTAATCAGATCAACGGCTACTGAGGACATGTTCGGATAACGAGATGAAAATTCTATAAATAATGATGAGATGCTTATGAACAGTATTAAAATAATTTGAGTTAAGGATGTTTTATTAAGTTTTGAAAATGAGAAAAAAATTAAATAAAAACATTATAGAGTGAACATAGTTTTTAATATAATTACTTTTTTAAAATTTGAAAAGGTTTTATCCTGCCTTTTATGTTGCCTTTTATGTTTTATTAGGAAGTTTGGGAAGATTATAGTAATTAAATAATAATTAGATAGAAAAGTCAAATATGTGAATTTAAAAAGTGTTTTATATTTAAATGACGATTGAGAAGAAAATTGAGTCCACCTTAAAATACATAAGAATTACGGTGTTACACAAACAAGGCCCAAATCTCTTCTGAAAAGACACTGCAATAAAACCAACAAACCTCATACAAAGGAGTGATAGAACCAAGCAATCCAGTGCGTACAAGTAGCGTGGAAAATAGTCATTAACAAATCATTGGAACTAAATACTTACATAGAAGCCACATCACAAGGAAATTGCCTTTCAATTCGTTTCATTTCCGCTTAACCAAACCTGAAGTGGCGGCTGCCAAAGAACCGTCCATTGGAGTTGTATCTTTAGCCAGATGCTCAAGACCCATGATGTTATCCTGTATCATAGCATTGACCCTTCCACTGCGGCTGGACAAAACGTGACTTCCCTCCTTGCTATCATAATCATGGTTGTTGAAGTCGGCCATATTTAACAACTCCAGACTACTATCAAGAGTTATCAGATCCCTCAATTGCTCATCATACATCTCTGACTTTGTTATCTTACAACTACTTATGTCATCAGAATCGATCAAAGATATAGTTTCCTTGTGCAAGACTAGAGGTTTTACTTTATTAATTCTAAACATAAGAGATATGTGAGAGAGGCTCAACCAAACGAGTCTCCTCAAGAGTGCATAGTGTGGGGAGCTAGCAGCTGCGCTTTTGATGTCGAAGCAGAGTATCAGTACTGGTTTCCCCAGAAGAATTAGGCGATGTTTCCATGTCTTGCTGAAAAGGAGGGGCCTGGAGCCTTCCTGTCTACAAAGTTTAGTCAGACAAGGTGTAAGCAATTGTGCCTACTATTAAAAAAAAAACAGATGAAAGATGCGAAAGACACTTACACTAGGAATGATATAAGGGCGAACTGCAATCCCAACAATTAAGCCAAGTAAACATGAAAGTCCTAATCCCAGAAGCCATGTTGAAACTGCTCCCATTGCTGGAAGAAGGAAAAAAATTGTAGATGCTAAATCTTTTTAAGTATAAGAAGCCAAGAGATCAGTAATGAAGAACAAACAGAGGAAGCACAATTATAACGCGCGCAAAGCCCCCAGCCGCCCCCCCCTTCTCTTGACAAATAAAGTGAGGAGGCTGAATCTGCTACTGGAAAATGGATACAAAGCAGCCATAAAAGCCCTTAAGAAATATCATGAGTTACACACACACAAAGGGAATTGGGAATGTTGTCAGCTGGTCCTGATGGCAAAAGAATCGCATGCTTTTCACACATCTCCTGCATACTAAAAAACATTCTTTTTACAATGAAGTAAAATGCAACCAAAAAAAGTTTTGAAATTTGCGTCTTTCTCAGAGAGATCTCACAATTGTGAAACTAACTAGAATATTATGCACTTAAAATATGAAGAAAAAAAGAATTTCCAACTGTCATGAAAATGAAATGCAATATGTAGATACAATGGATAAACTGGATGGACAATACCACAGATTAACTGAGTTTGCTGTGATGGGACCTCAAACTCACAGCTAATCTAGAACTATAAACGTTACGAAACAAGCACCCTCTGCCCCTAAAAATATCACTATATATGCAAAATAATCATCACATACATTAGCAGTAGAAACATATAGTCCTTAAAAGCTCACCAGCATTAGAACCCCGAGCACAATCCTCTGCCTTGAGACTAATATGGCGGACCAGTTGATTCCCATGATCTGCAATTAGCAAGGCACATAACTCAGGAATAAAAGATATCTCAAAATCATCTGAGAAGGATGCATTCTGTGCCGGTCCATCCACATGGCCCGCTTTCTCTGAATATCCTCCAGCAATTGTTGTCACACCTAAACATCAAAGTCATTAAGAAAACAGCTTTTTAGTACCACATGCCCATAAGGAGACATGCTAAGTTGCTAACGCTTTCAAAAAAATTGTAACATCCAGAGCATCAGTGTCATCCTAGAGCATAATTACTGAGTAGTGTGTCAACACCAATTACTGCACACAGTGTGTACAGAGTAGCCATATAGCGATCATTCACATAAAGGTAATGGCTTGAATTGAATTTTTAACATTTGCAATAATGCCTACCATCTATCACCCAAACCTCCATTTGAGGTGGAAGAGCAAACGCAAAAATGAAGTTTAAGGAGGTATTCTACTACTCCAATCTACATCCTTTTTTTACCCTCCAGAATCACCTCAACCAATTACGCAAGATATTATTTGAATACCATATAGCTATTTTCTTTTTGGATTCACTGGAGGCCCATTGGCCCTATAGCCAGGGACGAAGCCAGGATTATAAGTTTGGAGGGGCTGGTCAGGTGTAGAATAAATAGTTGAATTGAAAATTTTTAGGAACACCTTTAACAAATTGATAAAAAAACAAGTAAAAAATAAGAAAGAAAAAAATATATGTCGAACTTGCATTCTTCAGTGAATACCGGTAATTTCGCATCTAAGCTTTTCATATATTGCAATTAAGAGAAGAGGTTGAACCATGAAAACAATCTATATAAGAATTATAAAAAAGAGGTAATATATGTAAACCATAAACTAAGTTTTGTACTTTGCTGAATAATGTATAGTAGTAACGTCATATGTCTAAAATTTTTAAGTACCACAATTACATACTACGCGCGGGCTGGGGGGGGTTGTATAGCTGATTGAACCTCTCGTAGTCTGACAAGAAGTTTGGGACTGAGGGATGAGGGAGTGCTACATACGTCCATACGCATATGTATCTATTTATACAGATTCACAAGGCGCGTGTAAATACAGAGGTGATGACTGCTCTACAACCAAACTAATTCCACTCTATACTTACTATTATATGGCTACATTCTATATCATCCCTTCAAATCATTACCAAATTATTACTCAAAAATAACAAAACAACAACCAATAACAGCAACGAAAACGATTTAAGTATAAGTGCGAATGGAGAGAGGGAGAGAGATGGGACCTGAGTCGCTAATCTTTCGAATGATACGGTTATTCTTAATATCAGCGACATAAACATTCCCTTTAAGATCGATCGCAAAGCTCCGAGGGCTATTGAAACGGGCCGAACTCAATTTCCCGTCCGAATACCCGAGACCTCCAGATAAACGTTTCACCACACTCTCTGCAATTACTCCATCAGACCGATACTCACAGCTAAATAGATACAATAAAATAACAACACCAACAAATTAAACCCAAGACTTTCGGTTTCAGTTTCAGCACCTTGGGATGCGGGAAAAGATATGGTGTAGAAGGCACTACTGGCAGAATCAAGCACTACGAGGTCCGAAGAACCAGATCGAGGGAGAACCGAGTGTGGATTCATGCCAAGCTTGTGGCCGTTGATCACTGTACTCACCGTGTACCCGTCCTCGAGAACGACCTCGGCCAGAGCTGAAAACGATAACGAAAGGTTTAGGTGCGAAACGGTAGAGGCAATCAACACTTTTTTCAGAATCTTCAGAGGCCATAAAATAAATAGTCGTAGATATGCGATTAAGGTCGCCGTTAAGTATATTACTTAATATAAATATTTGTTTACCGTGAAACGAAGCGAGATTGAAAATGAAGAAGAGAGCGAGCGCAGACGCCATGATCGCGCGCTTGATTGTGTGTGGTTTCCCTCAGAGTGCAGTGCATGCAAACTGCAAAGCTGCAAACGCTCTTTTTACCTTTACCTTTATGCAGGAGCGATAGGGCAGAAGAGAGGAGAATCGTTTAGGTGAAAGACAAGTGCACTTTCTTATAGCATTTTTTTATGGAAAATACTATTGCCACAGACAATTGTTTGCCGAAATTTTATTTATTTATTTTTAGTTTACTTTTATTTATTTATTTTTAGTTTACTTTTACTCAGTGATTAAGTAAAAGTTTTTAAATGAATATGTGATTTTTTTTTTAATTTTTAAAAATGTTTTAAATGACTTAAAAAAATGATAAAAGAAAAAGAAAAAAAAAAACAGAATTACACTTATCGGTAGAGGAATCCACCGTGTACATAGCAGGCTCTCTTTTTACAAATCATCGCTAACCACGTGGCAGGCTAATAATGGATCCAGACCGTGAGATGCCCCGTTTGACAGTTATCGAGATAATTAATTTTAAATTCATTCTAATATCTAATTTTAAGCTCAATTTAATATCTAAATATTTAATTTTTAAATTATTAAATTTATCTCATATCAAAACATCTTTACACATAAGATTTCACAACCTTTTCTCAATTCAATGTCACTTTACCTTCATGATCCATAACCTTTTTCAATATTTCATAAATATATCTAAATTTATTTTAGGTGGATTCCATAAAACTCACTCAATTATATCAACTCACTACTATTTATAGAGAACTTAATTCATCTCAACTCAATTCAACATCCAAACGGGCCCGAGAGTTTGGGAAGTCTTTCTTGCGGATAAAATATATATAAAAAAATTATATTAATTATCCCTACACTACACATTTAATTTAATTTTTTATATTTTTATTCTTTTTTATTTAATAATTATGTGATATAAAAATAATAAATACAAGAACTTAATTAGATTAATAGTAATAAAAAAAGAATTAAAATAAGTATGGTGTGTAATGTAGACTGCTGGATAGCAAAATTCAAAATATATTACCTACGACAATGATAGAACTGTCGAGAAAGGTGATAGAGCTATCGAGAAAAGTGATCCTTGCATTGTATCAATAGTATAAATTGTATTTTTTTCAAATATTTTTTAAGTCTTTTTAAATATTTAAAAAAATTTAATTTTTTTAAAAAAATTACTTCTTTAATTATTAAATTAAAAAAAAAAAAGTGTTATCACTTGTAGGCACCATTCTTGATGCCTAAGCATTTTCCTATTACCTAAAGGTAAAGCGGACAAAAAACTTTAGTCGTTACTTTTCTTTTTAAGATTCTTTTCATACATCTTTTGTCTCAAAGTCTTGACTCTTGTCTTTCAAGTCACTCCCTAAGTCCCCTCGCCTAAGGGTGTTAGTTTATTGGTAGGGGTGTAACCGGTCCAGTTCGGTCCGATTTTGGATAAAATTTAGGAACGAACCGGTTACCTTCCTAAACCGGTACTCCGATTTTATCGGTTTCCGGTCCGGTTCGATCCGGTTTTACCGGTTTTAATGTACTATATTATATATTATATAATATAGTATATTATGTATATAATACTATAGTGATAATATATTATAGTATATTATAATATATAGTGATATAGTATTAGTATAACTATTAATATGCACTATATAATATTAGTATAACTATTAATACAATAAGCAAAATGATATAAGATTTTAAAATTTAATGCTATATTAATTAGTAATTTATCATATAATACAAAACTATTTTATATATAGTTATATATTATATATAAATGTTATATACAATATAAAAAATTAATATATATATAAATCGGTCCGGTCCGGTTTTAAAAAAAGAAAAATTGAAACCGGACCGATTTTGACCAGTTTTAAGAAAACTAAAATCGGTACCGGACCGAACCAACCTTGGGACCGGACCGATGCCACCGGTTTGGTTCGGTCTGGTCTGGTTTACCGGTTTATCAGTTTTTTTTTACACCCCTATTTATTGGTCCGACCAGAAAATTTAGTTGGATTGAATGGATTGGTCTAGATTAGACCGGACATATATCGATTTGGTCCGGTTTATATAACTTTAAAATTTTGGTTTGTGGTCCATTCTTGGATTATGAGTTTTTTTATCAGACCAGATCGGTAGAAGTATATAATATATAAAATATTATATATATTACTTTATATAGTAATTATATAAGTTAATTATGTAATTTTCATCTAATTTATCACAATTGACCATATGTATTTAGAGTTTGGATAATATTACATTTTTCAATTTTATTTTTCCAATTTTTTATTTTTAACTTTATTATGATGATTGCTAATTCTCAAATCTTGATCATTTTTTCAAATTTTTTAGGCTATATTCGAGTACAAAATGTGCAAATAATGATAAATAGTTGATATTCAAAGTGTAAATATTGACAATTTTTTTTTTTTTTAGATGGGCTGGAAATACACATTACAAGTGATTTTTAGCTTTTTGTATGTTTGACCCATTTTACACTGGCCCTAACCAAATTGGACCGAGCACACCGATAGATAACAATCTGATCTGGTCCATAGGGATAATCAATTTGGAAAAAGGGCAGGTTGAAATTTTCGGTTCAGTCTAAAATTACCCAGACCGGATTGGACCAATTATACCCTACCCTCACAGATTTCTTTTTTGGGTGAGTAATGATAAAATTGGGATTTCTAAAAGATAGTGATGAGTTCATTATCTCTATCTTTTTATTTTACTAGAACTTTGTTAAGCCTTTTTTACAAAAATGATTTGAAATTTGAAGGAAAAATAAAAATAAAAGTGATTTTTTCAAAACATTACAGGAGGGAAATACTCAGACCTAGGGATGAGTAAACAATACTTGCACCCTAGTGTGAGCAAAACTAGTCGACTCTTGGGCGAGCAATGAGTGTTTATACATGTCCACTGGCGAGTAAAGAGTACTCAAACCCCAAGGTGAGCAATAGTGAAAGAGTATGAAGGTTCGACTAAGGACTAAAAGTGATTGTTCAAAGGAATGACAAGAAAAAGTGTTTAAAAATATAATCAAAATGAACAGTGTTTCGACAAAATGGTAATACTCCCATAAAGGTATTGGTCTTACAAGTTGGTGAAGGACAAATGAATTTTCAAGTGAAAGAATTGTGCACAAATGATCTCTATTTATAAATCACAAGGCACTGGTTGGCAAGGGGCACAACCATTAGTAAGTGACACAACATTTTGACTCAATCAAACGGTTGTATCTCTTGACACTTTCTCAACCAACAATCCGTTTGGGAACCATCACCATGAAAAGAGTGCAATCCATGGGATACACCATTTGGTGTGATCACACCCATTAGATTTTTATTTCCCACTTTAACACACAAAAATGATGATTAATCCAATTGAGTATATTACCTTAGTATCAATGTAGACTTTCCACAACTTAACTCTCATATGTAACTCCTGCAGATCGGCGTCTGAACAGGACATGCCTTTATGTGCACACTCTTTTGTCATTACTTTATCTGACCGCACCCTTTATCATAGTGCCCCAACTTATCACATATTAGAGGTGATTTCGTTTCACTAAATCTCTAGTAAATGATATCAATTCTTCATGATTAAATTATACATTTGTCACAATTGACGACTTCAACCGAATATATCAAACATGTGTCGACTTACGCTGAATTCTTATTCAGTACTTCCTCTAAAGTTCATTTCTGAGGCTTTCTTTAATTACTATGTCAGGAATTTTATAAATGATTAACCCTTCATCGTGGTAATCAACTTCACTGAACTTTTATTAAGTACTTTCTCTGACATCATTTCTTAGACTTTCCTTAATTACCTTTTTAGCAACTTTACAAATGGCTAACATTTTACTTTAGGTCACTCCCCATAAATCTCTCTTTATAACTCTGCTTGTCTAGACGTCCCCAAAACTTCCTAAGTTATGCATGTTAACTATAAGGTTACTTTAACTAGATATCTTTCATCCTCATTTTGGTCACATATTTTCTAAATTCTCTAGAGACAATCCATTTGTCATTGGATTTGCTACCATCTCAGTTGAGGATACAAAACAAACATTGACTTCACCTCTTTCCACTATATTCAAAATATAGTGATAATGCACAACAATGTATTTTCATTTGGAACTCTATTTTTATTAATGAGATGATAGACTGATTACATTGACTGGTTCTTTGAATGTACCCAAACTTATGCTTTCAATAAAACGTTTTATCCACACTATATAAACTGCAGTACTACAAACAATATACTCTGCTTCCATTGTGGACTTAATAACACAACCATGTTTCTTACTTAACCAAGAAATTGTTGTTCCACCAAATAGATCTCACAAATTTAGATCTAAAAAATTATTTTGTTTTATCCATCATATCTAGACAATTACTTGCTATTACTATATCATCAACATATAATGATAATAATATTACTTTATTATCATTTTCCATATATACATATGGATCTAGTAGACTCATTTCATATTCAATTTCTAAAATTGTCTGGTAAAATTTTAAGTACCGTTGTCTTGAAAATTATTTAAGTCCATACAATGAATTCTTCAACCTATAGATTTTTTTTTTGTCTCCTTCAATTTGGAATGCTTCTGAATGATTCATAAAGATGTCTTTCAATTCACCATTGAGAAAAATCGTCTTTATCTTTAACTGATGTAATTTCAAATTCATCTTGACAACAATAGACATAATTATCTATATGGATGTGAAATTCACTGTGGGCAAATACATAGCCACAAAGTCTACACCTAGTTGTTAAGTGTATCATTTGGCTATTAATATTGTTTTGTATCTTTCCAAACTTCCATCAACTTTAAATTTTCATATGAGAATCCACTTGCAACCAATAGCTTTTTTTCTTCACTTTGGAAGTTTCGTTAATTCCCAAACATTGTTTTTATTAATCGATTCTAATTCATCTATTATGGTTTCAAGACATTTATCCTAATAGATTCTATTGATTGCCTCAGAAAAATTATATGGATTATTTTCTAAATTTTTCAATTTGGTATTTAGAGCATAATGATGTTGAAACAATACTAATGGTTATATGGTTCTTTTACTCCCACTGTCTTCAACATCAATATTGGAAAATTGATTTTAATCTGACTTTCTTTTATTTTTATTATTTTGTGTCTGAGTAATGTGAAGATTTTCACTGTCAGATTTTGAGGAGATTCATTGATTTTCATGATCATTTAATAAATCTATCAGATCAACTGGAGTAATTAGGTCTGTATTTTTCAAGAAAACGGCATCCGTACTTTTTATCAATCCTCTATTGGAGTAGTAAAATCTGTAGCCATTTTTATTTTTTACGTACCCAACAAACTTGCATTTCCATATTTTACTTTTTAATTTATCTCTTAGTAGCTTTGAGATGAGCACTTGTGCCTTAAAACCCCACACTTTGAGTTTATTTAAATCTGAATTTTTATCTCATCTATATCTCCGAAGGGGAAAGAGGTTTTGTTTTGATTTTGACTTTATTTAATATGTATGTTGAAGTCGATAATGCTTTCCTCCAAAAATGTGTTGGTAGATCAACATATGCCATCATTGATTTTTTCATATCCAATAGAGTTTTATTTCTTATTTCTACAATGCCATTTTGTTGAGTCTTATACAGCATAGTACAAATATATCTTATACACTTTAATTTGTAGAAATTATCCAAATCTTCAAATTCGTCTCCTCTATTACTATTTAAACTTTTAATGGGTTTACTCAATTGAGGTTTGACATCTGTTTTATATTTTTTTAATTTCTCAATTGCCTTAGATTTATGTTTGAGTAAGTAGATATGACAGTATTTTGAATAGTCATAAGTGAAAGCAATAAAGTACTTCATTTTGCTGTGAGTTTTTGTTTTAAAATGTCCACAAATATTAAAATGTACAATTTCAAGAAAATTCTATGGATTTCCATCTCTTGAAAAAAGATTTACTACTAAATTTGCCTTTGATATATGGTTCATATATATCAAAATTATCTGAATTTATTTGTGGTATTAATAAATTTTTATACATTCTGACTATCTAATTTTTATTTATATGGTATAATCTTAAATGCCATAAATATGTACAATTGATAAACATATAGCAATAATTAGACTTAGATATTTTATTAATATCAATATTATGTACATACATATTGTGATTTTTCACACAGTTCATTGATACATCACCCTTACTAATGATAATGGTTTGAGACTTAAACTTAATTGTATAGACTTTCTTATCTAGTACAGGGCACTGATATTAAATTCTTTGGAAACACTATGTACATATAATACATCATTAAGTAAAATAACAGAACAATTCACATTAAATTTACGTGTACATTGTCTCAAGACATTGCAGTATGTGTTGTCACCTATATACACTATGTGCTCACCTGTTTGTAAATCTTTAAGATTAGCAAATAGTTTTCTGTTCTTGTATATATGTTTTGTTGCTACAGAGTCAACCCACTATGAATCTGATACTGGTTCCAAGAGCATTATTTCTGAAACTGTCATCGCAGTTTCTTTGCTTTCCTTTGCTTTTTCCTTATTTGGACATTGTGACTTGTAATGCCTATTCTTCCCACATTTGAAATAGTTTCTAGTAAATGGTCTACTTTGTATTTTTTTTCGACCACTTCTTTCTCTTAAACTGCTTGAGCTTTATTTTGTTCTATGTAGAACGTTTATCTTGAGCTAACAATAAATTTGATGATTCATTGTCTCTATTCCTCCTCTTACTATTCAGTGTGGTTGTAACTTGAATTGCATTTAGAGTATGATCGCCTATGTTATCATTCTCTTTCATACATGTTCAATTATACTTATCCTATAATAATTGTATAAAAGTAGAAGATCTTAATTTATACTTAACTTCAATTGCATTTATAATTTCTTTAATAGTTTTATAATTTTCGAAAAGAGGAATGACATTATAATTCATGCAATGCAAAATCAAAGTTTTTACCTATGCGTTGTATTCTTTCCATTTGTTTTTAGTTCTTACGCTACTTCCACTTTTATTCGTGCCATTTTCATCATTTTTAGGTGGTTTCGGTGCTATTAAATATAAAACATTTTCATTTGTTAGAAGAAAAGTTATGTCTTTTTCAAGCATATAAATTCTTCTATCTAATTTTTCTATCCCTAAGGGATCAATACTTTTCTTTGATCCATAAATAACACACCTTAAAAATGAACAACAAAATGTAGAAATAATAAATGTGTTCTATTGTAAATAAATAAAATATAATAATTCATGTGAGAAAATTAAATTATCACAAAATTAATAATAATAATAATAATAATAATAATCTTTAGATTTAATCCAAGGTGGTAGCCTAGAAATCCCCCTATTATATTTCAAAAATGGAGAATAATGGAAGTAGTGCATTGATATAGAGTATTGCCACGAACTTTCTTTGATATTTCTCTTCTTTCAAGGAATTTCTAGTGACTTTATCAAGCAATAGATGCCCTATAATGAACAAATCAAATTAGGCTTGAAATTACTAAGAACGAGGAAAAAACCAAAACTAGTTTGAACCAGTTGAGAAAATTGAGTCGGCAGTTTAGACCAGGTTTAGGTGTAGAAATTCAATGGTCAATGGCTCGTTCAATGGTGCAAGAAGCGGCTCAGTGCTTTTACTCGCTTTTGGCCCGACTCATGGCTATGCATGTGGCTTGAGATAATGAGTCGGCTTGTGGGCTTAAAACTTGGACTTGGACTTGCCTTTAAGTCCAGTCTGACACGATTTTGTGAGTTTTAGCAAAATGGGTTGGAATCAAAACACACTTGCGGGCAGTCTGATACTACTTCGAGCTAGATGAAATAGTGTCATTTGGTTCGTTTGAAACGACATCATTTTGTTTCTTTCGAGCAGTTTCCAAATTCTTCGAAACGGTGTCATTCACTATAGGATTTTGATCCTCAAATGTGGCATTGTCATTTTGGTCATTTTTTCTCCTTAACCGGCTAAACAACAATGTCATTTAGCCAATAGTGGTTTATATTTTATTGATCGTTGGTTGAAACGACCAATGTCGTGTTCTTCTTCTTTGCGCTGACTACCTTTTGCATATGTAAATGTTGGATTCTCATTTCCGTCTGGTGAGTTGGACGATGACCACTCTAGTTCAAAGTTTTCTTGACACTTTCAAATTTCGGCAGCGGTGAGCAACTGATCCAATGACCGGCACATAAAAGAATTTTCAAAATTCCTGGATTCTTTTGTTTCAGTTAGTGCCTCTTTGAATAAAAACTTCTAATAATTTTCTTCAAAATAGCAACTGTTACCGGATTTTGTAGATTCCTTATTTACTTAAGGCCTTACACCGCGATTTGGAAGAGTTTTTCCTTTGGGCTCGAAATCCTTCGTAAGTGATTGCGATAGGCAAATGTGGTTGCCAAATAAAGCATCACACTTGCCTATTGATGGTCTTCTCTATGCAAGAAAACAACCCATTTGTCATGACAAGACTCTTGACACCACTGTTGGATAAAATAGAATGAAAATGAATGGTGTTTCGACAAAACAGTGATAGTCCTATGAGGGTATTTGTCCCACAAGTTGGTAACAGACAGATGAGTCTTTAAGTGAATGAATTGTGCATAAATGGTCTCTATTTATTGATCATGAGGCACTAGTTGGCAATGAGCACAACCATTGGCAAGTGACACAATTGTTTGACTCAATCAAACTGTTGTATCTCTTAACATTTCCTCAACATGTACGCCACATGGGAACCATCGCCATGGAGAGAATTCAATCCATGTGGTACACTTTTTGGTGTGATCACATCCCTTAACTTTTACACCGGGGGCATGAGGACTATGTTAATTAGCAGTGCCTACACCTCAGAACTCGAGCAAAAGTACTCTAACAACCAAGCATGTAAAAGCGTACTCAATCTTCTTAAGTATTTGACCCATCGCTTAGATTGGCCAAATGACATGGGAGCTCGGCTCCTGAGCATGTAAAGTGCACCAAATTGCCAACAATATCTAACCTTCGATCAAATTGACTGGATGACTTGTGATATCTAACCCACGATCAAATTGGTTTGATTACATAGAGAGAAATAACGTCTCACACCTAAGGGCAAGCATTTTGCTTGCATCCAGGTAGAGTGCTCATAGCCTATCTCAAACCCACAACAACATCACAATTAGAAATCTTCATCTCAAAACCCATCTTCGAACCATTAAGTCGATGGAACAAGTTCCCACAAAAAGTTTCCATCTTATAACCAATAAGCCGATGGCAGAAACACCCATCAGAAATCTCCATCTTAGACCAACGACAACGACAACGATGTGGATCTCTGGTGTCAAAGTGGAGATATTTCTAATTGCTCTATTTTTCCATCTCTATCGTGGCTATGAGTGTGCTATGGTCAAATATGTTCACGTTGACACAATCGTCTATTTCTGTCGTGGGTTGCACCATGGTGGACAAATAAACATGGATCTGCAAATTCTTTGGAGAAGAAGAAGTACGAAGTTGAAGAATAAGAGAAATTATAGAAGAATGAAGAACAAGAAAAAGGATAGATAGAGAATGTGGAGTGCAAGATAAGATTAACATAAAACTGATTTTGGAGATTTTTAGTTTTCAGCTAGTTTGATTTGGATCATAGTTGTTTCTGTCTAATTCGATTTGTTGTAGGGATATTTTAGTCAATTCAAATGTGGTAGGGGAATTTCAGCTAACTTGGGTTTCTTGCGGAGACACTTCGATTGGATCACTATCTATAGTAAGGGCATTTCAGTCCAACACGGGATTTGTAAATTGACATTGTAGTCCAAGTCATCACATGAATCTAAACTTGTTCTTTTATTATAGATAAATTTTCTCTCTTTCGAATATTATAATGAGTGTAATTAGATTTTTATATGGAGAATCCCATTCTTTCATCTTATATTTCTATTTTAATTTAATAAGTCTATTATTAAAAAGAATGAGTGATGGATTGATTATTAAATTTACTTTTTAATGCGCATCTCCCCTCTGTATAAAAACCACTGGAAATGTGAACACATACAATTGGAGCAAAGTTGTTCTCATAATTCACTTCTTATTAATATATTATATTAAAAAATTATTATAATTGAAACTCTATGCAATCACTTTATGTAACGTTGTTTCGTCCCATGTTGCCTGCAGTAAACAATTTACCATAAGTAATGGCACCCAAGTCGAGACTTAATTAAAACTTGCAGGTAATACCATCACAATCTTTCTAATAAATTCAAGATATAAACATTATTCATAGCATCACAACACTCTTTTTCACTAAGTTATGAAAAATATTTAGTTTACAAAAAGATATAACAAAAGAAAACTTATAAACTAACATGTCATAATATGATATGTTAGATTATAATTTTTTATATTATAAAATAAATTTGATGTAAACTTATATTTATAAGATCGTTTGAACACTTTTCTTGGGCTATTGCAAAAAGTTATTGATAGCAACAAAAAACGCATAAATATCCCAGTCCAACTATCTTAGGATAAACTAATAAGTTTTTTTTCAATAAATTAACCATTTTACATTGAGACAGAAGCAATCTAGTTTAGTAAAATTTAATATTTTAATCAATCATAATAATTTGATATCAGAAAAGGACCAAATAATTAAGTAAAAGGATATGAATGAATATGGCTTAGTACATAAATGATCTATCACACATTTCAAGTAGGGGTGACAATTCGTATTCATGGATCATATTTGTGTTATAACTTATGTTAAGTCATGAGTATTCAATTATATTATTTAACCCGAATACAATTTGTTTAATTAAACTGGTTAGACTTAAAAACCTAGGGTTGTTGGGTGGGCCCCTGCATCTAGCACATCTACCCGGCCAAAGTAGATGGGTGGTGAGTTTTTTAACAAAAATGAAATGTGAGTGTAGGCCAATCCACTGATACCACATACCCTAAGATAAAAAGAAAAATTTAAAACCCTATTTTATTTTATTTTCTCTCTCTATTCCTCCGTTGTTCGACTTTGACCCCTCATCTCTCAATCTCTTCTCTCTTCTTCTATTCTTCATCATATCCCCCAGTGTTGCCTATCTTATCCTCTAACAGATAGCCATCCGTCCACCTAACAACTAGATAGGGTCACCTACCCATGCGGGACATGATCTGTTATCAGTGTCCACATACGACCCCTACCCAAGTGGGTACGGGGGGTGAGGTGGCCGACTACCCATCCGCTAGGGGTAGGTAGCATGCCTGTTAAAACCTTAACATGATCCAAATAAATAATGGGTGAAATGATACGACTTGATTAACCCATTTAATAATTAACTTTTATTGGATGAACCTTGACACAACCGGTTTATCTAATTTCAACTTGTTCAACCTACTTTATATAAATGGATTGATCTGACTCATATATTTATTTTTAATCCAATTAATATAATTCCATATGTAATACAAGGATACTTATATAAATCATTAACAATATCACAAGTGGATTCATAATAAACTATTTTATTCTCAATATCCAAACCAATAATATAAGAAAATTAATATATTCATCAAATAAAATTATATAGTAACAAAAAAACTCACCTGTTTGAAATATTAAATAATCAAATACTAATATCTATTCTCTATTGATAAAAAGAAAGTTATTGCAATTTTCTTCACACTTAAATGAGCAAGAAAAGCCATTCAAAGTGTGTGTCTGTTGTAGCTATTAGCACTACCATTCTAGTCAGAATACTACGCACTTCCACCAATTTTCTCCCATGGCTTGACCAACTTGCACGTTGTCATCAAGCCTCTATTGGGTTTACCGACTTTTCACTATTAATAGACTAATCTTGTCTCGCGTGTTACCAAGGAGAACTGTATTTACTTCTTAAGATGAAAAGTTGATTGTTGTGTTTGCTTCTCCACCAAATTGACACAAGCAAATCACAAAAATGGGAGATATAAAGGTGTAAAGTACACGCAAGCTGAGTTGTTGTTGGTTTTCCAGTGACTAATGATGAAAAGTTGGCCAAATTGACACTATATGTTGTCTTATTATACAATATAGAAGAATCAATCTGACAAACATGGTTTTGTTTAGTACTCATTGAATTTCTCCCCTGATATTCTTGTGTGGCTTTATCTCATTTCCTTTCTCACTAAGTATTCTCCCTCTATTTTCTCGAATTCTTTTAAATTTTCTTGTAGTTTTGTTCGATCTTGTGTGCTTTTGATGATCGTCTGAGATTTATTTTGGTTGGTTCTCATTTATTTGCTCGGTGGTTCTATCTTTGTTGTGCTTTTTGGGAGTTTGGTTAAGGCTTTCTTGTTGCTGAGATTTGGTTTGGGAAGGGAAATGAGCCTTTTATTTTTAATTGAAAGTTTGATTTGCATTTCAAGGAATCTTGCCAATATAGAGATTGCTAGATTGCTCTCAAGTAAAGTTTACTTCTTTCAAAATTTTTTATGATATATGATTTACTTTTTCTTGCATTGCCAATCAAGAAAAATGCTTGATCTTTTTTCGTGAATTTATTTCCAACGGATGGTGTAAAGTAAACTGCATATGTCGTCGTTAAAATGGGTGTGGTTGTGGTTCGACTTTGGTAGCTTGGGCTTTAGAATGGTTAAAGCTGCAAGCAAGTCGTGGATGAGTCGGAGAAAAACCTTGTTGTTGCTAATGATACTTCTCTAATAATATTTTTGTTTCTTTTTGATGTGTTGGAAACTTTTCTAAACTCAGACGAAGAAATTAAGTACTTGTTTGGGATTATCGAGTACGAAAAAGGTATGCTCTTGCTTGAGATCACCGAGTAAGGCTAATGCTCTTGCTTGTGATTATCAAGCAGCAGCCCTCCGCTGATAAATTTAGAATTGGACCCAGAGAACAAGTTCTTCTTGATAGTTTTAAATTTTCATCACAAATCAGAGAAGCACCCACAGATTTCCTCTTTCTTTTCTCAACCGACATTTTGGATGTAGTAGTAGAACACCCCATATTACCCCTTAACTTCATTTTCCACTTCAGTAAAGAATATGTAGAAGTATGATCAGATTCAGTCATTCTTGCTTTCATCTCTATTTGACAATCATCAAATTGGAAAATAAAAAGATCCATTAGACCATTTTCCACTGCAGAAGACTTTCCTTTCAGATTCTTATGAGAGAAATCAACATCAATCTCATGAGATTCCCTTATTTGAACAACACCTTGTCTGTTAGGAGAATTAGCATCAACCACTTGGTTGTATCCAAAGGTACTCTCTCTAATCATTTCAGTAACATTCAGTTGTTTGTCCAACCCTATATGACAAGATACTATTGAGTGAATACCCACAAATTTACCAATTCTAGCACGTTGGAAGCCACTAGAGGCCCTCAACCAAGAGCTATAGTGTTGAAATGATGATAATCCTTCAGACCTGAAACTCCTTTACTTGGACAAACCAACCCAGCATGTGTAATTCTTCCATATTGGAAACAGAACTTGGGCAATTGTTCATACTTAAAAGAGACAAAGATAATTTTATCATCCAACAACATCATCTTTCCCCTTATTAACGGTTGTAGTACATCCAGTTCAACAAGAACATGCATAAATTTGCCCCATCCATGACCCTTAGAGTCAGATTCCACATGCAACACTTTGCCTATAGACTTACCAGTTTAGATCCAATATCAGAATTCATACATCCAAGAGGTAGATTGTGCAATTGTATCCAAATATAAGTATGAGAAAACAAGATATTTTTGGGAGGATTAATCCTATCAAACGACTTCAAACATATCATATATTGATTAAATAACCACGGTTGGTCATCCCAGATATGAGATAATTCACCCTTAGACAAATTCAACAATGAAAATATTCATACCCACTTCCACAACGTTAAAAGCAGCCCCAGTTTTCCAAACTTTTAACATGGTATTTTTGAAAGCTTCATAGTTGATACATTTCTCAGGCATTATCTTCCCAATTAAACAATATTTTCCACCTTCAAATGTAGATTGTATGTCATCCCAAATAATCAAAAGTTAACTTTTTTCTGATTCTATGAGGCATAGTTTATCCCACAATTAAGTGATTTCTTCGCTGTCATCCAGGAATACACCAAGCTATATAAATAAATATCACAGACAAAGGAAAAAAAAACAAAGATCGTGCACATAGCAAACTAGATCTTCCACCAAATTGTGAAAGAAAACACCTTCCTTCTCATTCAATCATGAGAAGAAAACCCTTCACAAAAATAACTATCCCCTTGATCACTGGAGTATTTTTGTAACTGTTATAATGTCAATATATATTAGAACTTATATAGTTAAATTCAATACTATATTAGTATGAGTTAATTATTATAAAATAATATACTTATACTATAATATAAATAGATTAATAATTTAGTATATGTAAATATGATAGTATATTACTACAATATATAATCAATTATATAAATAAGTTAACACTAGTATAGAAATATGTCTACTATAAAAATAAGTTATAAATAAGTTAGACACTCATATAATATAACAATGTGTAATACTTATATATAATAACGTGTGATTAGATACTATAGTATAAGTCTAGTATGAAAATATTTAGACACTAGTATAAAAATAAGTTAGATACTAGTATAATATAATAACATGTAATATTATAGTAAATAACATTTAATTAGATACTAGAAATAGAATGTAATACTATAGTATAATAACATGCAATTATATACTATAGTATAAGTCTAATATAAATTATGAATGATAGGATATCAAGAATAGTAGCCTAAAGGGCCAACTAAATAAGTTTAATTTCTTTATTTTTTTTTAATTTTTCAGATTTGCGTAGCATATGAAGTATTTTTAGTTATATTTTTGGTTTTTTCCTATCTAAAATTTAATTTTCCCTTTTTTTTTAAATGATTTAATAAACTTGAAACTTGAAAGCCCACAAAAAATGAAGTCTAAAATAGATTAAATATGAAGATAAAAATTTCAAATCCAACTCTGTTTCAATAAGTTAGAGTCAAAGTTAGATTTAGGGGATACCGACTCCAATTCAAATCGGTGCTCACCCCTAATTATAAAGGAGGGTGAGCATTTGCGGAGAGCAAGAGTCCTTGGCCTTAGGCGAGTATCATGGAAATCAAAAGTGCCTATTATCTTGGAAAGGCATCACGATAACAAAAGTTCTCACCCTAGGTGAGCATTTTAGAGAGTAAAAGTACTTGCCTTTAATTGAGCACTCCAAAAAGATAAAAGTACTCGTCTTGGCCAATTTGGTGAGCAATGCAAGAACAAAAGTGCTCACTTGCCAAGGTGAGTATCGTGGAGAGCAAAAATGCTTGCTCCACACAAATATCGTGGCAAGCAAAAGTGTTTGCTCTCAGGCCAGTAATGTGGCGAATGAAAATGTATATCCCCAAGCAAGCACTATAGATAACAAAAATGCTTGCTCCAGACGAGCACAGATCCATAAATGAGCACTCCAAGTATACAAATCCATAAATGAGCATTCTAAGTGCACGCTTAACGAGTAATCAAGCACGATGCATGCGTGCATAATTTCATATTATTTATTGGTAGGTTTGGATTGGAGTTTTCATTTTTTTATGTGAATTATTAATCTATACAATAAATCAGACACATGCCTTGCACATGCACAATTTACTAGTCAATATTACATCATAAATATAAAAAAACGCAAATAAAATTAAATATTTATAAAATTTAAAAATATAATTTATTCATGCTATACAAATTGATTGTAAGTTCCACAAATTGATTTGTAATTGACGCATTTATTAATCTTATTTTTTCGAGTTAATCCGTTTTAACACGTCTTATTATCTCGAACTCAAACTGATTTATTTTACGTCGTGTTCACGTTGAATTTAGAAATTGTGCTCACGAAGCCAAACCAAGCCATTCCAATTCCATACACGATAACTTATCGAGCTCATATCGCCCGGATAAGAGCATTGGCATTGGCTTCATCAAAGTTATCTTTAAAATTTGATGAAAAAGTACAAGTTTTCCATAAATCCAAACCTTCCTATCTATAATCCCACATTGGATTAGCCATTTGATTCATCAAAATAATAATATAATTTTTTTTTTCATATTTTACAATTATAGGGATATATATTTATATGGATATATATATTTTTGGTTTTTATTGACTTATATGAATATATATTTATTTTTATTAACTTATATGAATATATATATAGTTAATGAATTAAAATGCAGTAAAATATTCATTTGATGAGTGTACAGTAGTCCTTCATATTTGAAGAAAATGTAGCAAACACTATAACTCAAAGTTACCCATTTATGAGTTTGACTAATCCAATACAGCCATTTTTTCACATATTCATTTATTTTTACATTTGGCTTAAGTTTTGACGAAACAATGCTAATGCTCTAACACAATCGCACACTCCCACGGAATTGTCGTAGTGCCTGAAATGTGCGTGTTTTCTAATTTCACAGAGACAGAGAACGAGCACTCCTTGTAGTGGAAGTGGATCCAAACCCTCCCTTCTCCCTCTCTCACAGATCCCTCCGATTTTACGTCTTCGGATCTCGGGGTTCGAATTTGGACCGTTCATTCAGCTGGCGAGTTCGACACCACCGGTGTTTGATCGCGTACCGTGTTCGGATTTCGTTCGGATCTGGTTGAGCTTTCCCGGAGCATCATCACTGACCCAATCATGAATCCGTTCTCTTCCGGAACGCGCCTTCGGTTAGTTCCAAATTACATACGGTTTCTATTATATGGATCAATTATACAAAATCTTACTCTTTAAACCTTGAAATTATATGTTAATCTTGGTTCACGTCGATTTTGCTAATTAAGATTGAAACAAATTGGTTGCTGCGGCTACGTAATTCGGCATAATTCAATATTTTTACGGCTGAAAAGCGTAGCGTGTATATCCGCTTTTTATTATTGGGATATTTTTGTAGTTGGAGTTACTTGCTTTTGAATAGCTTTAACCCGGGGATTCATACTGAATGTGTGAGATAGTTGAGTTGGAAGCACCAAAATATTTTAGATTTCTTTCCGTGGCACGTATAAATTTGCTTGAGATGGGAGTTGGGTTTAGTGGTAATTGTTGAAGCAAATGTTGAAATTTAAGGTTGTGGTTTACCCAGTTAATGGGTTGCATATAGTCTTGGATATATGGTCTTGATGCGACACGATCTTATTTGCAGAGAATGATAACTTGATGTAGAACGCCCTGAATCTTTTTGGGGCAATGTTTCGCTTAATTTAGCATAAGACAAATGGAAGAAACGTGGTGCCCGGAAAGGTGCCTAATAGGTTTAATGGAATGACCTGAAATCTGATGCTCTAGCCTCTGACCCTACCTTATGATCCTTTTAATGGAGAGGTTTCTAAAGTATGTTTTGGAACGAATTGAGAAGTGGAATATCAACACTGAACATTCTCAACTTGGATCATATCCTGACAGAAAATGCCATCTTAGTTTGAGTTAAATTGTGTTCCCATTCTTTCCATATAATAGCTTGAGGTGAGATGGAAATGATAAATATGTATAGGAAGCTTTTCAAAGTCGTACAGTCAATAAAGACATTGTAATATATGTACACATGGGAGATAGTTAGGTATTTCTCATATATACATCATGTGTACTTGGGCTATGCTGCCTTTTCCTATGAATAAAATTTCTTGATTACCTATAATAAAAAGATTTTCCCATGTCCAAGTCAGTCTCAACCCCAACACCCCCCCCNCCCCCCCCCCCCCCCCCCCCCCCCCCCTTTTTCTCTTTTTTTCCCAATAAAATTATGCTAGATATTAACCTAAAACAATACCAGAATCCTTCCCACAGGTTTACCGCTTAAGCCATAGCACAGGGGTGCATCCACAGTAATCCACATGCACACAAACGCACAAAATCTAAAGCCATCTTCAACAGGGGCCCACAAGTTTATGGCTCAAGCCATAGCTCATGGTTGCATCAGCTATATAATTCACCAAATCTACATAGTAGTCTTGTCCAAGAATAAAAATCAGCATTTTTTTCCCAAAAAGTATTTAGGATATTTTGTATGTAATGAATTTTCGTTTTTCCCCCTATTATACCTAAATGACAAGGATATGGAGGTTAGAGCTAGTGTATAAGTGGTAGTTACAACTTAGTCAAGGCTAATGTTATTATACTAATGTTTTTTTTTTCGTAATAGGCACTTAAAGGTCTTCAATGTTGAGCCCCAAGTTTAGATTTCTAAATAAAGATAAATTGGTGGGAGCACCAGATTTTTTTTATGAGTAGGAACACCAAAAACTCAAGCTTAAATTCCATTTTCAGCTAATCAATCAGTGGATCATTGAGAATCTATATCATCATGGCCTATGGGCATCCATGGTGAAACTTAATAAGTTTCAAATTACTCTTTGCAATTTTTGGATTCATACAATATGGATATGCTAGTGGGTTTTTTTTTTTTTTTTTGAAGATATTTTATTGATATAGAAATAGACATAACCCAAGTACACAGGAAGTATACATGTGATTACATGTAGTTAGGAACTAGAAACGGGTACAACGAAATTATGAAAGTTGAGACCATTAACTGATTAAAGTCTATTATGATGGCCCACAAAGATAAAGTCTTTTAGAAAAAACTCTTAAACTCTTCCAAACTAGAGTGGCATCTTATAAACAGTTTGTCAATTCTGAGCTAATTCTACAACTTGTCTAAGCTTTTGGCATATGCCTTAGAATGGGTTGGATAATTTTTTATGATGAGGAATCTTGGAGACTATGCAAGCACAACTTGTCTTTTATCCGGTTAAGTCCTGGATCCTTGTTAAGCTTCCCCATCAAATGGATAAGATAAAGTCATTGGCTATTAACCAATGTGATGTGGCCCCTAGAAATTGTTTGCACGCAAGACTTGGATGGAGCATATCACCAAGACCAAAATCCTTACCACTTGAGCCTGCACCTAGGGGGTGAGATTGGGTTGGATAATGCCAGTTAGATCTTATATTCAGTCTTCACTGAGTAACAGATAGAATAGAAATGGAAAACAAAAGTTTCTAGGATTGGGAAACTTCTGATTTTAGTTTATGACAATGATGAAATGGCCCTGTTAATTGTGTTTTTGTTTCCCTTTTCCATGAAACATGAAATAACCCATTGCTCCCATCTTTTTTTTTTTGGTGTGTTTTTAAGGTGTTTAATCTTGTTCATAAAAGTGCAGACAAAACTGTTTCTATTACCTTCAATGCTTCTTCCTCCGTTTGTTATGATTTAGAAATATTCCTGTGGCAAAATGTAGCAGAACAATCTACATGAAGGATTGGGTTGCAATCAATGTGCTACGTTGCACTTTTTGAAGTTTTAAATTATGGATGGCCCTTGAGGTTCATAAAATTCACCCAGATCACGAATAGAAGACCTGAGTCTAGTAGGCTCTAAGACCACGATACCTTTTGTGGTCCAATGCATCACCTTTTGCTAGTTAACTGTTTTGATCATTTTGAGTGAATGGTTTCTCATAAAGACATAAGGCAGTGGAGAAGGGTGGTCCTTTCTTTCTCATGAGTATGTAATGCGCTGTCCTTTGGTATGCACAATTAAACTCCTTAAAATTTTAGTTGCTGAGCAAGACGGCCATTTCTGTTTTTCTTTATTATTATTTTGTTCTGCAGTGCTTTATTGTATTGCTTCTATTCTGAGTTTTTAGGTGTTTCATTCAGTCAGTTTATATATTAGTAAGTTATTTTTATATTTTCTTCAGAAGGCAATGTTTCATGGACCTCACTCATCTTTTGAACATGTTAAATTTTGTTTTGTGGTATATACCTATATCGATGCAGGGACATGATTCGGGCTATACGTGCCTGCAAAACTGCAGCAGAGGAACGTGCTGTTGTAAGAAAAGAGTGTGCTGCTATTCGCTCCTCAATTAATGAAAATGATCACGATTATAGGCATCGTAACATTGCAAAGCTCATGTTCATACACATGCTTGGCTACCCCACACATTTTGGTCAAATGGAATGCCTTAAGTTGATTGCATCTGCTGAATTTCCAGAGAAGAGAATCGGCTATCTTGGCCTCATGTTGCTTCTTGATGAAAGACAAGAAGTTCTCATGTTGGTCACAAACTCACTAAAACAGTATCCAATGCTTTATTTATTTTTCAGCTCAATTTTTCTTGGATAATTTTTTTCTGTGTAAATCCCTATTTCTTCCCTGTTTTATGGTTTCCCCACATTATGCCTACTAACTTACCGTGTTTTACTTACTTATCAAAAAAAAAACTTACCGTGTTTGACTGTTATTAATTTTAAATTTTTTTTAAAGTAATGGTTAATTGGTATGGCATTCTTATGAGAAAACAAAAGGAGAACAAAATCTATGCTATGTTGCATTCTTAACGTCTGTGCAGAGATCTCAATCATGCAAATCAGTATATTGTGGGACTTGCTCTTTGTGCTTTAGGGAATATTTGTTCAGCAGAGATGGCTCGTGATCTTGCACCAGAAGTAGAAAGGTTGTTGCAATTTCGAGATCCGAATACTCGGAAAAAAGTGAGTCTTTGTGCAGATTGAGATGTTAATTCTGTTGAAATTATTTTGCAACCATTTCTATTTGATTACTAGTTTTTCTTGATTCTAGACATCACTCCTTCCACATAGTTCAGCAGAAGTATATTTGAGAGAGAGAGAGAGAGAGGAAGTTTCTAGTGTGTAATCATTTTTATACAGATTAGAAGAAAATTTCCAACATATGTGACCCTTGACAACATGTTTTGTGACATGGGATAATCCTGCCCTTTATTTTCAGTGGCAGGACCTTAATCATCACCAGTTATTCCTACAAGGATGCTACTTGTAAACAGTTCTTTGCCGAATTCATTGCTTTTATTTTAGTCCTTGATACTCACCCTGAAAGAATCTGGTTCATGCATTTCTGTTGTGAAACTACTTATCATTAAAATGGTCCTCTTTTTTTTTTTAAATTTTTTTTTACTGGCTGATTCATCCTTCCAATGTTGTTTCCCCTCTTGATGGAAGCTATTCCAACATGGTGTACATGTTTAAACTACCATGGTTTTCCAGATGTGTTTTCTTTGTTGAGAAAATAATTTGAACTGATGCAAATTGATGTTTGGAGTTCATTGACAAACATATATATTTGAATTTCTGTTGTGCAACTTCCTTTAATTTGATGTTATTGGTTGACAGATTTCTCTTTAATCTTTCATTCTTGAAAGTTGACTATACTCAATGTTGTATGCAGGCAGCTTTGTGTGCTATAAGGATTATAAAGAAAGTACCAGACCTGGCGGAAAATTTTATAAATCCTGCTGCTGCCTTACTTAAAGAAAAGCATCATGGAGTTTTAATAACAGGAGTTCAACTTTGTACAGATCTATGTAAAGTCAGTGCAGAAGCTCTGGAATATTGCAGAAAGGTAACTTGACCATGTCCCAGCCAATATGTTTCCTATTACCCATAATAGAACAAAGGCATTCTATGTAGTTTATGATTGTGAAGTTTAATGTTATTGCATGGAATAAGTTGTTTGATTAATGTACTTAACGATATAACAAACCTGCTGTTTTCACTGGGTACGGAATGGCTTTAGTAGATCATTTTTTTTTTTTTTAAATTTTTTTCTAAAATTCTAACAAGAGGTGTTTCTACCATTATTGTAGAAGTGTACTGAGAGTTTGGTGAGAACTTTAAAGGATGTTGCAAACAGCCCATATGCACCTGAGTATGATATTGCTGGCATCACGGACCCTTTCCTCCATATTAGATTGCTTAGACTTTTGCGTGTGTTGGGCCAAGGGGATGCAGATGTTAGTGACTTGATGAATGACATACTTGCCCAGGTAAATTGTCACTTAAATGCTAACTCATGCTATCTTTATTTGTTCTATGAGGTATGATTATTGGATTATCAGGAATTTTTCTTTTGCAAGATTGTTGACCCCATACTTAAAAGAACCTATTGACCCCATGAATTAGTGGGGTTCATTGGTTTGAGTTCTATGGCTGGTATATAGCGTATCTAGAACTCTTAGGGGTTTGCTCCAATGATAACGGCCTTGGTCTTGGTGGTTTGCTTCCTCCAGGTCTAAGGTTCAAATCCTCTTGGGTGTAAACAATTGTTAGGGGCTATCGGATTGATGGAGTTTTCCCTTGAATTACCTGATGTGCACTTGCGGGAAACTCCTTGCCGAGAGTCTGTGCACACCCGGGATTAGTCAAGACTTTGTTCTTGGACACTCGGTGCCGATCATATATAAGTTGTATCTAGGATGAAATACTAAATTCTTGCATGGAGTTTGGAACCTTGATTGTTTTAAATAAAAGGGAGGGGTGGGGAAGGAGGTTCTTAAGAGGCATGTTTTATTAGTAGAAAGCAGCTTAACAGCCATCGGAAGCAAAGTTGGAGAATCTTAATGAAATATAGTTGATAAGTAAACATATTCGGTGGTTGGGCTAGAGGCAGATGTGTTGTGTGTGGTTACTCAAGATTTTTAACAATAACCATTTAGGCCATTTTTGGATGTAAAAAATGTTGGAAAGCTTTTTATTTGGGTGGGAAAATGTTTGAAGATGATGTTAATGGATTTTTATGAAAGTTATGGATCCCATTAAAAATGTGTTTGGATAGATACGTTTGTGAGAAATGTTTCTAGAGAAATTTTTAATGTTTTGTTGTAAATTCTTAATTTAAAAAATTAAAAAAATAAATAATTTACAAGGCAACCAGGGGGGGGGGGGTTGGGCCCTGTTATGGTGGTGGCCTTGGTGGCCACCGCCATGCCACCCATCCATGATTTTTTAGTTTTAGTTTTTTTTTTTATTATATTTATTTAATTTTTAATTAAAGGAGTGAAAAAATTGTTTGAGGGACTTCTTATGGTGGGGGATGGATGAGTTGTTTAATTATCATTTAGTAAAATGGGCCACAATATGTTCTCCAATTTCAGAAGGTAGACTGGGTAGCAGGAATTTGCATATTATTAAGAGGGTTTTATTGGGTAAGGCCTTGTTTGGGAACCCATCTCATCTCATTTCCTTTGCAAACATCACTCAAACACAAAAATTTTTTAATTTCAAATATTCAACTTTTTCATCTAATCATTACCTAGTCATTGCAACTTTCCCAAACTCTCAAACAAAACACAAAAAACAATTCAACTTTTTCAAATTTCAAAATAAAAATAATATTAAAAAAATTAGATTCTAACAATATTTTAACTTTATAATATTTTTATTTAATTTTTTCTCTTGCCTTTCCCAAAACCCAATAAAATATCTTAACTCAAACCATTTCACTACTATTCACAGATTTCTCTTCTCATTGCATTTGCCAAGCGAGGCCTAAGTGGTTATAGAGATACCAACAAGAAAATGGGCGGCTTTGTGGTGGGGCTCTAGAAGCAAACAAAAAGAGGACGGGATCAATTCTTTATATAGACCTGCTTTGAAGTGGGTGATGGGTTTAGGATTAAATTCTGGCACGATTCATGGTGTGGCAATAGTTCCCTAAAGGAAACTTATTCAGGAAGCCTCGATTATGGATATTTTAGACATATCCAATGGTGTTCACCAATAGAACATCACATTCTTTAGAGAGTCTATCCGTTTGGGGGAGGGGATGAAGATAAGATTAGGTGCCCTTCAAAAAAGGGAAGTTCACCATCCGCTCATTCTACGAGTCCCTTAGTATGAAAAACGCAAGTCCATTCCTATGGAATAGCATTTGGAAGACAAATGCTCCCCATAAAGGCAATCTTCTTTGTTTGGACTGCTTCCTTTGAGAAGATTCTTACACTAGACAACCTAAGGAAATGCTGAATCATTGTTGTGCATTGATGTTGCATGTGCAAAAAGAGTGGAAAGTCCGTTGACCAAGCGTAGATATTATTGAACACAATGGCTTTTAATTTTATTACTTTCCTCTCACAGCCGTCAAAGGATCAGACATTGTGTTCTTGCCAAATACACCACATGATGCTCAAAAGGACCATCGTCCACTCTGCTAAATTATTATGACCACCACTAGGAGTCTGCCAACATCCCAGCAACTCTACCACACGTGGGCCACAATATCCCATTCAAACCCAAAAGTGTTAAATATTGCCACCCATAAGCTCCTAACCAATTTGCAATGCATCATAAAATGATCTATTTTTTCCTCATCTTGCTTGCACATGCCACACCATTCCAGCACTACAATATGCCGCTTTCTCAGGTTATTTATGGTTAAAATCTTTCCTAGAGCGAACTTCCAAACAGAAAAAGCTATCCTTGAAGTTGTCTCCAAATACACTTCAATGGAAATCAGAAGCCAACTGGAGGGGTGAGCATTTTGAAATAACCCTGTATTAGGTATATATGTCTCTGTGTCTATGTATGTATGTGTTGCCTGAGTAGTGTTTTATGGCAGTTTGCAGAATTAAGGTGCCAAGTATCTCTATGAAACCCTTGCATTTGTGTTTCCTTAGATATATTAGTCCTGCTTGGTTTTATAAATGCATAATCATCTACAAATCTATTACTTCAACTCCAGTCATATTATTGGAACGACCCCTTTCTTGTGATTCCTTAAAGTGGGTTTGGGAAGCTTGTTGCTTTTACTCTAATATCATCTTTTAGACCGTTTTAATTGCTCATAATTCTTGACATCATCATGCTTCATCAATACCTGACAAAGTTTGCACTTCTCTATTTTGATTGACATGCCATATTTTGTCTTCCTAGGTGGCAACAAAAACAGAGACAAATAAGAATGCTGGCAATGCTATTCTGTATGAATGCGTTGAAACTATCATGAGCATTGAAGATAATGGTGGTTTACGTGTGCTTGCTATCAATATCTTGGGACGATTCTTGTCAAATCGTGACAACAATATCAGGTTTTGTTATATTATTTTAAGCTCGGTTGCTTTTGAGTCAATTATGGTCCTTTTTTATTTTCAGGTTTTGGATGAATTTTTTGTCACTACAATATGGATATCTTTCTTGGCACAGTATGTATTATCTGAACCTAGTTGTGTAAATGTGTCAAGGGGTCTATTATTTGCCTATACATTTCCTTCTTTCATATAAACTGAGCCAAGAATAGCTGATTAATGATTCAAATCATAATTAAGGGATGCAAAAAGGCAAATTAGTGTGATGTTTTGATAGTTGCAGCCAATAAAATGAAGGCTGTCTCCCCTATTCTGAATTCCCGCCCTTCATTGGACTGTACTAAGACCTCCTTACTAAAGGAGATTGCATTTTACTCACCTACCTTAAATATATATTTTTTGATAAGTAAATATATGAACTAGAAGGGAAACGTGGGTTGTTCATTTCAAAGTCTGACAATTACATGATGAAAAATTGACCATTGATATCATTGCTATCCGCTATATGATATTAATGGTACCATAACTTGCAGGAAATATCCTATTTCGCTCTGCCCATACGGAACATGATATCTGTAGGTGATTATTAATATATATCAGAGGAGACAATCACCTCTATTTTGATCATGGTATCGTGCGCACATAACAGAAATGAAATTAGATTTCTTTTTAGAGGGAGTGAAACTGCTAGAAAGTAAATTAAGGTATTATATATCTATTTTTCCAGCTTCAATAATTGTTTACCCAGTACCAAGATCTAATTGACCGCATTTGCATGCTGCTATACCTGCTTTGAGATTTCCAACCATGTAGACATTCTTCAATTTTGTTTGGATTTTCCGTAGACTTTTGTTCTTTTGCTTTTTCTGGCCTTTTTGAAGCTTCTGACTAAAGTTTTACTTTGTTATGCTTCAGCCTAATAGTTTTTAGTCCTTGTATGTAATTATTTTCTTTGATTAATACCTTAGATGCTTTGTCCCTTTACTCTATCTCTCTCTGTTGGCAGTTTGATCAGCTATATTACAAAACTGAAATTTGTGTTTCTTCAGATATGTTGCATTAAACATGCTGATGAAGGCTATAACGGTAGATACTCAAGCAGTGCAGAGACATCGGGCAACAATCGTGGAATGTGTAAAGGTATAAATAGGTGTGCTTAGTTTTTGATTGACAACAATGAAAAAGTTGAGAAAATGGTTTTTTCTTGTTAAGCAATAAAGATGTCTCTTTTTTGTTATTCTTTTAAATTTTCCTTTCTTCTTGGTGATTGAAATATACACGGAAGCTTTCTATAGTCTTCTTGCCCTTTTCCTTTTTTGACTTATTTACTGATGTAAGTATGGAGGGTTTGGATTGAGTTGTTAGATAGTTTCCAACGTTTTCTGACCTACAGCTTTATGTAGAATTAATGCATTGCCTTCTCGTTCAAATCTTCTGTATTATTATTGAGAAAAACTGATTTCTCTAGCGTACAATCTCATTTGACCTTTCCTCTTTCAGGACTCAGATGCTTCAATTAGGAAAAGAGCCCTTGAACTTGTTTATCTTTTAGTAAATGAGAGCAATGTGAAGCCTTTGACAAAAGAGCTGATTGAATATCTAGAGAGAAGTGATCAAGAATTCAAGGGAGATCTTACTGCCAAAATTTGTTCCATAATTGCAAAGTAAGTTACATTTAATGGATTTGAAATTGACGTCTTTCTCTTCTTCTCTTTTAATATACCAGATTATATTATCCTTGTGTTTGCTATATAATTTGTGGCAAACATGAATATGGCTTCTTAAAAAAAACATTATGCTAGTAGCTACTAATAGGAGCCGGACTTGGTATTCATTTCGAAACATCTCTAGTCTCTAGAGGATCCATCACCCAATCAAGTGTTGCTCTTGTAAATTCTATTTACTAGTGATTAGTGCTATCAACCCCTGTTAATTGTCAGCTATTGGCACATCCTTCACCCATGTGATAGTTTGATCAAAACTGGGAAAGGACTCCTCAGAGGTTAGTCCCACACCATAAGATCATGTTACCACATTTTGATGCAGCAGTGCTCTGTAGCAAGCTGTCTAAGAACTTTCTCTATAAATGCATCATTGGGTGACAGCAAACTTATGTTTTTCTAGCCTTAACTTTCTGATTTTTTGTACCTTTTCACTTTTTCTACTGTAGTGGTTTTTATGTATAATCCTTGTGTACTTGGAAAGTGCCTTTGTTCATTACTAAAATTATCTCTTATTTATCAAAAGAAAAAAAATTTTGAACTTGTCTGCTTCCTATAACTTTGTGTGTTGGTGATTGATGTTTTCTAAGATGTTATTGGAGCTTTGTTTAACTGAAAATGCCTTGGTTCAGTCTTGGTTACCTCCATGCTGTTAATTTATTCTGTTATGCACTTGCAATGTCTACAGTTCCTTCACTGTTACTTGGTAGGCATACATGTGACGGGGAAGTATTTGTGAGCTTGATATTTATTGTTGATTCGCTTCCCAATGGTTTATACTTTTGGGATTGTTGTTTTTTTCAACATAGATATTATTTCCTTTTTGTGTGGCATCTGAAACATGGCTATCTACATGCATAAAATAAATGGATTACTATCCAGCAACAGTTGTTAATTTTCACTCTTTGGTGTTTAAGGTTTTCACCTGAGAAAATATGGTACATTGATCAGATGCTCAAGGTTCTCTCTGAGGTACAAATCCTGACAATATATTCTCTCTGTTGTATTATATTTAAGGCTGTTTGTTTGATGCTTTTCTGGAGAACGTCATTATTTCCACTTTGATAAGTCCGTATAAGTACCCTAGATTGGTCTCTTTTGTCAATGAACATCTTTAGATCAAAGATCAAAAGGACTGTTGTCATACACGTAGAGCTAGTCTTGAATTGTCATAATGTGGTGTTATGAGAACACTAATTATTTTCGGTTATATAAATATCTCGTTTGTTAATTTTATTAATAAATTTGAGGTATTTATTTTGGATCTCCAATTACCTGGTGCTAAGCTATTAAGTAGCATTCCAAATTCTGCTGGAATGGGGTGTTGCAACTTACAAAATGAACCCACTGTCCAATCAATACAAGTGGGCAGTAAGAGAATATAATTGCTAATTAAAGCTCAGCATACAACAGCAACCAAGAAACTCCTAACACACTCAACAGGCACCACCAGCGTAATTCCTTTTCACCACCATGAGCCAATAGATCTTCTAGCAACTGATAGGGGGATTAACACTGCATGTCTATGCAAAAACTTGACCTTTTTTTTTTTTTTTTTTTTTTAATTTTTAAATTTTTTCCTAGTTTTTTGAAAACAAAAAGGTATTCAACTCATCATTTTCACTTTGATATCTTTTGGATAAGAACCCTTAATTCATTGGATAACTGATGTTCTAAATCTCCTTAATGCGCATATAAGGGTGAGGGCTATCAAAATTATTAGGACATCACCCTATCGTAAGTTAACTCTTCTCACAAAATATACTATTAAAATGCTAATCGGTGGATCACGTCTTACTTCACTGTAAGGTAGCCACCTCTTTGTGGCAAGTTATGCTTAATTGACATGGGCTAACCTGGGTGGTACCCCAACGGGCAGTGGATCTGTTAGCGTGCTGGAGGGGGCAGATTGAGAGTCCTCACGGGGAAACAAAAATGATCCCAGTTTGCTTGATGTGGTGCTTATGGAGGAAAAGAAACGATTGCAATTGAAGATAACTTGAGGCTTTAGTTTTTAACCCTTTACCATTCAATGGCAGCCTGCCTTCGTATTCCTAGTTTTAGTATTAAGGAGTTTTCCTAGCTCTTTTTGTGCCTTAATTTGGCCTATTCTTCTCCTTATTGGTTACGAATAAAATTTATCTTACTTACTAAAAATATGTGAATTCCAAGTTTAGAACCATTCCCTTCCTGTTCCCCAAAGCAATAAAATGAATGCTAGAATTTGCAGATCCTGAAACCTGCCCTTGGCTGTCCTTTTAGTTATCCATCATTTTTTGTAGAAACTGCAGATGAAAGTGATGGTGTTTGGGGTGTTGCACCTCTGCGGACACTTGTGAAAACCTTTTTTGAGTCACATATTTGATCACCACCTGCTCGAATGCTTCTCCTAAAAACTATGTATAGAAAATTGGACCATGTAATTCGCTTTGGTATGAAGTACCACATCTAACGTTAATCTTTCCATTCATGTAATGTTCTAATTTTCTCAGCATACACAACCATATATGTCGTTTTCTGGAGGTACTCATCTTTATGCTATGCTTAGTAGGCTGGAAATTTTGTAAAAGATGAAGTCTGGCATGCACTTATCGTTGTGATAAGCAATGCTTCTGATCTCCATGGATATACTGTAAGGGCCCTATACAGAGCATTCCAAACTTCGGCTGAACAGGTACTTGATTTTTTCCCCATTAGAAGAGATGAGCAATATACTAATCAAAATGGAGCTCCCTATTATCTTGAGTATTTAAGCATACATGCCATGCATACACAATTGTTCTTCCTAAGAGGATTAACATTTTCAGCAGGAAACTCTTGTTCGAGTGGCAGTTTGGTGCATAGGAGAATATGGTGACTTGTTGGTCAAGAATGTTGGGATGCTTGACATAGAGGATCCAATAACTGTGAGTTCAACCTCATTGATGTGTTAGTTTGTATGAACTTCCTGTGGTAGTCCTGGCCATATTCTTTCAGAGCATGGAAAAAATGACAAAGCAGCATGTAGATAATGTGTTCGAATAAGTCCTTTTTTCTTCGAACTTTTTGCATCTTATTTTGCCTGGGTGTGGAATGTTGAAACAATGGTTGTGATTTGTTAGGAGCCTATTTTTTTTGGGACAAGTGAAATTCCAAGGTAATATCAGAGCAGGAAGTCCTCAGTTTGAATCCTAATTCCACTTTGCCTCTCTTTTATAAAAGAATTAGAAGTTAAAACTCCAGGTATTGGGCCTATGCAGTAAATTCTAGTGTTAGAAAAATGGTTGAGTGATTAAATTTATAATTTCCTATAAGCTAAGTTTTTGGGACTGGTGACAATCTTTTTCCTTTAAAGTACGAACAGGTGGCAATCTAACACTGAAACATGGGCAAAGGAAGTTTCAGCTTCTCCGTCCTGTTGTGGAATAAGTTTCTGCAACTGAAATGGTAGACAACTGAAATATTTTTTGCTCATCCCCACTTGCTCTTATTGCCTAGGTTCAAATTGATTTTTTTTATAGGTAAGAAATTTATTAAACCACGTAATTAGACATAACCCAAGTACACAGGAAGTATGCAAGAGAAAAACACCTAATTACAAACTAAAGCTGAAAAACAGCACGGAAGTCATTTAGACTAGACCCATCCATTACAATAATCGAAGCCCAAAGCAACAATGTATGAAAAAATAAGTCTTTAATCCCTCCCACCGAGCGTTCTCTATTTTCGAAACAGTGCTTCACATTGAACTTACTTGTTAAATGATGCCATAGACGAGTTGTCCACATTCTGCAAGGTCATTTGCTTTATGCTAAACACGTGGGGTAAAATCTACAATAAGGCTGTCTACTGGCTTCAGCTTTTACCGTAACATAACCACAGGATTGAGTAGCATTGTTTGGTTGCAAATGAATGTTTATACCCTGTTAGCTTGTCATCCTTGCATTCGTTTTTTCCAAATAACTCGGGCTCTTCTACACAGGTAACAGAATCTGATGCTGTGGATGTTGTAGAGGTTGCCATTAAGCATCATACATCAGATCTCACTACTAAAGCTATGTCTTTGATTGCTCTGTTAAAGCTCTCTTCTCGTTTTCCATCTTCTTCAGAGTATGTTAATGCCCCTTCAACTTCTATTTTGATCTTCATTCTATTTGTTTTCTGCCATGCTTTACATTTTTTTGTTTCTAGTGTTCCTGATTTTTTTGTTAGAGGTGTATAGAGTTCCTAGTAAAATGCCCACCTTCTGCAAATGCATCGCTGATGACCTTTTTGTTTTGGGTTTGTAAACTTGTTGCTCAACCTAATATGAACTGTTTGCTTTTCATATTGCTTGTTATTTATGGGCATATGGTTGGTCTTCTGATATGAATATGGTTGAGCCTCCCTCCCTCTCTCTTTCTCTCTCTCTCTCTATATATATATATATCTTGCACATACTGTTATATGTATTGATTTGTGGATTTTTTGGGAACAGTGTGACGTTTTTGGACTTGGTCTTTGGTAGATTCCTCAAGTCTTCCAAAGTTAGCTAATCTTTTGAAGTAAATGAATAAAAAAAAGTTCATTCTCATCTTGTTTGTTATGAAAGTGTGATTGTTCTCTAAATTATATTGATAGGCGGATCCAAGATATTATCATTCAAAACAGAGGAAGCCTTGTGCTTGAATTGCAGCAGAGATCCATCGAATTCAATTCTGTTATTGAGAAGCATCATAATATTAGGTATGCAGTAAATGTATTTAGATTTAAATCATTAAGAGCTTAAAGTTTCTTTTCCACCCTTTATCTTTTTTCTCCCCTCCCTACTTCCGTTGGGAATGGTTTTTTTAATTGAAGCAAATTTGTATATTATAAACAAAGCTGATGGATCAACTTATGCAGGTCTGCGCTGGTTGAAAGGATGCCTGTCCTAGACGAGGCAACTTTCATTGGAAGGAGGGCTGGTTCGACACCAGCAACAGTTTCAACTTCCAATGGGCCATCACTTAATCTTCCTAACGGAGTCACTAAACCTCCTGCAGCCCCTCTTGTAGATTTACTTGATCTAAGTTCAGATGATGCCCCCGCACCTAGCTCTTCTGGTGCAGATTTTCTTCAGGATCTTCTTGGTGTTGATCTTTCACCAGCATCAAAACAACCTGGTTAGTATTGGAATGTATCATGGCTTAAATGTAGCATAAAAACATAGGAAATAGATTCTTTTATTTTTCTAAGCATTTTCCATAATACTGGCTGTTTTTGAGATCCCTGATCCGGAAAAGTTTTCCTTCTGCGGATTGGTGGAGGATTTGCCAAGGTTCAGCATAATTCCTAGAACACTCATACATGTGTGTATGTAGATGTGTAGTATTTCGTTGTATGTATACATAGGCATGTAGCATGTTGTTGTTGATGAATCACCTAGTCTTAATACATGCATATAACTTGTGTTTTTCTTTCAGGGATTTCTGGTACAAATCAGGCTCCAAGAACTGGCACAGATGTTCTACTGGATCTCTTGTCTATTGAAACACCTCCTGCAAATAGTAGCTCACCTATAACTGACATATTATCTAGCATTCAAGTTAACAAATCACCACATGCATCATTGGAGGGACTCTCCTCTCCATCTGCACTCTCTACACGAGCTGCTACTCCTGCAGGAGCTGCTCCTATGATGGATTTGTTGGACGGCTTTGTCCCCAATTCATCAATATCTGGTAAATTTTGGTGTCCCTAGGAGATTTTTTTGGCTGATATGGTTTTCATCAAAATAGTGATAGCTGTTTCTTTCTGAACAGAAGACAACGGTCCAGTTTACCCATCCATCGTCGCGTTTGAGAGCAGCTCCTTGAGAATAATGTTTAACTTCTCTAAGGCACGTGGAAACCCACAAACAACATCAATCCAAGCTACTTTTACAAATTTGTCACCAAATGTCTATACAGATTTTATTTTCCAGGCAGCAGTTCCAAAGGTAATGGCAGCCTTTTTTTTTTTTTTCCCGGGCCAAGGGCAATATCAGTTGGTAGGATGCTAAATATGCCTATTCTGATATTGTATATATGATAGGTAATCAAGAAGTTTTTATTCATAACGAAAGGCATAGTCAAGTACACAGGACGTATACATGAGTAATACCTATCTAGGATTTACAACCAAAAAAAGATATTCATGGACATTAAGCCCATTAAAATCTATTGCCCCCTCCCAAAGGAACAAATTTTTAAAAAAGAAAATTTTAAACTCATCCCCTGTCCTCTTACGGTCTTCAAAACTTCTATCGGTCTATTCTGATGTTGTTTAATATATAAACTTATCATTGGAGCCCCCTTCATTTTATAAGGTATTTTACTTGCTGTTTTAAAGTATGTCCTCCTGCCTTCTTTTGTATTTATATGAGATATTGTGTTGTGAGTATGGATTGATCACTTATGTTCTCTGGTTTCTAGGTTCTTAAATGCTCTATGTTTTCTCCATGTTAGTGGTTCTGAAATCTCCTGTTGATGTAAATCCACAGTTTCTTCAACTGCACTTAGATCCAGCTAGTAGCAATACTCTCCCTGCAGGTGGTAATGGATCCATCACACAAAATTTAAGAGTCATTAACAGCCAACATGGAAAGGTAATTTGCATATTCTCTTATTTATCTGCATGGTCCTGAGCATGTCTTTTCATGACTTCCTTGTATCACTAAGCTAGCATGCATAGGCGATGCTCTTGTATATGTCCCGTATACTTGGGCCTTGTCTACTTTATAGTCAATAAAATTTTTTTATTGAAAAAAAAAAAATGTAGCTGCATGGTCCTGAACCTGAATTTCATGACACTGAATGGTATCTGCAGTTTGTTATCCAAGTGGCATCAATTTTTTTCATTTTTTATTATCCCTGTTTTAATTTAGTTACGCCCTTTTGTAATGGGGAAACATTACATGGGTCTGGGGGTTTAACTGGGTAAAAGGTATGTTGCGTTTGCACGGTCTCTGGGATTCATTGTCATAAAAATAAAAATAAAATTAGTTATTCCCTTTTACAAAAATAAGTAAAATAACTATGCCTCTATAATCTAATTTATCCAGATTGACTCTTTCATTGTCAGGCTGTTTTTTACTCTATTTTGGGTCTCCCATATGGAGATTTATGTTAGTCTGAACTTGTTCTGCAGATTGTTTCCTTGCTTGGTTATGTGTATCTCCCCTCGGTAGGCCAATATTCTTTGTGGAACCTCTAAAAATTCAAGCTATTCTATGTTTTTAAATTAGCAATATTTATTTATTCATTAATCAAATCACTTCGCCACAACAAAAATAGTGTTAAAAATCCATTTTTATTGGTGGGCACAATCATTCTCATTTTAATAGAAGACATTTAAGGACCCCATTGAGTATAATGATATGTGAAAGAGAGTTTAAGGACTCATCAGATACGCTGGTACTAAATGATTTAGAGAGGTTGTTAGGAGCTGAGTCAATGTGCGGAGGCTGTAGAGTTGTTCATTCTAATATGTTGTTTTGATAAATGAAGTGGTGGTTCTTATTTCATGATCATCCAGATTAACAACTCACTAAAACTAGAAGCCTTGAACTTAATTTTTTTTTTTTACAAGTTACTTTTTTTGTGTATGTATATGATATATATTATGCCTCGTAAAAGCAGCGCTGGGATGTGGATACCATCATAGTAGATGAACTAGTTTATTTATGTTTGGAGTTCCAGACTTTCTATTGATAGCAGTGTATGAAGTGAACTTAATTTTTTTTTAACATGTTACTTTTGTGTATGTGTGTGTGTGTGTGTGTATGTATAAGAATTATATTATGCCTCGTAAAAGCAGTGCTGGGATGTGGATACCATCATAGTAGATGAACTAGTTTATTTATGTTTGGAGTTCCATACTTTCTATTGATAGCAGTATATGAAGTGAACTTTAAGTTTTCATTTTTACAAGTTACTTTTGTGTGTATGTGTGCGCTGGGATGTGGATACCATCATAGTAGATGAACCAGTTTATTTATGTTTGGAGTTTCTTACTTTCTATTGATAGCAGTATACATACCTTTAATAGGAGTTAACGGTATACATACCTAAAATGGCCAGGGTTATAGAATTCACATTATAGGTGTTATTTACCCAAGAATACAAACAACCGACAACAATGTCGGTGAAAATCGGGATCTTTTTATCCCTCTGTTTAGGTGGAACCTCTGAGGCTGCATCGAACGTCTTTTGAACCTCAAACTGACCTGTTGGTGATAGAAGTGCCCTGTTAACTCATCAAGGAACGTCTGAGATGAATTAGCGAGATAAGTTATAATGGTTTCTAATTATTTTTATGGAAGTTACTTGATTGTGTAATCTAGTGAGCTCTACTCAACAAAGACTTTGATCTGCTACTTGGTTTTGGATATCATGACTTTTTATGGGGCCCAGGATTCTGTGGCTTATGTAACTATGTTATTCCGCTGGATCATATCTTAAGGAATCTTCACCTTTTTATTTTGTGTGAGATACTTATATGGTTAACAAAGTTTATTTTATTTCCAGAAATCTCTTGTCATGCGAATGAGGATAGCTTATAAGAGCAACGATGAAGATATTTTGGAGGAAGGGCAAGTCAACAATTTCCCTCGTGGTTTGTGAGTTTGGATGGCCTTTTTGATACATTGAAGATTGTGATGCGGTAGCACTCATCTATGTTGCGGCATGTGGTGTTGGTGCAATCTTCTATTTCAATTCGCTGTATGATTTGTAGCAATTGGGATTTGGGATTGATTTTGATTTAATTTGGGATCATGGCTTCACTACCTTTCCTTTTACATTTTTACTTCCTTTTTGTAGGTGTTCTATGTACATTACTATTACACAACATTCCATCAAGGAATTCTGGTAATTAAATTTTGCCTTTTAGATTCAGAGAGAGGAGTGGAGGGAGCTCATGATGTCATATTGAGAGTACTTGATTTTCCAGTTTGAATTATTTATTCACGAGCTTTATTCGGTGGTATCAAAGTCTCTGCAACATGATTTTGTTTAATATTTCTTCAACATTATCAGTGAGATATCATCAAATATTATTTGTTTATTTAATTATTTTCCCTCCGAATTTTGAGTTTGACATAGATATATCTTAGCTAGTCAAGATGATATGCATTGTAGTTTAGAGTTATATCCTCAAGTTCGGGTAACAGTTATCAAGTGAAAGAGATATAAATAGTTGAACTGAAATGAATTTTATAATATTTATTATTTTCTTTATGAATTTTTTGGTCTGTATTTAAATGTTAAAAAGAATTAGAGTTTACTATACATTAATCTCTCTCTTAAAAAGCGATCTGGACTTGAAATGCATGAATTTCTGTAACTTTTTGTTATTTCGATTACTTTTGTTGTACTGGTAAAGTGGTAAAGTAGCTTTGAGTTGCGCTATAATGAGCTCATGGATTTGTCATGAGCTCTCCTTTCTCCCTCCCTCCTTTTTAACTACCCCACTGTCCGCCAAGTGGACAAAAACTCATTCGTTCATCGAATTTAATAAGGCTTTGCTAATCATAGACTTGAAAAAAAATATCTTTTCATTTCATCTATCGACGCGGACCGTTTAATTTAGGTGACTTTTTATACAGAAGGTAGGAGGAGCCAACATGGTCCCTAAAATGTCTATTTTAATGGATAAGATCATTCATCATTTCCCATGTTAGATTGACCAAACCTGGTGTAAGCCAATGGGGTGGCTGGCAAAAGCGACCAAGTATTATCTTTTTTCCTTTGATTTTGTAAATTTTGAAATGATATTCTCATAGTCATGCACCAGAGTGTGATGCAGACCTCGGATAAGACTTGAACCTATTCCTCATCTTTCTCTCTCTCAGCTTGCAAAGGATGGTATAATAATTAAAAAAATGCATGACTTTATATGTACGAGCCCGTGTGTCTCCTGCGGAGTTGGTATTGTAATGATCTCAGGCTCACCAACTTCGATACAGATAACTTGACTTTTGGCTGGCTTGCTGTCAGTTTCCTCAGAAACCAGCTTGTGATTCTTGCCAACTTCGCAAATCACGTGCCATCCATTACGTCGGCAAGGCGGCAACCCCACCCTCTTCCCTCACACATTTCAATTTGCATCAGCTTGGTCAATGTTCATGCTATATTTCTCCCAGTATCACATGCCTGCCCCTTCCTCCCTCCCTCCCTCCCTCCTAAACAACGGGTAGATCTAATTTTTCAGGAAAAAGTCAGCTTTTTTTTTTTTTAAATTATATTTAGCGTGGTGAGAGTTTTCCGATTTGTGTTCATTTTTCGTACAAATAAACAACACACCAACATGCCTAATCTTACCTTTTTCTATCCAACTCTTTTTTTACTATTCCCATCTGGATACCATAGCTTTTAAGGTTATTTTGCTGTTTAGTGCAGGCACTGCAGGTGCAAGGAGAACTTAGCATTGGATTCAGGTTCCTAAAATCTTTCGCGAGGATAGATTCCATCATATGATGGGGAACACACTGTTCCAGCCTCACCGGCCAACCCACCACCACCGGTTAATGTCAACGTTTCAAATAATTGTTCTTCATTACAAGCGTCCCATACACAACTTCTCATGGATCCCACCATGAATTGGGTCTCCACTAGAAAGATCAAAAAGAGAGAGAATAATTTCTTTCAGACAAAAGCAAACTTCTAGAGAAACTCCAAGCATCCAAAAAGCAACGCGTGATTTGACTCCACTGTCAATCCTTTGTTCACACAAAAATCTCTGCATGTAAAAGACTCCTTTGTCGTTTGAATGAAATCACAAATGGGAAGTTTAGATAATGAGCAAAGAAGTTCATTTTGTCTGAGAAATTATCAGACAAGCGAGACATGGTGAGGATGATCCTCTCACGGCTGTGGGTCCAGTCTCACCCAGGGAAGAAAATAGCATAAACTTTAACAGTTAAAGATTGATACCTTACTCAAAGTTCAATAGTTCGAAAAAAATATAGCATCTCTCAAAATCACAAATTTATTATATCGACGAGAGAAAGTAAAAGCCATTTGCCAGAAAGTTCAATAACAATGAGCATAACTTACAGAGTTAGCATATAGAAAAGGAATCACCCAGAAGAAAAAGCAAAAGCTGACAGTAAAAAGTTATGAGAATCGGATTAATTGAAAAAATGCAAAAATTACAATGCACCCTGATATCTATCAGAAGACCATGGCAAACCCACGGTAACAGAAGATGTACCACCCATATGGTTTTCTGAGGAATTTGTGAATTTACTTTTCCTAGACCATTGCCAGATCTTGGAAACAGAAAAGCTTTCACCTTTACTTCCAATGTTAATCTTCTTCCCCTCACCGTCCCCATCAATTGTAGAATTCCCGAGTTGTCCGCCTCTCCCTTTCACAATCCTCATACTAGCACCCACTCTGTTGGGGCAAAGGGCAACTTGCAGCTCTGAATCGGCAACCACATATTGATATGATCCCATAGAATAACATCTTCTTGCGTCCAAATTGCTGCTACTTGTCTCTCCCACTCTTCTCTCAACTCCTCCTCCTAACCCCCCTCCATCATTCGAGCTTCTAAATTTGCCAAGTCTTACAGAAAATACCCTCTTTTCACTCATAATCTCATTCTCTGCAGGCTTTTGCCCAGAAAGAGCCCCACTTTCCCCATTAATCGAAATTCCCTCTTCTTCCCTCGGATCTTCAAAATAAAAAACTGGGTTTTCAATTGAAAGCCCAGGTGTGTAAAGGTTCCCTCTACAAAGAGGGCAAGTTGAATTAGATAGTAGCCATGTGTCTATACAATCAATGTGAAAAGCATGACTACACATGGGAAGCAACCTCAACTTATCTTGTTCTGAAAATTCACAGAGGCAAACAGCACAATCAAATGGCTCTTTCAGACCCATTATCTCTTTGTAAAGGAAGACAGGGAGGGCATCAATGAAAGCTTGATCTAGGCCAGAATCATGAAGATGAAAGAGTTGTTGCAACTGTCTCTGGAAAGTATCGGACTCAGACATATCTGGGTATCCATTGGATTCGGTAATTGATGATGAAGATCTATGCTTTACGAGAAATCTAATAAGCAAGTGAAGGAGACCAGATATGAAAAAGATGACAGCTAGAATAATTATGATAAATAGTATTGCTGGGCTTATTTTACCTCCGGATTGTTTCTGGTAACCACTAACATTTGGCAATGGAGGAGGAGGAGAAGAAGAAGGGGACGAAGAGAGAGAAGACGATAACGGATGATAGAGCGGGGGGCTGGTGAGAAAACCATATCTCAGCCTGTCTTTAGATTCAACCCAAGACATCTTAGTATACAGGTATACTAAACACCACCGCTTTCCTCAACTATCTTGGATCAAATGCGCGGTTACCTATATGAAACCTCAAGACACAGTTATCCTTGCTTCCTTTGAGATTAAAGCCAGCTCATGTGATGCAGTAAACAAGCAACAGTCACATTATTTCTTGCACTAGCAAGAAACCCAGTATAGTTTAATCACTAAGTCACTAATGGGAACAAAAAAGCTACGTTTTGACTCAGATTTGAAAGCAAACTGATACTTCGGAAGGAAATATTTACTTGTACCAAACGCACCACCTCCTATCTTCCCCATTGACATTAAGCCAGAGATATTGGCGTGCAGGAATATTGAAAGGGAACACACTTTAGAGATGTAAAGGTTGCAGTTTACCTACCTCACTCAGCTCCGAGAAAATCTTCCATTAATGAAGCAATTTTTCATGGTCCTCGATGAGTCTTTGTCTTCGACACTGTTTTTTCTTTTGGCAGTGAATAAAGAGAAAGGAAAAGAAAAAAGAAAAGCCCCTGAACAGAAAATTGGCACGCCTCGAGTAACAGGGGCTTTGATCTCTTTTATAATGGAAGCAATGAAGTGAGCTTTAGAGGAAATGAGAAGAATGGTAGTAGCTTCCAAAAAGCAACAAGGTATAGAGAGCATCGAACGGGAACACCAGAGGCAAGTTTGTGATATAGAATGGTAAGGTCATTGACCTGTACGCGTGACACGACGACGCCACTTTTCACTGGCAGATTGGATGTGACGCGTGCACACATTTCTTGGCTTACAAATGTGATCAGTTAGACCAAAATAATAGTAGCTTAGGAAGAAGAAGATCATAATAATAATAATTATTACAAAAAAAACGTGATCTCAAAGTATAGAACATTTTTATTGGGCAATTGCCAATCTTTATTGATGAAGGAACATTGTAGAATTTGCTTTAAAGGATGAATCCGAAGAGTTCTTTTAGAGGAAATGCGTCTGATTAATTCATGTGTTTCTATATTTGTGTAATTTACAAGTAATTTTTATAGCTTTCCATCCAGGGTTTTTTGGGTTTTGTTGAAAATTGGTTTCCATTAAGGATAGGGAATGTTCTTTGACAATTTTCGTAATTTCCTTTGTTAGAAGGTTTTTTTTTTTTTTTTTTAAATCAAGCATTTATAGTAAGCTAATTTTACGCTGAATAAATTTTTAGGAATGAAAATGCTAGTATGACTTCTAAATGTGATCACTCATATATTTTATTTTATTTTTTCATTTTTTTAATAATTAAGAAAGTGATTATTGGTGAAATTTTATATTTTATATTTTTTCTTATTAGTTAAGAATGTTTAAAAGAAAAAAACTATTTGCATTAATGTGTATATTTGAAATGCACATATGCAACCTAGCATTAATCCTTTAGGAATGGGCCCAGCATGAGGTATTGAGTATTGCGTCAGCACTGTTTGGTTCTAAGGTTTGTCTAATTAGCTAAGGATCGATTCCATTTGCTTGTTTGTGGGGAGACAAAATTCTTGACTTGGATGAAGGGGTTTAGAATTTGGATCTCCAAAGGAGTACTGGTTTGGGTTTGAAGGTACACTCATATAGGGTTGGATTCTCCAAGTGCAAAAACATTTTCTTTTGTTGATGGAATAGCAAACTCCTTTTCCCCCCCAAAATAAAGCATGTTTTAGGATTAAAAACATCAATATTAACACCTTGGTCTCTAAAATTTGCATGGTCGAGTACCTTGATAGTCTCTCCGTCTACTCTCTTTTGATTGGAATCCTCACATACTTTGCACAAACGTGAAAAAGATTAAGTGCATGCTTGAAATTATGGTAAGAAATATAGTTTATACTGTAGGGTTTATAACTTATTGTTTAAGTAATAAGTTATATTATTAAAAAGTTATTTACTGTTTGATAATCTTATGTTTAAAGTATTATAAAAAATGTTACATTTTTTTTTGGAAACAAATAAAAATAAAGTAATTTTTGATGTAGAAATGATGATCATTTGATTTTTTTAAAAATTATGACCATATATTTAAAATTTTGAAAATTGTAATTATTAGAAAGTTGTATAGGTATTTTCGCCATTTGATCGAATTTTTAAAATTTGAAGTACATTCTGGATTATTCGGAAAATTTCAAATATACATTTTAACTTATTTTAGATTAAAAAGTATTTTAATATGTAACACTCAATCGACTTAATTTTTTTTTTAATAAAAGAACATACCTCTTAAATATTATATTTTGTAATTATAGGAATCTTGCTACGTGTAGCACCACACCCAGCACTGCTCGTCCAAAAATCCTTGGGTAATCCGATTTTAGTGGAGGCCCAAGGGCCTTAGCTCCTCACCCTAGAAAACTTTGTAAATCAGGAGTAACTACCGTTGAAAATGAGTAGTAGGTAAAAAGTGTTTATGGAGCGGAAGGACTTACGACCCAATCACATTTTATTTATAATTCTTACTAAATAATATTTTTTAAATATTTAAAAACGTCACATCAAAATAAGAATCAAACTATTTTTTTTTAAAATATATTATTTTAATCCATAGTTCTAAACAAGCTGTTGGTGTATCACTTTTTCTTTCTTTTATTTATTTATTCTTATATAATATAATTGAGGTTTAAAAATAGATTGAAACCAAGTTATTTTGTAAATAGAATTAGGTTGAATTGTTGGAATAGAGAAACTTGATTTGAATCAGTTTCTCCAATAGAAAAATCTTCTTCATTAATGATAATATAAATATATGGGGAGTACAAAAAATAACCTACTAAACCAAATCATACTGGTTGGGTTGGTTTTAGTTTCCAAAAATTGAAACCAATTGAAATCTAGTTTGTCCCCAATTTTATGATTTGAAAAGCGAATTGGACCGAGTAGAACTGAAATATATATTTTTAACTTTTTTATATTATATATATATACTATAAATTAATATAATATTAATTTTGAATCTTATTATTTATACTTATTTATACGAGATTACTCTTAAATATGAACATTAATATAAAATTATCAACATGTTTAATAATATAAGTATATCTATAATATTTTCAATAATAACTTCCCAGATTTGAGTGTCCAGATTCTGAGATTTGGTATCAAAATTTTGAGATCTAGTTCTAGAGATTGAAGTGAGAGCAGATCTGGTTGTATGATAACTAGAGGGTGCTGGAGATGAATAATGAGATATTGATCTTCTAAAAGGTTGAAAAGCTATTTGGATTGTTCTATCTTGCTTTTGGTCTATATAATCCAAATCATCTTTAGAATTGTCTTTAGAATTATTTTCTATCTTTGGTAATGAAATAATATTTTCTAATTGCCATTCATTAGGAAGAGTAATTTGATTTCAAATGATCTGTTTAGGAATCTGTATACTAGATTTTTGTGTATTAGATTGTAATAATAATGTGTAGCCTTTTGGATTGGCAATAAGATCTTGGGCCTCTAATGTTGTTTTCAACAGTCTATAATGGATCCTATGCACTACAGTTAAAAGGTGTGATCCTTTCATTATATGATAACCATTTATCTTAATATTTAATGTTAAAGCATGTAAGATATTAATATCGAATAATGAAGGTGAATAATTAGGATAATAATTGAAATAAACTAGGTCTTGGAATAAGCTAGATTCTACCATACCAACTAATGAATCATGAAAATTATAATGGCTTCCGTCTTTTAGACAGAGTAATACTAATGCATTTATTTTGCTTTTGGTGAGTGGTTATACAGCTACTTGTACTAATCCAATATGTATAAAGAAATATTTGTGTTCATTATGATGTTTAATGGTTTCTTTTGTTAACAATTGTAATAATTCATAATTATTATTTAGACTAAGGGTTTTTACTACAGTTTTAATAGTATAATTAGTAAGAAACGATAATTTAGAAGAGAAAATAGATTGTTTGTAGATTTGGTTTTTAGGTATATTAGAAATTGTCTAATCTCGTAAATTTCTTCTTATATCTATTATATTATAATCTTCTTGATTTATGTTATTAGGTTTTATACGTATACTAGTACTAGATGATGTATCAGATTTGAATAAAGAATTCATTAAAACAGGATTTTTAAACAAAGATTTTCTATAATAAAAGAGAAATAAGTAGATCAAGATCTTGATGGAACACCACCGAGACCACCCTTAAAGCCTTCTTGGCATGAATGAGCTGACTAACGGATTTCTATGGCTTACCAACACAAGACTTCCAATATACTCCATTTTCTTTTATATGGGTTATCGTTGTTAAAAATTTGTATCAGTGAACTTTTACTCTTTTTTATTTTTTATAAAACTAGAATATTTAGGTGATATCTTACACTTTTAATTTCTTTTCTTAAGAAATCGCAGTAATCTTCTAATCTTTCTAAAGAAGCCTGTCTACTTTGATATGTATGATATCTTTCCATCATTGAACAATAATCTAATCTCATTAATAATTGTTCTTCTTTGATATGCTTAATTCTTTCCATTAAGTTACTTAATTCAAGTTTTAAATTATATTCTTCCCGTCTTAATTCATAAAGATCACAAAAACCAACATTATGAGCAAAGTATTCCATTATGAAATTCAACTTAAAACAATAAAATTACAGTAAGATATCAGAAATTTATAATAATAATATAATAGCTAATGGCTCTGATACCAATAACGTATACCAGGATATATATATATATATATATAAATATAATAAGAATAATTAATAATTAGAGGCGGTATAACCAGCTTGATAATATAAAGAACTAAAACGAATAATAAAAGGCGGTAGAACCTGCCCTTTGCATAAATAAAAAAAATATAATATGATAAAATATATTTCATTGAAAATATAATACTTATAAGGAGATTAATTCTCAAAAGAGTTGAGAGCGGAAGACATGAAGGAAAGAAGGTTTATAAGAAATAGAGTATTTTGAGAGTAAGAAGGAAGAGAAAATGAATGGCTTCAGATGAGAAATTCTGAATGCCTTCCTCACTTACAAGCTATTTATTTATAGACACCAAAACAGTAACAAACAGTATTTTACAATAATATGTCTGATATTTTTGTCAACAGATGAATAATAACTCAAATAATTCTTAAGCAGTAAATAGGCGGCTGGGCGGCTTTGCTTGTCTTTTTCTTAAAGAGATAATACTTCTGACATAATTCTGATGAGCATCTTAACTTCTGAAAAGCAATCCGATAATGGATGAAGTTGTTAGTCTTATTTAATAATTGTGAGAACGGTAATCTTCTGGAATCACATAATTTGAGGGTCATAATTTGCTAATTCCAGATCAAATGGATCTTGAGAATCCATCAAATGTGAAGGATAATAGGATGAGTTGTTCTGAGAATGAGAGGCTTGTTGGGAAGGAGAGGCCAGCTGGACTGGGGCTTATTGTAATGGAGATAATCTGTGTTGGCGATCTTCATCATCATCACTATCTGATACTTGTGACATTGCCTCAGCTAATTTCTTCAAGTCTTTTTTACTGATAATGGAAGCTAATTGAGTTTGAAATCTATTCCGTTGGACTAATACTTCAGAAGCCTTGGTAATTTTTGAAAACATTTTAATAATATGATCATAATTGTATTTTTCCCACCATTTGACAGAAACTTGGCGGGCTAATAACATAATATTTATGAGAGAGGGATGAGATTTAATGACATATTCTCACTTCATAATTTAATATAATTTTGTCTTAAGGAAGAAAAGAGGAAGTGGAGAACAGTACGATAAAGAATGTAGATAATCATTTTGCAGTGTAAATGTAACGCTTATCCTTGTGGTGGGTCATTTAGAAAATAATTTTAAGAAAATAGAAGGGAATTATAGTTTCTTTTCAATTTTCTTTTCCTTTCGTGCCAGGATACAAAAGACTCAATGTTTATAAATAAAGCGTATTTCTTAATTTAAAAATGTTACAACGAAAAACATAAAATTTTATAATTAAAGTCTCTTGTACAAAATAACATGCCTAGGTTTTCGTGCTCTTCCCCTTGGGTTATGTCTGTCTTGATGCATCATGCTCATCTTGTCTCTGGGAGGGCACACATAAAACTAAAATGATTCGATGACTCGTAAACATTACTTTATACAATTTAAATATAATAACATAGGTTTTTAGTCATGTATTCATCACTCCATACATATCATAGATAGACATTTAATTCATTTTAAAACGTTGCGAGGTGGAGTTTTTCTTTAAAAAGGTTTTCTTTTGTAAAACAGTTCCCCACGCCTCACTGTCTTCATTTCTTAAAGAGTCTGTTCATGCATACATTTTTTTTACATACATACATTCTTTCTTATCACTTTTATTGGCCATAGCACATTGTTACACCTCGTATTTTGGGATTAGCTGTTTTTTGGACCTGTTCCTCCCATAGCCATGGGTTGCGAATCCATTTCTGTTAGGGTGCAACACTGGATGCACCATTAGTACTACTTACCTGGCATTGCAACCTACCCAGTCCAATCTTTTGGTACCATTTTCCATTCATATGGCTGTTACGTATTTTCATACATTAAACATTCAGTCCTTTCATTCCTTTACATTTCTTTTAGTCCTTTCTTTCAGTTCATTCATAAAAGTCATTTAAAAAGCATGGGCTTAAATATAATCTTTCATGACATCATTTAAAATGTCAGTTCATGCATCCTTTAAAGCATCATCTTTCATAGGGACATTTTAAAACGTTTTCTTCATGTCGTTTAAAACATCGCTTAAAGCATGAGGCCTAAGCCTTGCATTTCATTTTGTAAAAATACATACAATACTTACCAAGTACACCATCCATTCACATGCACACACTTACATACTTTGGGTGCGTAAAAAGGGATTGCCAAGGAGGGCCGTTACATACTTATACTTGAAAACTTATACTTAGCGTCCTTTCGTAAACCGTGTTTCGTAAGAAGAACATTTCATTTTCATTTTCATTTTTTAGAAAACTCTAGAAGAGCATGAACATAATACTTACTTGGACTTCATGTCATACTCATTCCATGCAGTCCATTCATGTGCGTGTCAGATGGCAACCTATATGCATACACATAATCTCACATCATTCTCTATCTATTGCATAAGCAACTATGCTAGAAATAGAACTATGCTTCACTTGGAACACTCTTCGTCCATCCCTATGTTCTTACGTGCCATTTACTATGTTACAACCTTTGAGGTCCATTTACCATCACTACCTTTGTGTTTCTCCTTGGGTTAAGACGTTAAAACCTTCATCTTACTCTTCTATTAACCATAGTCCGATGCATGACCCAAACCAACTAAGGTACACATCCCAATCCTAGATGACATACCCATTACTACCTTAATGTATCTTAGCCCATACTCAATCCTTATTCCCATCCATACTTGCCACATGACTTTAAGCCAACTTTGAGGCTTAACATTGTGCAACTATGCCAAGGAAAGATTATCCATTATATATGGTAAATCCGTCCAGTACACGTGTCTCACCAGATGTACATGTACCTTACCCTTTTTCACTTAAGATCAACTTATACTCTAATGAATGCCCGCTTGTATAAACAAGCTCCATACTCCGATAATAACTTCAACTCAGACCCGGTCGGTAGGACTCTTCCTACTTCCCGGCCCCTTTACAAGTTCATCCCAACACTTGACATGATAGGACTGCATCCACAAATGCATTGCTGTCATGTCACGTAGCTTGAAACTAACCTTGAGTTATGTCACGACGCCCTTCATGCTTCCGCTGTGCTACTCTTACACTTTTTCGTCACTTCACATGTACTTTTAGCCATAAGTCAACTTCAAGGTGACACCCGTCACCTTATACTACAGGCCACACCACAGCTACGGCATGTACTCCGCACCCATACTTCATAGCACACTACACAGTCAAGCCCAACACTTCACTTCACAATTATGCAACGAACTCCACAATATTAACAGCATAGTCCACAACCTATATATTGACATTTAATATAATTAACGAGGGATAGAGGGTTATACCATCGACGTGATAACCCGTACGTTGCTCGCTGCCCGTCACGGCCAAAGGCTTCGAAAGAGTCATACATGGCGTTAAACTGTGTACGGTGGCAGTTAGCCACGTACAGTGACTATCCACCACATAAAGTGGCGGTTTGAGTTTAGTGAAGGGCTAGGGGTGGTCTTGGGAGGTTCATGGTGGTCTGGGGTGGAGCACGACGGCATATCATTGTGAATAGTGCACTTGAGAGAGTGAGGGTGCATGTGAGGCAAGGGACGGGTTGGAAGTTATGGCCAGGCGTGGAGGAGCTTAAGGGAGGTGTGGTGGAGCTTTGGTGATGAGGTGGTGGCTAGACGGTGGCCCATGGTGGCAGATCTGGTCATGAGGTGGAGGAGAGGCCGTGAGAGAGTGTGGGAGAGTGAGAGAGATGGGGACTTCAGTTGGGCATGGAATTAGTGAGGGAAGGTCGTGGTGGTCAGGGGATCATGGTGGTGGTGATATGGTGGTATGGGTAGTCGTGTTCGGCAGCGCACAGTGGAGAACCCGTGCGTTAGCTCTGTGTGTGTATGGTGCAACAGACAGAGAGAGAGAGTTGCAGTGAAAGGAGGCTATGGAAACGAAGTACATGAGGTGGTGAAGCTGTTGGAGGTGTTTGGTGGCCACTTTGGCCATGTATGGCGACGCTAGGACGAAGAAATGAGTGAAACCCATTTCACTTAAGCTGCCGTGGGAGGAGGAGGAGAGCTGTGTGGAGCTCACCAGTGGGAGGGAGGACTCGCCAGTGTGAGGGGGAGTTGTCGGTGGTGGCCGTGACGGTGGAGGTGGGTTGGAGGAAGGAAGCCGCAGGGTAGAGAGGGAGAAGGAGAGATGTATGTCGGGCTGGGAGAGAGGGGAGAGGAGAGAGAGAGAAAGGAAAGAAAAAGTGAGGGAAAAAGGTAGGGGCTTGGGTATTTAATCTAGACCATTTGTTTCGGGATCTATAAAACGATCTAACGGTGAGTTTAAATACTGATTTGAAAATGCGTAAGTATTTTATTTAAATTAAAACATTGAGAGGAATTAAGATAGAATATTATTTTATAAATTTAATTTATAAAATAATATTCCTTCATCATTAATTAAAATGATGAAGTCTCATTAATCTTTTGAAGAGAATAAAATCATTTAAATTAATTTAGAGGTTTCAACATAAATTTAAATCTCGTAATATTTTTAAATGACTAAAATCTTTTAAATTAAATAATTTTTCACAATTATAATATTTTTAGAGTTTTTCAAAAATATTATAATGGTGTTATTTAAAAACAAGGTTAATCCGATAATATTGGAAATATCACATATAATTATTTCCAGAATATTTAAAAATATTCGTAAACTTTAAAATATTGAGCTTACTTTAAAAATATGCTTGGTATCTTTTAAAACACACCATCGAGACTCGGCACGTAAAACGAAGCTCGTAATTACAGAAAAAAGGAGCAGTTTGTTATAGTAAAAATCTGAAAACTTTCTTGGAGAGGAATAGAGAGAAAAAGAGATTTTGGTCCAAAGTAATCACACCATAATAGGAACCATCGTAGGAGTGTCTTAATTTCCTATAATTTATCAAAATGAAAAAACCAAGAATGGCGTAAATTTTTATTTTGTCTAAAGAACATTTTTGTCCATGCATGTTGATAATTATAATAATCGAAATAAGGTGAATCATAAGGCTGTGAAAATTTTCTGGTTAAATAGGGGCTCTTTCCTCGTTGTTCTAATGTGAGGATTTGTTTAATAGTAAGTTTTTGGAAAGCAATAATTGGAGAAGAAGGTGGAGATGGTTGAGTTTGAAGAGAGTATGGAATTTCAGAGATAATTATAGAATCTGTGTCTACTAAAATGAATTCATAAAAACTTTGAGTTTTCTTAATATTTTGTAGAACATAATGCCAATCTAGTGAGAGAAAGGCATCGAGTAATTTGTGGGGATCAGACAAGTGCTAGATTTCTGATTCAATAGAAAAGACTGGATGCCGATGAGTTTTAATGACAATAGGAGTTGAGAAAGGTTAAGATAATGGTGGCGGATTAATGATTTGGGTAGGAGTAGAGGAAGAAGAAGAAATAACTTTTGAATAAGTTGGTAATCTTGGAGAAGATAAATGTGAAAATGGATGGTAGGATGGCCTATTGTTCTCTGGTAATGTTCCAAGTACCATATAAGGTCTTGGAGGTATAGAAGGACATGGTGAAGGATGAAGAGAAGAAGGTGGCTTGGAGTAGGAAGATTTTGATTTTACTCTGGACTTTGAGACTGACATGATTTTCTTTATAAAAATTCTTGGGATAGAAAATCAGAAAAAGAATTAGATTCTCCTTTAATATGTTTTATATCAAATTAAAAAATACTTAATAGAGCTTGCCATTTGGCAAATATTTGTTTAGCAGCCAGGTTTTTAACATCTTTAATCAAAACTTCCTTAGATGATTTTCAATCTATTCTAAGTAAAAACTTTTGATTTAACAAATCATCTTGAAATTTGGAAATACGTAATACAATAGCTAAAATTTTATTTTTAATAGTACTGTAATTCTTTTGAGCAGGATTCCAACATCCTGAATAAAATCTAGTAATTTGTTCTAAGTCATTTGATAATTTTTATTTCATAATTTATCTATAACCAAGATCAGAGGCATTTGTTTCAACAATGTTAAAAGTATGAGGAGATAGAAGTCCTAAGCATGCTAATTTCTTAACATGAGCTTTTATCTGTTTTATAATATTTGTATGATTTTCTGTCCACGGAGGTGGATTCTTTTTTAATATTTTGAATAATTGCTTACATAATAGTTTGAGAGATTGATAAAAATCTGCAACATAGTTTAAATTTCCTAGAAATCTTCCTCTACTCCTACCCAAATCATTAATTTGCCACCATGACCAAGAAATCTAATTTTATTTTGAAATAATTTGACCTTAGATGATGAAACAACTAATCGATTTTGTTTAAAAATTTGGACAAAAATATTTAAATATTTCCAATGTTGTTCAATAGATGACGAAAAAATTAATACATAATCTATATAGACAATTGAGAATTAAGTAAAATGTGGGTCACTCCATATTTCTGCATAAGTTTTTTAAAATGTTTGTTACAAAATATGAACCCCCATCACTAATGATTGCCTTGGACATGTTAAAACGTGCAAACAATTCTTTCAAGAAATGGATGACAACCTTATGATCATTTGTTTTACAAGGTATGGCTTTTACCAATTTTGAAATATAATCCACAACAACTAAAATATAAGAATTCCCAAATGAATTTGGGAATGGTCCCATAAAGTTAATCCCCCAACAATCAAATATCTCAAGTGTAAGAATATGAGAAATGGGCATCATGTTATGTGTTGTGATTTTCCCAAATTTCTGACAAGGCTCACATACCTTGCAAAAGAACTCCACATCTATAAAAATAGTAGGCCCTGTAGAGTCCACTTTGTAAAATTTTGACAACAGTTTTCTTAGTTGCAAAATGGCCTCCACAAGTCCCAGTATGGCAAAAGTGAAAAAAGAGGTAAACTCATCATCAGGAATACATCGATGTACTAACTGATCAGCACAATACTTAAAAAGATAATGAGTGTCAAAGTAATAAAATCGTACCTCTGCAAGGAACTTACGCTTGTCTTGAGCTGTCCAATGTTTTGGCATCCGGTCAGTGACAAGGTAATTCACAATGTTTGTGAACCATTAAGCGCTCGACACTGCAAAAAGATACTCATCAATAAAATCTTCATTCAAGGGAGGAATGGATGTAGACATATCAGGTAGTTGCAGTTATGATAGGTGATCGGCTACCACATTCTCGACTCTCTTCTTATCCCGAATAGTGATGTCAAATTCTTGGAGCAAAAGAATCAAACGAATCAACCTGGATTTAGTATCATTCTTTGCCAACAAATACTTAAGAGCAGAATGGTCAGTAAAAATGATAACATGACTAATAATGTAAGAACGAAATTTATCTAAGGCAAACACAACAGCTAATAACTCATTCTCGGTGGTGGTGTAGTTTTTCTGTGCATCATTCAAAGTACGGCTCATAATAAATGACTGAAGGCTTATTGTCCACTTTTTGGCTAAGAACGGCACCAAGAGCGAAATCACTAGCATCGATCATAATCTTAAATAGCAAGTCCCATCGAGAAGTTTGCATAATAGGTGCAACTGTTAAGTGTTCTTTCAAGGTCTCAAAAGCATGCTGACACTAATCAGTCTAAACAAAAGTAGTATCATTTTGCAATAAAGTACATAATGGTTTTACAATACTACTAAAGCTTTGAATGAAATGCTGATAGAAGCTAGCGTGACAAAGAAAAGAACAAATATCCTTCACTGTTTTAGGAATAGGCAGTTGAGATATTAATTCAATCTTGGCCCTGTCAACATCTATGCCGCATTTAGAAACTAAATGTCAAAGTACGAAACCACTAGTGATCATAAACTGACATTTCTTCCAATTCAGCAATAAATTCTTCTCATCACATTTTTTCAACACAGCAGCAAGATTTTTTAAACAGATATCAAAAGATTTACCAAACACAGAAAAATCATCCATAAAAGCCTCACACATGTCATCAAGCATATCAGAAAAAATGCTCATCATATAGCGCTGAAAAGTAGCAAGTGCATTACATAAACCAAATGGCAATCTTCTAAAAGCAAAAGTACCAAAGGGGCAAGTGAAGGTGGTCTTCTCTTGATCCTCTGGTGCTATGGAAATTTGATAATAACTAGAAAAGCCATCTAAGAAACAATAAAAAGCATCACCATCTACTTTTTCTAAAATCTAATCTAGAAAAGGTAATGGGAAGTGATCTTTTCGACTGACCGAATTCAACTTTCGATAGTCAATACACATTCTCCAACCCGTTACCTTCCTAGTCTGGATCAACTCACCATTAGCATTTTCAATAATTGTTAAACCGGATTGTTTTTAGACTACCAGTGTTGGACTTACCCACTTGCTGTCTGAGATAGGATAGATGATGTCCACAGCTAACAATTTCATCACTTCATTTTTCACCACTTCCTTCATGGTATGATTCAACCTCAGCTGTGCATCATGAGCTAGTCTCGCATCTCTTTCTAGAAAAATGTTGTGGTTACAAATTGAAGGGTCAATACCTTTGATGTCTGCAATAGTCTAGCCTATCGCTCCTCGATGATGTCTCAGCACTGTTAATAATTCTGCTTCTTGCTTCGAAGTGAGCTGAGAAGAAATAACCACCGAAAATGTATCCTCAATTGGGCCGAGAAAAATATATTTCAAGTTCTTGGGTAGTGGCTTCAACTCTAGTATTGGGACTTCTTCTTCTGATGATTTCATGGCTCCTAGTAAATCAAGAGCTTCAAAGACTAGCCTGCGCCAATTACTCGTGTAACTCATATCTGATAACTGTAGAGACTCAGTTATCTCTATCAACTCTAATGATGTAGGAAATTTCTCAACAAGAAACTTAGACTGCTCAAGAAAGCCATCCTCAGATGCACTCTTGGAATCAAATACTGATAACAACTCCGAAATGTCAAAATCATACACCATATCAATAGCTTGCACATCTGAATCATCGCATCCACTAGGCATCTTACAAGCGTTGAATACATTCATCTCCAATGTCATATTTCCGAAAGTGAGCTTCAGTACTCCACTTCGACAATTGATAAGTGCATTCGAAGTAGCAAGAAATGGGCGTCCAAGGATGACAGGAGCATGGTGAATAGTGGAGATTGTCTGCTGCATGTCAAGAATTATAAAATCCACTGGGTAATAAAATTTGTTCACCTGGACCAGCACATCTTTAACTATACCTCTCGGCACTTTAACTGATCTGTCAGCCAACTGTAGCATGATGAAGGTTTTTTTTAACTCACCCAATCCCAACTGCTCATACACTGAGAATGGTAGCAAGTTCACACTATTCCCCAGATCAAGTAGAGCTCTCCCAATGCGTAACTCACCAATCATAATGGAAATGTGGGGAGAGCCGGGATCTCCAAACTTCTGAGGAGTCTTGCTCAATATCAGTGCACTAATTTGCTCTGTTAGGAAGGCTTTCTTCTTCACATTCAGCTTCCTCTTCATTGTGCACAAGTCTTTAAAAAATTTTGCATATGAAGACACTTGTTGTATGGCATCCAAGAGTGGAATATTAATCTTTACTTGCTTGAAAATCTCCTTAATCTCAATGTGATATTTGTTCTTTTGGACAACTGCCAATCTCTGAGGATAGGGAACCATAGGTTGGTATGCCCTATGAGTTTCAACCTCTCAACTCACAGGCTTTTTTGACTCTAGTCTCACTTCCTCTAGTTCTTTCTCAACTTCATCAGTATCTATTACATCTTCAGGTTTAGAACCAACTACCTGTTTGTCCATGGTCATCTCAGGTTGGGGAACTTCATTACCACTTCTCAAAGTAAGAACGGTCTTCGCTATCTCAATAACGTCCCCTGAGACATTATGCACTTGTTGTTGTTGTTGCCTGTATACTTAAGGATTAGGCTGAGGTTGTGCTAGAAATTTTCTTTTCTCTAGAATGCTCAATATCATGCTCATCTTATTAATGATGCCTTGCAACTCATTTTTTGCATGAGTGTTCTGATTGTTTGTGGTGGCCTGAATCTGCATGAATTGCTTAAGTGTATTGACCATTTGTGTCATACTGTCGTCTAAAGATTTCTTTGTAGATGATTGAGGCTGAGAACTCTGTGCAGCTACATGAGGCTGAAATCTAAGAGGTGCTACAAAAGGATAGCTCTGAGAACTCTGATATGACTGATACTGGTGCTGAGGAGCACCCTGATGAAATGGCTACTGGGAAGCTGGTGGAGATCGGCTAGGCTGATCATTTCTCCATGGAAAATTTGGATAATTTCTCTGCCCTGGATTATATGTGTTGAAAAAAGGCTGATTTTGTGCTCTGTTAACCCAGTTAGCTGATTGCATCTGCTCAGACCCACTTTCTTGAAATACTGTCGTAATCGGGCAGTCCCGGGTCTTATGGTTCAAATCAGCACATATAGAGCATGCCTTTACTACTTTCACAGCCTCCACTTTTTCTATTTCCATGAGCTCCAGTCTGCTAGTTAATGCAGCTATTTGGCCTTGAACATCAGTGTTCTCCTTAAACTCATATCTGCCCCCTCCAAAAATAGCCCTTAGTGGCTGTGCTATTAATGGCACTAGATCAGTCCGAGTGTTCCACTGTTGTGCTTCATCAGGTTCCTTGCTAAAGAATTCCCTATTGCACATCGTCTGAACAAACTGCTTACATTCTGGAGTGAGACCAGTGTAAAAATAGCTCACCAACCTCCAAGATTCGAAACCATGATATGGACAGATGTTTACCAAATCTTTAAATTTTTCCCAATTGGCCTGAAAAGTCTCATCAGGTTTCTGATTGAATTGACTGATTTACTCTTGCAAAAATTGAGTTATCTGAAAAAGAATTTTTTTTGGTAAGAATTCACGCTGCATATCAAACCAATTAGAGATAGAATTAGGCCTCAAAGAATTAAATCAAATTTTTGCTTTATCCATTAAAGAGAAAGGAAATAAACGAAGTCTAATAAATTTATTAGTAGTGGCCCTAGTAATGAAAGTAGTGCAAGCCAACTCAAAATCTATCAGGTGCTGGTAAGAACTCTCAGAATTCATCCCGTGGAACTGGGGTATCACTGACATCATACATACTTAATAGAAAAATAAGGTGCATCATCAGGTAAAACAATGCATGAAGGTGTAGTGGTGCGAGTGGGTTGCAAATAATCCTTAAGAGTGCGTGGTGCAGGTGCAACCATGGTTTGTTCAATTTCAATATCCTCGTTCATAGAAGAGACATAAAAGCTATCTATCTCAAAACTATGTATACTACTCTCAATGCTCGATGTAACTCTAAGCAACCTATTTGAATTATCTCTCACCCATGACATGAAACATCAGTCTAAATAGCATAAAAAGGTTCAAGCAACTGAGTGGTAGATGACAAGTGAAATGTGTAATCAGAGATAAGATAGTAAAAAATAAATAACGAGCTTAAATTTAAGTTAGACAACTGTTCCCGGCAATGGCGCCAAAAACGTGACTCACTAAAAATGAGTAGCACAAAGACTATTCCAAGTGCAGGAGGATGTCGTGTAATAATTAGGAATAAAATTCCTAGATCGTCTCCTACGGGAAAGTTGTTTAAATCCAAACTCGTATGGAATGATGAAAAGTTTCACAAATAAAAGTGGTGGTATGTACAATGAATGGAAGAGTGTAATGGAAATAAAAAATAATAGTAATAGACTAGATTCATATTTTTGGATTGTTTTTAGTGTTGAAATGGAACATAAAAGACTAACAAATTGAAATTAACAATTAATGATTTAACTACGCTAAACAATTTTAATTAATCTGAAAATTAAATAATAAAATTGAATTTAATCTAAAATGTAATTGTAATGCATATTTAATGGAAGCTTAAAGAAATAAGAAAACTAAATAACATAAAATAAAATAAACAGCAAATAAAATGCCCAAACCTTTAAGCCAAAAATATCAAGAATACACCATAAACTTTGAATCGAAATTTAAATAAAAAGTTAGGGAATGAAAAGAGTAAGTCAAATGGACGGAGATGGAGATTGAAAGCAGTGGAGGAGGCTAGATTGTAGCAACAATTGAACCCTTTAAGGAGCTCTTCAACGGTGCTGCATGAATGCCCAAGAGAAATTATGTGTCCAGTGCTCTAGGTCCCGTAAGCATGGATGAACTAGGCTGAAAGAAAAGGAAGCGTGCGGCGCAGGTCAAAGTCCCAAAAGAAATAAAAGTGTTGCCGTGTAGTCCTAGATCAAAGTCCCCTTCAATCCTTGTAGCTTGAATTAATTTGACTAAAACCAAAAAGCACTCAAGTCCTCCGGCGTGAAAATGCCCAAGGGAAAATATAAGTGTGCGGTGCCCAAATCCCATATGAAATTATGTGTTCTGTAGGTCAAAGGTCCAATACAAGTAAACCTCCCTATCCATGCCACATGTGAAAGACCAAAAAGCCAAAAAGCAATTCTCATTCAATCTCTTCAAAAGCAAAGTGAAGTCCCTTACAGATAAACCAAAAGGCAACCCACTTTCCTTTTACTTTTTATATTTTTCAACCCACATGCTTCATCTATTTATATAAAAATAAATAAAAATTAGAAAAAATAAAAATAAAGAATAAAATATCAAAGATGTGTTATGCATGTGAAAAAAATATATAGTCCAATTAAGCCACAAGTTATAAAATTAAGGATAAATTCATGCTATTAATCAATTTAAATCACAACTTAGATTTATGCATCTTAATCATTTTTTCCATCTAAAACTAATAATAATGTAATGAAAGAATTAAAAAATATTGGTTTTAGATGTATAAAATATGCAATATTTAAGCTCAATCAATACTCCCAACAAATGCTATTGTGAATGCTTTGATGAATCCATCTTCAAGAACTTGGAATGCAGATTAGATATGCAGCATTTTTCCATTCTATGTGGCTGAGGAGATTTTTCAGATTCCTCTTCACTTTTGGGCTGTTGACAAATTTGTGTGGGATGGCAATAAAAGCGGACAATATTCTATAAAATCTGGTTATCATTTGCTATGGGGATGTTCAATAATGGGAGTAGGCTAAGCACTTCACATTCTCAGTATAAGTCTGACTTTTGTAGAAGATTGTAGAACCTAAAGCTTCAGGTGAAGACCTTTGCATGGAGAGCTTGTATTAATGGCCTACCTACCATATTTAATTTGCTAAAAAAGGAAGTTGTGTCCACTGATACTTGTCCAAGTTGACAACTACAAATTGAAGACATTAATCATGCTTTGTGTTTGATATGAACCCATAGAATTGGAATCCCTTGAACTCGCAATCAATTTGAAAAACTCACACAAGAAAGTCAAAATCAAGTCAATGGATGGAAGAATTTAGACCCTTTGAGAAACTAGTTTCAAGAACTTAGATTGTATTAAAATCTAGACCCGTTAAAAAATTTGTCTCAAGAACCCAGATTACAAAAGAGGAAAGTTAAAAAGGTTGTGATTTACCTTTGATAAGTTCAAAAGTTCATTCAAGAACAAGAGGAGATAAACTCAACTCAAAATGAATAAAATTAATCAAATTTCATAAACTTTCATAAACTGTGGTTACAAGGAGTTTAAATAACCATGCCCAAAACATAACCATAGCTAAAATAGGGCCCATTCTTCCCAAAAATACCCTTAAGCAAATAGTGCCGTGGCTACAGTACCGCTATAGTAACTTAGCCTCTTGAAATTCTAGTTCAACAAAATAAAATATATGTAGGCCAAGCATCCTCAAGCCCAATTATTCTAAACTAATTCCTATAACTAATAAAATAAGCCATTTTAATGAAATAAACAAGTCGAAGGCCTTCAATCACATAAACATAATAATAGGCCCTAATTTATGTTGCACTCTTCTGTAGCTTGTATCACGTGGATGAGAACTGGATTTCCTTCTCTCAAGCACATTTTGAATATTGAGCTCTAGCAACTTGTCCCAAGTGGATCACATCAATCCTTGCATTGCTTCCTTGCTGTTCTTGGCTTTTGATCTTGTAATTACCCCATTTGGAACTTGTAAGGGATCTTTAATACTCGGTCTACCTTAAGGTCCATCATTCCCCCTCCTCAAAAGGATTCGACCTTGAATTTCCACCTACATCAAAGGGAAAAAGATCAATAACATTGAAAATAGCAAACATATGATAATTATCTAAAAGATCCACTAGATATAAAGTATCATTAATTTTCTGTAGAATTTGAAAAGGTCTATCCAAGCTACTCCTGTCATCAACAAGCAAAAACATCAAAGTTAAAGGAGTAAGTGGATTAAAACCATAAACAACTTCAAAAGGAGAATATGAAGTAGTAGTATACACGGTCCTATTATATGCAAACTCTATAAATGGCAAATAATCCTCCCAAGTTTTTAAATTCTTATGAACAACAGTGCGTAAGAGCTGAGTTAAGGTCCTATTAACTACTTCAGTCTGGCTGCAGTCTGTGGATGACAGGTACTGGAAAATAAAAGTTTAGTACCCAATTTTTCCCACAAAAACTTTCTAAAGTAGCTAAGGAATTTAACATCCCTATTAGAAACAATTCTCCTAAGCACACTATGAAGTCACAGTATCTTCCTGAAAAACAAGTCAGCTATTTTTGGGGCATCATCAGTTTTATGACATGGAATGAAATGTCTCATTTTGCTAAACCTATCTCCAACCACAAAAATAGAATCTCTACTCCTTTTTGTCCTAGGAAGCCCCAAAATAAAGTCTATAGATATGTCTACCCATGGCTCACTAGGAACGGGTAAGGGTGCATACAACCCACGTGACATAACCTTAGATTTGACATTTCTACATGTAATGCACCTACCACAAATGCGATTGATGTCTCTTTTTATTTTAAGCCAAAAGAAATGTTCATACAAAATGTCTAAGATTTTCTAAACACCAAAGTGTCCCATTAATCTCCCACCATGTTCCTCACGCACCAATAACTCAAGCATAGAACAACTAAGTGCACACAGTTTATTTTCTCTAAACAAATACCAATCTAGTCTATATCACTTACCAAACGATGATTTCTCATGGACTCCATACACGCTAGCAAAGTCATCATCATTAGCATGCAATTTCTTATCATATTCAAATCTCAATAACTTTGCATCTAAAATGAAGAAAATGATATACCTTCTTAATAAAGCATCAACCACAAAATGTTTCTCATCATGTGTGTATTTGATTACATGAGGAAAAGTCTCGATACAATCCTCCCACTTAGCATGCATTCTAGTCAATAAATTACTTTGTCCCTTCAAGTGTGTCAATGACTCATGTTCTTTAAATAAAGGTCGGGTAAGAATTGTCGCACCTGGCACAAAGTTAATATAATGCTCTATCTCTCTAATAGCTGACAATTCACTAAACACACTACTAAGAATCATGACCTCATATCCCTGTAACAAAGAAACAACAATAATAGGCAACAAGTCGTTAAATTCATTGGTATAAAATTTTGAGAAAGAAACTTGTCGTTAACAAAGAAACTTGTCATTTACCTATTGAGATTCAGCATCGTGCTTAATGGGCTATAAAACAAATTAACTTTTCACTTGATGTTTCCAAAGATTTAAGAAAGTTACAAATTTTGGAGTTTGATGAAGCAAGGAGGGAGGCCTACAACAATTCTCACTTGGCAAAGGAGCAAATGAAGGCCATGCATGACAAGAAGATCCATGATAAATATCTTGTCCCTGATCAGAAAGTGCTCCTCTATAATTCAAGATTACATCTTTTTTTTGGGAGACTGAAATCCTGATGGAGTGGGCCATACATTGTAAAGGAGGTTCATTCTCACGGGGCGGTAGACATTGTCAATTTGAAGCATGACAATAGTTTCACTGTCAATGGACAACGTCTAAAGCCATTTATGACTGCCTTTGATCCAAGCGAAGAGATCTTGCTTGTGCAAGACCCTAGAGAATTTTTTGATTTTGATTTATTTATTTCTTCTATTTCATTTTATCTTTTATTTATATTTATTGTTTTGCTCTCATTTTATATAACATGATTAGTTGTCCGTGTTGCTTACTTATTCATGTGCACTTTGTTTTCTTTTGTTTGATTCATTGAGGACCATGTCTCTCACTAGTTGAGGGGTAGTGTGTGTGCACAGATTTTTTTTAAAAAAATTTGCATTAATGTGATGTGCATTAATACATATATGATTGACACACACTTTATTTCTAATATTTTGTGAAATTTGAGCATCTTGGTGGAGTGGTTGAACAGAATTATTTTGTAAAGATTTATTTTTAAGCCTGAGCATAGAGCATGATTTCTGATGCATCATATTTTGTTGATATATGGTTTGAAACACCGGGCTGCTATACTTATTGAGATGAGACTTGGTAAGATTTATATAGAACGAAGGGAAAAGTTTGAAGGACATTTTGCACATGCTTACACTTGTAGTGTTCATCATTTATTATCTACCGATTAAATACAAGAAAAGTAAATTGTAGGACTACTGAGGCATGCTAAAAAGAAAAAGAGAAAAGAGAATGAAAGAAAAAAAAAAGAAAAAAAAAGGATTTGAAAAGAATCAAGAAAAAAGAAAAAAAAGGAAGAAGAAGATAAAGACAACTTAGTGAACTTTCCTAAGTAAAGGGCTAGAAACAGTTACCCTAACTTTGGGGGTTGAGTGTTTAACATTTAAACAGAGTTTGTGTGAAAACTTCCAGTCCCTTGGGCTTTGAGGTAGTTAGAATCAGTAATGATTAATCTTAATGTTGAAAAATCTTATGACAAATTCTGGCTAGTAATGAGGAACACACAATCGTGTAGCTACGCACACATATCTGAGTTCTGAGACATTTTCTCCAATTCTATGTGAATGATTTTTGAGACAGTCTTGGTGGGTATAGCTTCTGGGATTGAGTAGTCATGGATCACCTTTTGTGAGAATTCAGAATTGTATTTGATTGCTTTTGTTTGAATTTCGATCTTTATGCAATGTTCATCTCAACTAATTTTTACTATTTTGCTCAAGGATTAGCAAAATGCTAGTTGGGGGGGTGTGATTGAGCAGAAATATTGCATATTTTATACATCTAAAACTAATGTATTTTAATTCTTTCATTACATTATTATTGGGTTTAGATGAAAAAAATTATTAAAATGCATAAATCCAAGTTGTGATTTAAATTGATTAGTAGCATAAATTTATGCTTAATTTTATAACTTGTGGTTTAATTGGACTATATATATATTTTTCACATGCATAACACATCTTTAATATTTTATTCTTTATTTTTATTTTTTCTAATTTATATTTTATTTTTATATAAGTACATGAAGCATGTGGATTGAAAAATATAAAAAGTAAAAGGAAAGTGGGTTGCTTTTTGGTTTTTCCGTAAGGGACTTCGCTTGGCTTTTGAAGAGATTGAATGAGAATTTCTTTTTGGCTTTTTGGTCTTTCACATGTGGCATGGATAGTGAGGTTTACTTGTACTAGACTTTTGACCTATGGAACACATAATTTCATCTGGGATTTGGGCGCTGCACATTTATATTTTCCCTTGGGCATTTCCACGCCGGAGGACCTGAGTGCTTTTTGGTTTTAGTCAAATTAATTCAAGTTGCATGGATTGAAGGGAACTTTGACTTGGGACTACACGACAACACTTTTATTTCTTTTGGGACTTTGACCTGAGCTGCACACTTCCTTTTCTTTCAGCCCAGTTCATCCATGCTTACGAGACTTAGAGTGTTGGATACATAATTTCTCTTGGGCATTCATGCAGCGCTGTTGAAGAGTTCCTTAAGAGGTTCAATTGCGGCTACAGTCTAGCCTCCTTCATTGCTTTCATTCTCCATCTCCGACCATTTGGCTTGCTTTTTTCATTCCCTACTTTTTATTTAAATTTCAATTTGAAGTTTCTGGTGTATTCTTGATATTTTTGACTTAAAAGTTTGGTCATTTTATTTGCTGTTTATTTTATTTTATATTAGTTAATTTTCTTATTTCTTCAAGCTTCCATTAAATATGCATTACAATTACATTTTAGATTAAATTCAATTTTATTATTTAATTTTCAGATTAATTAAAATTGTTTAGCGTAATTGAATCCTTAATTATTAATTTCAATTTATTAGTCTTTTGCCTTCCATTTTGATACTAAAAAAAATCCAAAAATATGAATTTAGTCTATGACTAGTTTTATTTATTTATTTCCATTGCACTCTTCTATTCATTGTACATACCACCACTTTTGTTTGTGAAACTTTTCATCATTCTATATGAGTTTATATTTAAACAACTTTTTCCGAGAAGACGATCTAGGAATTTTATTCTTAATTATTACACGACATCCTCATGCACTTGGGATAGCCTTTGTGCTACTCATTTTTGAGTGAGTCAAGTATGTGAGAAGAGGCATAAGCAAAAGGTGCTAAGCAAGTGTCAACCCATCAATCTTGCCCAAGATGAATAGAATCACCACTTCCAACCTTCCATATATAGCCTTTTGAGAGGATGTCCTTTGCAGAAATGATACTCCGCCATACATATGAAGGATTGGAATCCATATTTGATTGTAAAAGGATGTATGTGGGAAATATTTAACCTTAAACACATTATCAAATAATGAATCAGGATTGCTGAGTAACCTCCATCCCTGTTTACCAAGCAAAGATAAGTTAAACATTTCCAAGTTATGAAAATCTAAACCACCATTTAATTTCAATCACACATTGTAGCCCAACTAACCCAATGTATCTTATGTTCAGATCCAGGTTGTCCCTACAAAAAATGTGCAAACATAGATTCCAATTCCTTACACAATAACTTTGGGAGTTTAAAATAGCTCATGATATATGTCGGTAGAGATTGAGCAACAACCTTCGACTTCAACTCTTGAAAAATTAGAGACTTGTCATGCCCAACAAGAGAAGGTAATCCCAAATATTCATCATGGTGGTGAATAGAATCCACATTCCATAGTGCTTTAATTACATTCGCATCATCCTCTCCCACATTTCTACTAATTAATAACTTGGTTTTATCAAAATTTAATTGTTGTCCAGAAGCATCCCCATAAATCTTTTACAAATGCCTTATAATAGAATTTTCGGTCATAGTTTCCCGACAAAAGAGTAAACTGTCATTAGCAAAAAATAGGTGGCTGATTACACACTTTCAACCCTCTTATCAACCATTGACGCTCAACATCTTGAATAAGGAGTTGATAGCCCCTCAACATACAATACAAAAGGATGGTGAGGATGGTACACCATTCAATAGAAGTCTGTATGAAACATATTTTACACATGATAAAACCAAAGCAACCCATTTAGAAACAAAACCCAATTTTATCAGACCTTGTTCAAGAAATATCCATTACACACGATTATAAGCTTTGCTCACATCCAATTTAATAGACATAACACCCATCTGAGCTCGTCTTCTCCTCCTAATGGGATGTACAACCTAATATGCAGGTAAAACATTATCCGTAATAAGCCTCTCTTGGACAACAACAGATTTATTAGGAGAAATAACCTTTGGTAATATAATCTTTAACCTATTAGCTATCATCTTTGCTATAATTTTGTAAACCACTTTACATAAGCTAACAGTTCTAAAATCTTGAACTTTTTTAGACCTTTTCTTTTTGGGAATAGGAACTATAAATGTTTCATATAAGGCTGAGGGAATACTACCATTATTGAGAATGGACGGTGTTGTGTTCACCACCAAATCGCCAATAGTACGCTATTACTTCTGAAAAAATACTGGTGACATTCCATCTGGAACTAGAGCTTTTAAGGGCTACATATAGAATAAAGCTTGCTTCACCTCCTTGCTTGTGTATGGTTGCATGTGTTCAGCATTCATAGTAGTAGATACCTTTGGCTGCATGGTAGCAATAACATGCTCTATTCCATGTGGATGTGTTGAAGAAAATAAATTAGAAAAATAATTCACCACCATAGCTTCTATATCCCCCCCTCTCGCCAAATTTCATCTGCATCTTGTATTCTATAAATGAAATTTTGGCACCTTCATTGAGAGGCTCTACGATGAAAGAACTTGGTTTTTTGGTCCCCTGAATTTAGCCATACGGCCCGAGATCACTGCTTCCACATCATTTCCTCCTTTTCTAACAATAAATTAATATCATGTTGAAGGTTAGGAAGGGCTAAAGAAATCTCCATGGTCATGTGAGGAGAAAGAGAGAAACCCAACTAGTTAGTGTTGTTGTCATTGTTGTTCTAGTTAATATCATAATTTTCCAGGATTTAATCGTCTCTCAATGTACTAATTTTTCCACTAAGTAGAGATTTTGGGCAAGTTTCTTTCGAGGGGAGGTAACTCAATCATTGGGAAAGAAAGAAAAAACTAATGTACTAACATTCATTCGCTTCCTGGCCTTCGTGTTGAAATTGGATCTTTTGTTTGTTAGCTGCAGCATTGATTGGATCATATCTAAGCACTCATCTAAACAAACCTAACTCTCGCAATTGTAACTATGCTCTCTCTCTCTCTTTCTATGAAAATATTTCTAAAGAGAACAAAGCAATTTCTTTTAAACTACTCGCCCAAAAATAGTTCCTTTTAAATAAAACAAAAGGAATGAGTTGCTTTCACTGGGTATCCTTCTTACAAGAAATTCTAAAAAACGCTAGGTATTTAGATGAGTGCTTAGATGGACTACAAATTTCTAATTATGACAGCAACAATTGATTCTTTTTATTTTTATAAACTAAGTTTTTTAGGCCTGGGAATTCCCAACAAGACCCAACATTTCTTGTTGAGTGCAAGGAACTTAGTTTTTGTCAAGAAATACAAAGTCGAGTGCAAGGTACTCAGTTTTTGTTGGCTTAATACTCAAAGAAATACTCAATTGAGTGTTGGCTTAGGAAATTCCTTACAGTAAGTGTGATACTCCATAATTTAGTGTATTTTATTGAATAAGTATTTTAATTGATTTTAAAAAAATTGGTTCTTCTCTTGTTTTAAATGGATTGGATTTTCATTAGATTTATTTTATGATTTTTAAGTTGTGAAATTTATTTTGATGTCCTTTCTTAATATTAATTATTGTTTTGTGTTTAATCTTTAATTTAAATCAGTTTATTTTTGGACTTTAAATTGTTGTGTTGTTGGTTTTTATTAATTATTTTATTTTAGCTAATTACTGCGTTTAAATTAATTTATTCAACTTGCTGTTTTAAAATTATTTTCCTTGGATCGGTTTTGAGACCCAAGTTAAGGATTGGACCTCATTTCTTTTTCTTTTTTCTCTTTTCCTTTTTCCCTCTTTCCTTTTTTCTTCCCTTCTCTTTTCTTTTCATCTGCTTCTCCTTTCTCACGCATGCGACCCAACCCTCTCCCTCTCCCTGTCCATTTTCTTCTCCTCCACCCAGCATCGCCGTGCGCGGCCTATGGCCATCACCACCCAGCCCACCCTTTTCCCCACCTACCAACGACCACCCCTCTCCATTTTTAGCCCCAACTATGCCGCCGTTAGCCTCCATGCCCTTAAGCCCAATGTTGTGGCCCTTTCGTGTTCTAGCTCCATCGTTGCCCCATCATTGGCCGTCATTCTTTCACCACTTCATTATCGGCCCTCCAGCAACCCAAACCACCATTCTCAGCCTCGATCCGCCACCGGTGAAACCCAACCATTTCACTTTTCGATTTAGCCTTTTTGGATTTCGACCGCCCTCTACGCCACTACCCACGGCCAATCACTACTACCTTTGGCTTCACCAACACCCTTAAGCCCTACCCTAACCTTCCATAATCTTCGTTTGTCTCCATTCAAATTTGGATATTCTGAGACCCATCGCCATAGTGCATTTTGCACTGTGATGTTGCCTTGTCGCCGCCTTTGGCACATCCGTGATCCTCCGAAAATTATATTATAGCACTGTAAGTATTTTTCCAAAGAACTTTTGAGATTTAATTATGTTTTTGCGCTAGTTTATATTTATTGTAAATTGGTTGGTTGTATCGGATTGAGTCCGAGGAGTAAGAGGGTTGGTTGGATTGGAAGATGGAGTTGTTGTGTGATTTGGTTTAGGTTGACATTCTGTTGGTTGTTGATTATTCATGTCGTGTCTTGTACATTGCAATTGCACGCATGTTCATGTTTGTAACTGAAAACTTGGTTTTCACATAATTGCATACATGTTCATGTGGATATTTGAAAACTGGGTTTCATGTGAAAAAAGGATATTTGGATGCGTGTATCATGACACCAAGCCGAGATGGGCATTGGTAAATGGATAATTATGTTGTTTTTAATACTCTTAACATAGTGAGATTAGTAAACTTTATTTGTTAAATTAAGAGTATTAATCAAATAATGTGCATTAGCTCTTCCTGACATGTGAAATGACCATTTACACCTTAAAGCATTTAACTTTCATGTATATGACCCGATTATTACTTTCATCAATTAATGGGTTGGCTGGTAACTTACATGAGCTGTGGCCCAATGCAGGAGTGAAGCCAACTGAGGATGCTCGAGATTTGTTGAGAGAGAAGTAAGGCCATAAAGTAACTCAAGCCCACAACTTAAACCCATGTGAAGAAATTAAACCTTGAGAAAGCCACGAGAAGAGCTCAGCATCACCTAACCCAAGTGACACATGCTAATACTCTGAGTGATTTGGGGACCATGAGAAGCAGAGAAATGGGGCAGTTATGCACGAAGGAAATGCTACAAGCCGTGGCAAGGAGTGAGGATTCTGAGTATAAAAGGAAGAGAAACCTTCGACTGTGGGCATTCGGTTTTCCATTTCATTTTACTTGTCATTTTTCTCCTACTTTTATTCAAATAGCATTTCTGGGATTTTCCTTAGGGTTTTTCATATTAGTGTTTTGCTAGCTTTCGATGGATATGTTTGGCTGATTTTAAAGGCCTAGGTTGTAGTAAAACTGCCCATTGTTTTCCATTGTTAGTTGGGTTTTTTGTAGCTTCAACTGTTTACCTTACTTTGTCTGAAATTAAACTTTAGAGGAAAATCTGATGAAATCTCTTGCTCTTATTCTTGCTCTACTGTAGACACAAGGTACAATAGAACCTTGAACTAATCAAGGATTCCATCAGCCGTGTGTTAAATTAACTCTAGTAGATGCTTAGTGAGCTTTTATTTTGAACACTTTATTTTATTAACTTCTTGATTGGGTTAGTAAGTGGAGAGTAGTGCCCAAAAAACTGTGTAAATGATGGAAACTAAGGAGTTTTAAAACTGCAACCAAGGTGTTTGTCCAATTGATTCTGTGAGCTTTTCAAGTTTAGCTAATGATTAGTAACTCTGTTTAAGAACTATTCCAATCTTAGAAGTCAGATTTTTTGCATGATTTAATTCCTATTTTAGAGCAACGTCATTGCCCTGAAAACAACCAAAATCCACCATACATTCCATTGGTAACAAACCCTTTATTGGGTACAGTTGCTTTTTATCTTTCCAACTTGTTTTCAAAACCATAAAAATCCTAAAAAAAAAAAAAAAGATGTTACAGAGTATTTCTGTTACATTATCATAGTTTTCCAATAAGTTTTACAAGTATGTTGCTAGAAACACATTTGTCCCTGTGGAAATGACCTTGGGACTTCCTTATTATTGCAACTGAAACACTTCTACACTTGGAAGTGATAATTTGGGGATCATCAGGCATTTTCTCGGTAAAGCTCCTCTGGTCACCCAGAAGCGGAATATACTGAGTGACGTCCCCTGAGTTGTTGCTGGGTGACAACAAGCTCGGACGATAAGGTAACGCTGTCCTACTGACTCCGTAGCCCCTCTGCTGGCGGGTGCTAGAGGACGCCTGGTCATGGTAAGCACTGGGCGCGGAGTTGGGTATCGCTCGTTAAGAAATAACATGCGTGGTCGTTACTTGCGGTGTGACGATAAAAGCCAGGGTGTGCGGATGATCCTTAAGGGAGACATGGTGCATATGGTAAAATTGGATGATGGGCCATTTTCTGGAAAAACGGTGGGTTTTGATAAATTGAATTTATGTGGACCATTTTCTAGAAAAATGGTGAATTTTTTATGATAGGCCATTTTCTCGGAAAATGGCGGGCTTTGATTAAAGGATCATGTAGACCATTTTTTGGAAAAATGATGGATTTTCTACGTGGGCCATTTTCTTGAAAAATTGCGGTTATATTTTAATGGACTTGGTTTTTGGGCCCCCATGAGATTTTGGCGTGCATTGGAAAATATTCAGTTTTGGGAAAAATGATATTTTTGGGTCTCATGCATAACCCATCATATGCATGTATGTTTGTTGGTTGCATCTATATATTTTATCTTATGGGTTGTTTGGATTATTACTTACCTGCAATGGTACCGTAGACTTTGATGCAGAGATGATGAGGAGGTTGAACTTGGGGATGCAGTTCCGCTGAAGGTGTGATTTGGTGTCACTTGCTGATATATTGGGATTTGTTTCCCTTGTTTAACTTTTGTATTATGGTTTTATTATGTTTTACTGGATAATTGTAGTATTTTGGTACACTTGTGTTTAAGTGAATTTGTATTTTAACAATTCTGGTACTTAGTTGATTGACTTTAACTTATCCGCTGCGTCTTTTATTTTACACATATTGCATGTGCACACACTTAGCACTCATCATTAAGGTGCGTGACCTGTGTTATCATTATCCCGACGTCTTGATTATTGTGTTTCCGTATATTGGAGTTGGGGGCGTCACAACAAGAAATGCTCAAAAAGCAACCAATGCCGGATATTCTAGACTCAAAGTGCAGTCTTCACACACTACTTATCATATTCAAACTAAACCCACCACCATTGTCTTGTCATAAGTATCAGTACCATAAGTACAATATATGTTGCTTTGGGTTGCCATGACTTTTCAACCACCAATGCAGCCATATTTACCAAGTCCAACACTACCCAATGACCAAAAGCTCCCTAATCATTCCTCAAATTTGCCCACGCTTGTCCCTTAAGCTTGGCCTTCCTTCTTCATTCGAAACAAAAAAATTAAGGAAAAATATATGGCCATCACCATAAACCACAATAATCTTCCATTTCCAACAACAACAATAAAAAAGCTAAAACACAAGCACTGAATAAAAATAAAAATAAATAAGATCATTAGAGATTGAATGAGAACATGATCAATCAGAGAGAATTTGATCTTTCACAACAATCCCTCTGTCTCTCTGTCTGTCCCTCTGTCTCTCTCTCTCTCTAAGGTTGAGAGAAATTCCCCATCTTTATGTTAAACAAATGACCACCATAAAATCAACAACACCACCACCACCACCAATAGTAACAAAAATAGTGGAACACAACACAAATCATCTAAATTTATACTAAAATAAAAAACATACCAAGAAGATAGGCCAGAAATATGCTAGACCTAACCAACCCAGTTGTGAAAAATCAAACAACCAAAAAAAATGAAAATTAATTATTTAACACAGGCTATCACATGTAAATAGAATCAAAACGAAAAAAGAACAAAAATGGGTACAGGCAACTACAACAATTGAGAAACCCTCCACGCGAGAGAAATGCTTTCTTTGTCTTCGACCCTCTGTTCTGAAATCCTTGCGATCGATGCTCAAGAACCACAACTGAGGACTCTGCCTGATGGGCATCAAGGTGGACCAAGTCTTAAAGATTCTTTGCAAGTTCCAGATAAACCAATTACAAGGTCAAGAGGTAGGAAGATCAAGAAAACTATGCAAAGATTGGTGCAATTCACTTGAAATGAAGTTAACAAGACTCCAACATTCTAGATGGGCTTGAAGGAAGGAGAACCAGTTTTGATCCATTTGATGCAAGCTATGGAAGAGTGTATCATGACTTAGGACTTAAAGATGTATTATTTTGGGCCTATTGTTATGTTTATGTTATTGAGGGCCCTGGACTTGTTTATTTCATTAAAATTTTTTTATTAGTTATAGGAATTAGTCTCGAATAATTAGGCTTAAAGATGCTTGGCCCATATGTGTTTTATTTTATTGAATTAGGGTTTTAAGAGCTTTGTTACATACAATCGCCATGCGGAACCATTGTGCAACTTGATGATGTGGTAATTTACCACGTTTTAATCTGACAGAAAAATTGTTGAAAATAAGTTTTCATCTAAAAGAACACCATATGAAAGAAGGAAAAAAGAAAATAAAAATTGTAAAAAGCACTGCATTTCATGAAAAAGGTGAAGAAATTGAAAACCATTTCAACCTGCGCTAGGTTCCAAACCCATTTCGAAGATTTCCATGAAAAACACTGCATTTCATTTCAATATTTCTTCCAAACCGATTCTACGATTTTTGTAAAACCCATCTCTTCACTTTGCAAGTACCTCAATGCTGAATGCAACTCAGTCGGTTTGGTATGTGGTGGGATACCAATGAACAATGGTAGTGTTCGTACCCATCATGAGAGAGTAAACAAGAAGGTAATGGTTCTTGAAAGAATTGAAAGCTGGCGAGGTGTTGATTTGGTCCTTGTTCTTTTTGCTCAGCTCTATTGCTGCCACCATAGCTCCCAATCCCCCAAACACCAAATAGCAAAAAATCACCATTTTCTCTTTCCCTTAGACTCTCTACAAAAACAATGAATGAATTGAGAGGGTAATGCCTCCTCTCCTCTCAGCAAAAACTGAGATGGTGTTGAGGTACCTGCAAAGTGAAGAAATAGGTTTAATAGAAATTGGAAGAAATTGCAAATGCAAAAGTTGTATAAGATTAGATAACTAAATGATAAGGTTTATCTTATCATTATATTTGTAATTTTTGGATGAATTTAAAATAATTATTAACTTTATCTCTAAACAACATTGAGTTTATTTAGAAGTCTTAGAAGTTGTTTAGATAAGTCATTTAGGTAAAGTTCGAGTCTATAAGAATCTACATTTATTCAGAACAAAAGCTGAACAGAAATTAGTCACTATAGTGAAGAGTTAGAGCACTTTCTATTGCATATTTTGATGAGAATATTTTTTAGTAAATTTTCATATGTTTACCTCTCATTGGGTGTGATCGTGTTTCAAGTGTGAAAGATCGTTGATTGGATTAGCCACCATTGGAGTTCCAGGAGGGAAGTCAATAGTTTGAAGATCACCTGAGGTTCTAACTGCTACTGCGGTAGAAGACAAACGAGTCGTTTGTCTAAGCAAGTAAGAGAGTTAAGTTGTAAAAGTTTTGTAATTGATGATTACTTTTAATTGATTTTCAAATAATAAGATTGATTTTCCTGGGTTTGGCTGCCCCGTAGGGTTTTACATTTAAAGAGTTCTTTAAAGGGTTTGTTTTCGTAACCAATCTTTGTATTATGCAAGTCTGCTTATTTTCTTTAATTATTTGATTCGTTTAATAATCATAATATAGAAATCTAATTAATTTGTTTAAGGAAATTGGTAAACAATTTCATAGTTTTAGAAGGGTACGTTGGAAATTTTAGAAATATTGAAATGGAATGTAGTGCTTTTCATGGAAATTTGGGACCTAGCGCGGGTTGAAATGGTTTTCAATTTCTTCCCATTTTTCATGAAATGCAGTGCTTTTTGCATTTTTCATTTTCTTTTTTCATTCTTTCAGATGATGTTTTTTTAGATGAAAACTTATTTTCAACAATTTTTCTGTTAGACGAAAACGTGGCAAATTACCACATCATTCAGTTGCACATTGGTTCTGCATGGCGGTTGTACCTAGCAAAGCTACTCACAAAAGTACTATATATGGTCCAATTGGCATTTGGAAATCTTTAACATACATGCCGGCCGATGGCCATGGATCAAGTTCATGACGTTGTCTTTGGTCCGCAGTACTATATATATCATGATTAATTATGCCAAACATTTATTGATCAACAGTACTAAATATGAACAAAGGCATTAATATTTGTTGGCTTGAGCATGTCTTGCATGGTGTCGCAATTGTTCTTCAGTTGTGACCTAAATATATACATACATATGAATATATATATATTTTCTTTTTTAATGAAAATGTAAATTTCCCCTTATGAGTACTACTTAACATGCAGTAGTACTGTATTCATCATGTGGGAGACTATATATGGATTGATTTTGTAGTACTTAATTTAGAGGAGCATTAATATAAGATCAAAGAGCAAAAATGTTTTAAGAACTTGCATTGCATGCAAAACCATCTTAAATATGTACAAACTCTTTGCGCAAAATTAATTTAATTGGAGATTAGAACCTCGACTTTGAAAGTAAAATGTACATCAAAGAAATATATATTATAATGATTTGGACACACATCCAGTTCATTAGATTTTATTTATCAGCTTTTGTGATTTCTGATCTTGATCACATGACGTCTAATAGAGCACATAGTGACTCAGCATCCAAAGAAGCTTCTGCAACAAATTCTTAACATAATTGCACAATAGACGTGCTAGAATAAAGTAGAAGATTCCTGAATATATTTGTAACTGAATACTGGACTTTTATTATTATTTTCTTTACGTAATTGAGTCTGAAATATAGGATAAATATGCCTATAAATACTGTACTGTTGTGGTTGTATTCAATACAGAAAAGCAATAGAAATACACTGATTAGTTTTGCACAGACTTTGCTTTCGCTGAAGCATTTCTTCGAATAGGTGTAAATCTTTGTTTTTCATTACTTCATCATGTTATAACAGAGCCCTTAGGACTTCCGTCTCCCTTTTTTTTTTTTTTACCCGATCCACCATGACAAAACTCCATCCTCCCAATCCCAATCTCACTGCCTCCGCTGCCCACACCATCACTATCAAACTTTCTACCACAAACTTTATTCTTTGGAAATCCCAGGTCATACCATTTCTCAAAGGCAATCAACTATTTGCCTTTGTCAATGGTTCATGCCACAAACCCTCTCCCACTGTCAATGATGCCCCTAATCTTGAGCATGATAAGTGGATCCTTCATGACCAATTACTTATCTCTGCTCTTTCTACCACTCTTACTGATGGCATTCTTGCACAAATCACGGATTGTTCCACCTCGCATGAGGTTTGGACAACTCTTCAAGGTCTTTACTCTTCTCATTTCGATGCTCATCTTATGCAAACACATCTTCAATTAGCAACCCTTAAGAAGGGAAGTGACTCAATTACCGAGTACTTTAATAAGCTCAAAGCTCTCTCTTCTTCCCTCTCTGCTGCTGGTTGTCCCATTTCTTCTAGAGAATTCAATGTTTATCTCCTGGTTGGCCTTGGATCGGACTACAAATCCTTGGTCACGTCCATCTCCACTTGACCTAATTCTTTACCTTCATCTCAAATTTTCAGCTATCTTCTTAACCATGAGTCATGTTTGGCTCATCAAACTTAGTCTCTGCTCTCTGGTACCTCACTTTCTGCCAACTCCACTCTGCTTGCCCATCTTCTCACCTTCCTCCCCAAACCGAGGCCTTGGTCGTGGCTTTCGGCGTGGACGAGGAGGAGGTCGAACCCCTCCATCTCCAAACTACTTTTCTAATGCTTCCTCTAATCGTCCTATTTGTCAGGTTTGTTATAAAATTGGTCATACTGCTATGGTCTGTCACAATCACTTTGATCATGCTCATCAGTCACCTCCACCACCATCCTTCTCGAAAAATACCACTACCTACACTAAAACACCCACTTATCCGAATAGTTGGTTCCCTGATACTGCAGCTACTAATCATTTTATAGCCGATTTCTCCACCTTAAATTTGGACTCCCATCAATATCAAGGCACTGACCAAGTATGCATCAAAGATGGTTCATCACTTCCAGTTAGCATTCTGGCACTGGAATTCTTCCCACCCCAAATGACAAATTTCTTCTTCGTCATTTATTACATGTTCCATCTATTTTAAGCAATTTATTATCTGTTCGTCAGTTTTGTCATGACAATAATGTCTTCTTTGAGTTTAATTCATCTAGTTTTCTTGTGAAGGATTTGTGCACGCAGACGGTTCTTCTTCAAGGACCCATTAAGGATGGCTTATATGTGCTTCTTGTCGATGCTCAGGCCATGTCCACTTCTTCCAAACATGCTCTTATTAGTGAATGCACCTCCTCTCAAATTTGGCACTCTCGTCTCGGTCATCCGTCTTCACGTATTAATGCCTTTACCATTCAGCAATTTCAACTTCCTATTACTACTACAAGAAATAATATGACACCATGTGTTGCCTGTCTCCAAGCAAAAGCTCATGCTTTCCCGCACCCTCGCTCACCATCTCAATCCTCCCAACCTTTTTAACTTTTATTTTTAGATGTTTGGGGACCAACACCTGTGCTCCCCTCTAATGGTTTTCGTTATTATTTGTCTATTGTCTATGACTTTAGTAAATACATCTGCTTTTCCCCTCTTCATGCTAAATTTGATATACCTACTATTTTCTTGGCTTTTGTTAAATATATAACAAATACTTTTTCTTCTAAAATCATTGCCATACAAACGAATTGGGGAGGTGAATTCCGCCCACTTCCAAAAATTTTACAATATTTTGGTATTTCTCATCGCATAACATGTCCATATTCACATTCTCAAAATGGTAGTATTGAACGTCGTCACCGTCATATTGTAGAAACCAGACTGTCCTTACTCGCTCAGTCCTCTGTTTCTACTAAATTTTGGGTTAATGCCTTTCAAACTGCTGTTTTTCTTATTAATCGAATGCCCACTCCAATTTTACAAAATCAGTCACCCTTTCTCTTTACTCAAACTCTTGACTATTCCTTTTTACGTGTTTTTGGCCTAATTTACGTCCTTTTAATAAACATAAAATGGATATGTGTTCTCAACTCTGTGTCTTCTTGGTTACACATATGATCATAAAGGAGACAATTGTTTTCATATTCCAACTGGTAGAATTTATGTCTCGCATGATGTGCATTTTGATGAAACTAATTTTCCTTTTTCTAACAGCACTGGTTCCTTGCATATGTAACTTTGGCCCAACCCATACCTTTCGCCCAACCTAATCCTACCCTTCTAAACCTCCTATCCATTCGGTCGGATACCCCCTCTCACCTTCCATCTATCATTCCCACATCATCTGGGCCCACTCAAGCCCACCAACCCAATCCGCCCATACCCAACCTACCAACTGAGCCTCCTCTCTCATTTGAAACTCTCATACCCAGCTCCGAAATATCTTCTTCCTTCTCAGATCCTAATCCCCCTTCTACTTCGATAGCGCCGACACCCATCTCCACAATCCATACTTCCTTCTCTTCACAGATCAACCCTTTACCCACTTCTCTTGATTCCAGGTCCCAACTTATACTCACCTCGGTCTCCTCCTTACCTCCCTCTTCAACTGAGCATCGTTCCAATACCCATTCTATGCTCACTCGATCCAAGACAAACACCCATCGCCCAAAACTAAGATCTCATGGAACTATACCCTGGCCCTCTACTCATCCTTCTTCTCATCTCACCAAAGCTAAATCTATTCCTGAGGAAACCTCCACATACACTGAGGCCTCCAAATTCCCTGCCTGGCGTGCTGCCATGGCCAGTGAATTTGAGGCCTGATAAAATGCTTAAACTGTATGATTAAGTTACTTAAGTAAATAAATTGTTCAACCAAAAGCGAATTAAGCACTTAATTATGAAGTGATTTTTAATATTTGACTGATTGATAAAATTTCGATGTTTACGCACTTAAAGAGATTTATATTGCATCTGATAAGTCACATCAGATTTAATATCTCAAGTTTACCCTTTTTTTATGCTAATATAAATATTTCACTCAATAGGTAAAGGGATATTCTTGGAAACACTTAACTATGTACAAATAAATTGATGGTAGATCAAGATGCAGGGAGTGAGACAATGAGCACGATGCTGGAACACACGGATGGAGGGGGGAGCCAATCACTCTTTTTGGCCTTACTTGATCTAGACGAGTGGAACTCTCTCATTGGATATTTATTTGTTTTTTTTTCTTGATTTTAAATTTTTAGTTAAGACCTGTGGCCGGCTTTACTTTTTGGGAGGAGGGATACTTTTCACTTTTCCTTATAGTTAGGTCTTAGACGGATGAGAAGAAGGGGCTTTTACTTTTCTTTTTTTAGCATCTTTTCATTTTTACTTTTCTTGTGGTAGAGGATAGAGGTGTGCTTTTTCTTTTATGCTTGAGAGTAGAATAGGGTCGGCTGGGGACTGAATTTATTTATTTTTACTGCTTTACGATTGGAGGTTGTTGTCTTTTACGTTTTCGTTGAGATTACTTCTTGTTAGTTTCGGAAGAGAGACGGCATGGAGGGTGAGTCTCTCTCTCTCTTTGGGGTCGATTTCATCATTTGTCTCTTTTGTTTTGTCTAGATTTTGGACGAGGCGACGCTGGTTTCAATTTCATTTTCCTGCTTTACGTTTTAGTGTTTTTCGGTTGTTAGTTCGGTGGACTCATTTTCAGTTTTATTATTTTTTTTGTTCCCCAGTTTTCTTTCCTAAGTTTTTAGTTGCTCTCAGCTGGTTTAGATTTTTTTTTTCTGCTTTACGTTTTCATTTGTTGGGGATTTTAGGCACCTTTGTAACTTGGTTAATTTTATTCTTTTGCATTTATTTTCATACAGCAACTTGAAATGTTAGGGTTTATCATTTTGGGCATTTTGCTAATTTAGAAATGATAAGTTAGATTTTTAGCTTGGGATTCAATGAGTAACTCATGACTATTTTGGGTTAGATTTTCTTCAAAGTTATAAAATTTTAAATGATTAACTTGATAGATTGTATTTCGTTTTGCCTATGGGAAGGATTAAAATTCTATGTTCTTGACTTGATCAGTCGTAGACATAAAGACACAATTGATGCTTGAACTTGTAACAAGATTTTGATAGCTTTCTTTCACTTTTACACTTGTTATAAAATCTGTCAAGTACCTTGATTATACCGAAAAGTGTACTTATTGTTTAATTAACCTATCATAATCTCTTGGAATGAGAAAATGGTTGAGAGAAAATGAAATTAGAGGAAAATCCAACCTTAAGTTAGAAATGGGCGAAAATTGCATCCCAAGTATTTGTTTTATTGCTTCTTACAAGTTTAGTTCAACTTCTACACATTCTCCTTAATTCTCTTGGTTCTTGGTAATTTTAGAGACACAGATTCACAGTTATTTTCATCTCTCATAGTTGATACAAGTTTTGCACAAAACTCTCACAAACGCTTTGATAACCCTTTGTCCCTGTGGAATACGATCCTGGACTTATCTTTGATACAACTTGACACTTATACACTTGGAAGCACATTCAAGACTGAGTCAAGGCCCTCCTTTAGAATCAAACGTGGACCCTGGTTCCTCCTCATCCTTCTCAAAATATTCTTGGTTCAAAATGGGTACTCAAGACCAAGAGACATGTTGATGGTACTCTAGAGCGTCGAAAAGCTTGTTTCGTTGCTAAAGAGTTCCATCAGCAGCCTGATCTTGACTACTCTGAGACTTTCAGCCCAGTGGTGAAACTTGTCACCATCTGTTTATTACTCTTCATTGCAGTTTCTTGGCATTGGCCTTTGCACCAACTCGATGTTCAGAACGCCTTCCTCCATGGTGACTTAGAGGAGGACGTCTTCATGGAGCAACCAGTCGGGTTTGTTAATTCTGACTTCCCTCAGTATGTTTGTAAACTCAAAAAATCCATTTATGGGCTTAAACAAGCCCCAAGAGCTTGGTTTTCTAAACTAAGTTCACAATTACTTGCCTTGGGTTTTCATGCATCTGTCCCTGATTCTTCCTTGTTCATTTTTAAATCTGATTCTGCAACTGTCTATGTACTCATTTACGTAGATGATATCATAGTTACGGCCTCTGATCCTATGCTTGTCACTGAGTTCATTACAGCTCTTCAAAATACCTTCCCTGTCAAAGACTTAAGCCCCTTACATTATTTTCTAGGAATACAAGTAACTCGTAACCCCACTGGTTTATTTCTCTCTCAGTCTCGATATATCTCTGACTTACTATCAAAAAATAATATGGACAACTGTAAACCAATGTCTACCCCCATGGCTACCTCAACAAAGCTGAGTGCTCTTGATGGATCCACATTTGAGGATCCACAACTTTATCGTAGTGTTGTCGGTAGTGTTCAGTGCCTTGCTTTTACTCGTCCTGATATTTCTTTCACAGTCAACAAAGTTTGCCAATTTATGCATTGTCCCTGCACTTCTCATTGGCAAGCTGTTAAACGAATACTTTGGTATCTTCGTTTAACTGCTGCCTTTGCTCTTCATTTTTCTCCATTTTCTTCTCTTAAACTTTTAGCCTTCTTTGATGCTGATTGGGCTGATTGTCCGGATGACCGAAAGTCCACCGGTGGTTTCTGTATCTTCTTTGGTTCTCATTTAATTGCATGTTCTTCAACTGAAGCTGAATACAAGTCCGTTGCCAATACTGCTTGTGATTTATTATGGCTCCAATCTCTTTTTAAAGAATTAGGAATTTGTCTTGCTGATCCTCCCACTCTGCTATGTGATAATATGGGTGCTACTTATCTTTCTATGAATCCTATTTTGCATTCTAGAACAAAGCATGTGGACCTGGATTTTCATTTTGTGAGCTTGCTTCTCATTGCTGTATTCAAGTCTTACCATACTTCCTATGTCGCTTGAAGCAAGGGGGGATAATAGAGCATATAGTGACTCAGCATCTAAAGAAGCTTCTGCAACAAATTCTCAACAAAATTGCACAGTAGACATGCTAGAATAAAGTAGAAGATTCTTGAATATATTTGTAACCGTATACTGGACTTTTATTATTATTTTTTTTAAGTAATTGAGTCTGAAATATAGGATAAATATGCCTATAAATACTGTACTGTTGTGGTTGTATTAATCAATACAGAAAAGCAATAGAAATACACTGATGAGTTTTGCACAGACTTTACTTTCGTTGAAGCATTTCTTCGAATAGGTGTAAAGCTCTGTTTTTCATTACTTCATCAACGTCCAAATTGAATTATTAAAATGTGGAAAGACAAATTAATTAAGCTAGTATATATATGTATGTATCTTGTTTATAAAATTACAAGACACCCTCTCGTCATGCTTTTGCCACTAGCTAGCTCCAACATCAAGTTGGCGATCCAGTAATACTAGTACTTCTCAAATAAAAGTAAAATTAAGTTGTACCCACTAAATCATGTACGTAGTCATTTAAATGTCCAAATCGGATATATGGTAGTAAATTACCCCAACTGAAATTCCTACCCGATCGACTTGCTTGATTCTCAATTAATTGTTTCGTTTCACATATATTATATATATATATATACACACACACACACAACTAACTAATTAATTTTGCTATCTGCATGCAGTACTATAAGCCATAGAGATCATGGGAATAGTATTCTATATATATGGCTTAATTTCTAGCAAACCAAGTACTGGAGTAAAAGGCTAGGTTTCTAATGCTGTAACCAATGGAGGTAGAGAGAGAGAGATAGAGGGATCGAAAGAGATCAGAGAAATTCCCAAAGAACTTCCCTGGCCTAGTACTTTAGAAATTTCTCTCTCAAGATGCATATATAAATATATGTGTGTGTGTGTGTGTGTGAAATGTACCAATTAAGTTGATTTTGTGTGCTTTGATATTGATCTAGTGATGCGTGCAGTTACCGTTAAACAAAGATGAGATTCAATTTTTCTATATCGAAAATTACATTAAACCCAAAATTTACGCACTATCATCTAATCTTTTGTAATATATATATATACACATACTATAAGAATATAGGATTTTTGCAAGCAATTCATTTCTATCCCCACCGAAATTGATGCTGAAAATTATCGTTTGCATCCAACTTATAGTACTCGTCACAATTTTTCATTGCTAGAGATTATTTTTGGGAAAACGAATAGTTCTGCAACTTTTTCTTCCACAATTTGATCCTATTGCATCATTTTCCCTCGACGCAACAAATAAGCCTTATCATCGTGCTGTAAGCGACGATTCAAATCCGTTAGAACATTATACTATACAATTGCGATGATACATATTCTTGTGATGCTATAACTATTGACACAAATAAATAAGCTTATATGCTGTCAAATTAACTAGTAATATTTGTCATAACACTTAATTATGACGCAAGAAGATTTTTTATCTGTGGCATCAAATTTGGGCGAAGCGACAGAATGCATGTGCTACGAATTGTTTATTCATTTGCGGTGCTATATTGATATTTTGCGCGATTGAAAATGGTTGCAAGCAAGGGCTTTCCCAACCATCGAAATTTGTATTTGCATCGTTTATGTCTCTTTTTAGCGATGAAAAATTACGTTACAAAGATTAATTTTTTGTGATAATATTGCATAGTGACGTGAAAGATAGCTTTAAGACACAATATTACCATCTCTTATGTGGCGATATTTAAGTGACGCTAAAATGTATTTGCAATACTTTTTAAACAATTTGCAATGATTTTTTGTGACGTAGAAAATGGCTGTCCTTATAGTGACATGACCCCTAAAATTAATACTAATTAAAACTATTACTTAAGTACTCTCTTCTTTAAACACAAGTAATAATAATTAATATGCATGCATCGTATTTAGTTATAGTCATTAATTAAGATAGAGCTGAAAACTAGTTAACAGATCATGATGTACGTTCATGTATAAATACCCAATCTTACTAGTCAAATACAAGACTGCAGCTTGGCAACTTTAAAATGAGTGGTGTTTCGAGAGCCTATTAATTTTACAGTTTCCCATTTATTTTCTTATCTTTCTTATTTTTCTATTAATTTTTTATAGTTTCTTTTACAGTTTTGGCACCTCGTACAAGAGATCGAATATTAAACCATTCGGTAAACGAAAGTCATTTTGGCAGATAATATTAGATACTGAAACTATTTTCTCAGCTTGCAATATTATTGGTACTTAATTTTTGTTTTTGGTGGATGCATGTGGCATTAATACCAAAGTGCACCAACAGAAACTCGTGATACCAAGAAAAGCAAAAAAGTTCAAGAAATGATGAAGGCATTAAAAACCATACACTACAAATAATTGGCAAAGTTTAATCCTTGTAAGGCAGCAAAATACTAGTGGCCGTAACTACGTGCCTGTTCTTGTAACTTGAATATTCTAAAAAGAAAGTGAAAAAAGAATCACGAGATTCAGGGGTTTCGAAAAGAAATGAAAAGGAGAAAAATTGAGAAAAAAACAAGAGAGTGAGCACTGATAAATGGATGACTTTTCAAAAGTAGATCTATCTGTCATAGGAACAATTAATGTATATAACCTGACTTTACATTCTAGTACTAAATCACAGGAAACAAAATCCTTCGTACTTAATTTAAAGTAAAGTGGTAATTTTTAATAAAATGGGAAAAATTTTCAGGAAGGTGTTATGTATTTTACCCAGAGGCTAGAGCCAAAAATGTGTATTCCAGATTAAACGAGAAGGCTTGCGGTCAATAGATGAGACAGGAGACTGACTGATAACAAAGTTATGTGACCAAAAGGTCAAACTTTTGAAACCCAGAAGAAAAATGTACCTAACCGATATCTCTTCATGTGGTTTTAAGACAAATGAAAAAACAAAAACCATGAGAGAGAGAGAGAGAGAGAGAGAGAGAGAGAGAGAGAGAGAGAGAGAGAGAGAGAGATGAAACTTACAATTAACATTCCCTTGAAATCGGGAGTTCCTGAATGCTGAAAGCATAGACATGAGGTGATATAACCCGACACAGCGGAAATAAAGAAACTACGACTCAAGATAATGGCATGGCATTTTGATCAACACCTTAAATATGGCTAAGAGAAATTAGAAGAAAAAAGAAAGAAACTTACATTTATATATAAATATAGATATAAGGTCTTAATTAATAGAGTAGCGCTTGAAATGATGATATGATTATATATGTAAACTCGATCATGGTTTATAAATCTTGGAAAGAGCTTGCAACAGGTTTACTTGTAGCCTCAAATGAAGGATGTAATCTGCAGTCAGAAGAAAAAGTCGATCCGGCTGCAAACGTTGCCCTCCCGGAATCAGCCTCTGCAGCTTCTTCATCTTCATTTCCACCGCCCAACGTCGAGTACAAGCCCGCCTCTGCCTCGAAGATCTCCTACATTTCATCTTGGAAATTAATGCTTTAGAACCCATTGCCTTAATTTACAAGTACGTACTGGCAAAGAAATTACAAGAAGCTGAAGAAACTAAAATATTGGCCTCAAAACTTCTTTCTTTTCCAGAGACGATCAGAAATGCGTTCGAAGCTGTGAACAGCAAGCAAGAAATGATAGAGCTATAAATGAATGGGAAAGACAAAGGGTGTGGGAGTTAGGAGTTATAGGACGGGGCCATGTGAGCCGAGCTCATTACATATTTTCTTTTTCTTTTTTCACTCTCTTTTTGGGTGCCCATGGCTTTTGGACGATGAAGAATTTCACTACTCGCAACACACGCTCAATTTTGTTGTCGTTTTGTGAGGGTTTGGAGGGGGATGGATCGATCATCGATGAAACCATGCACATGTATGACAGCTCGCTCGGATGCTCACGCCAGCCATTACTACTGCTGTTACATTTTACACTTTACAGTATCTGTCCTCGTAATCCCCGAATCCCGACAGTTTTGCCCACACGTATTTAGATTAAAAAAAAAATACTAGATCACACGGTGGATAATCCATCATCTGATTGGATTTTGTCGCGACCCACTAATAAATTACTGTCCAGACATGCCACAGTCGGGGTTTCATGACATGTCACGTACATGGGTAGTAATTAATGGTCATGATCAGTTTGTGGTTCATGTCCAAGTCCAACCCTTGGGTTTCCAAGTCTCAATTTTGACCATTAAATTCATTGTTCTTCAACAGTTTTCTCTGTTTAGATTGTCCAAAGCATGAGAAAGATGAATTGTGTACCATACCAATTAGATGGTGTTTGACTGTTTTGGGAACGAGGGAAATGATTAAAACTTTGAATTCATTCTTTTTTACGGCTCTAAAATCATAAGTTAGGTAATATTTTGCTGTAACTATTGACAGAATTCCAAGACAGTCAAGTTCTACAGTATGTTTGTAGAGATCCATATGTAAGCATCAACTCAAATTGGATTCCACCACCTACACATGTTTATAAAGTAAATTAAGATGCTGCAATTAAGTAAGAGATTGGTAAAGTTGGCATTGACATTGTCATAAGGGATTTTGAAAGAAGGGTAGTAGCATCTAGAAGTTTGTAGAAATTCATGTTTACTATGCTTTCACAGCAGAATCTCAAGGAGTACTTCAAGCATTATGGTTTGCAAAAGAAATAGGCTTGAGGAGGATCATACTAGAAGGGAATGCACTGCAGGTAGTTAATAGCTTAAAATTTGATTCTTTTGAGCCTCACTTCTCAGGTTTTCTGTTATGGAATGCTAAGCAGGTTTTGACTAATCTTGATTCTTGGGATATTGTTCATGTCAGGAGGCAAGTTAATATGGCTGCACACGTTTTAGCCAAGTATGCCTTAAGTAGTGATGAGGATGAAGTTAGATTGGAGGATAGTCATTCATGTATTATCCCTTTTATTTGATTGATTTATTTGAATAAACATTTCTTTGATTAAAAAAAAAAAAAGGTAATATTTTGCTGTGCTATTAGTTTGTTTGCTAGCTTTATGTATCAATTTTATTCTTCAGTTTAATTTTCTTTATTCGTAATATATGATATGTGCTAATATATATACTAGCACATCTTAACTGATAGTTCATTTAAGTAGTTGATATATAAAGATATTTAAAATGTGTAAGTCGTATCAATAAGCATGATTATGGATGATAAAATTTATGATGATCATCATGAGTACTATTAATATTAATTAATCACCCGTATATTAATTTAAGCTAGCATCAGATTTGAGGCCGGGGATAATGCTAGAAGATCACACTTGGATTAGGTGTGAACTTTAGGAGAAATGATATTTACAGTCGTGAGTATGTAAGCGCGGCGTAACCACTTTAAAAAAGTAAATAAATAAAATACTTACATAAAAAATAATAATTTTTTTATAGTAAATTCTATTTTTTTTAAAGCGATTGCACGACATTTGCACATACAACTATATGTAGTATTACTTGAACTTCAGTTTGAATTCAAATTTGAGTCTCCATTGATATAGTTCAAACATGGTCTGAATATATGTGCCATAATTTGGCATGCATGACTTCAGATCGCACCTCCAAGATAGTTTATTAATTTTATTTATATTATTATTTTTGGCCATTAATGATTGAGGAAACATCCTTTTAATTTGTTCCAAAAACAAATAAAATATTCTTCTTATTTTGATAATTTGTCGTAGTGGAAATCAACCACGAATGGAAACATAAATAAACTAATAAATAGAAGATTGATGAAGTACGGTATGGGCATCGTGTCGCGCTAATTTGGTCTAAATAATGAGGAAAAGATAATTATTTTATGTACCACACGCATTATTGTTAGGATTTGGTTTTTAGATTCGATAGTACTCAAAAAGGATTGATATGGATCTCTACTCTTTTATCCACACACACATATATATACATATATACGTGTGTGTATATATATATATATATATATATATATATATATATTTTGGGAAGTAGAGAAACCATGCACAATGAAAATAGTATGTATATTCATGTAAGCTTGGTTTCAAACTTTAGACTGATCATTGATTATTCAAAGCTCGATCCATTGGTTTTATAGGTATCAATTGACCACAGAAAAGTAAGAAGTCGATCGTCAAAGCCAAGCCTTGCAAGCCAAGCTTATAATTATAAGAATCACACAAACTAGACTCCAAAAGTGGAAGCGATGGAACACCTAAGAATTAGATAGAAGTAGCAGTCGGCAGATCGGTCGAAGCTGTGTTAATGTAGATTGGAAGAAGTATGCGGTCCCCTACTTCGTGCCCTCAGAAAGTTCCAGGGGTTCATGAGGACATTGAAAACCCATGCCCATGTGAGGCTTGATAACGACTCTGAATATATATATATATAAATGAATAGTGAAAATCACATATATATAATCACAAAACGACATGTACACGTACGTGAACATGATGAATATTAATGTAGTTTATCTTTCACAGATCGAGCATGTTGTTAGCTTATCAAATACATTATATATATATATATATATATATATATGGGAACGTACATGCGCATATACTGTGAGCTGAGAAATATTGAGTGCCACCGTTGACATGATTGATCTTGACATGGAGAATATATATATATATATATATTTATATATATTTCATGAATTCCCTTCGATCTTTCTAATTAGGATTCCTTGATAATTGATCATCAAAAATTACCCCACAAAAAAGTTAAGAACATTAATTAATACCATGCATGCATGTTAAGTAGGGTTTTGTTTTATTTTTTGGCATTTCCCTTCGTGAGTTAAAAAGATACGTTTATTGGACAACCCGATCGTGGCGGGACACAGCTTAGTGGTATCCTCTTAAATTAAGGGATGGCTAGGGCAGGCAGGCATGTCTGCCGGAGGGCTGGCCTATATATAGCTCATGGTTATGGACATGAGTCAGAAAGGTATATATACTATATAGGTTCGTCTTGAAGGGTCAATTTCTCGGGTAGTTTCAAGTGCCGGCGGGCTCTTATGCATTGTCTCCTTCGTGGCTGTCCCATATATATAAACTTAATCATCCTATATAGAAGGTAGCCAACATGAATCAAAATTAAAGCGATCGAGCGAGGTCACGAATGATTTTCATAGTTTGCACTTTGCACAATATATATGATGATGATCATCAACTTGTTTGTAGGGATTACATGATGATGATGATGATATGGGTGGGGGTGGGGCCCAGAGGTCCACTAACCTACAACCTTCCACTGCACCCTACAACCCATACTGTGCATGTGGTTTGCCAACTCATTGATCTTTACCATTCATCCGGTTGACATGCATACTCCTACACATAAGATATGGTTGTTGCCATCATATAATTAATTTCTTGGCCGTGGATATATAATTCGATATTTTAAGATTCAGTTTCTTTACTTTAGTCTTTCAGTTTCTACGCATAATTAACATATTGGCCGATAGATGATCAGTAAGTAGGTCATGTCTTTTTTGTTTGTCGGATTTGAATTAATAGAACTTAAATCAACTGCGCGCCCAATAGTCAGCCTAGTTATTAATTCAACTCCATATATATAGAGAAGATGATGAGGCCCTGTTTACCCATGCAGTACATAATATGCTGCTAATATAATCTAAAAGCTAGAGGTCGTTATTCTCTTTAATTCCCTTGTAGCTTTATGGTCGGTCCCCCACAAATGATAGACGGGAAGCAGCTTTGATTTTCTAATTATTATGCAAGGCGCTCTTTGTCTGTATAAGCTGCTAATCTCGACGTAGGTGTAAATCATTTCCAAGGAATTCACATGTACTACGGACGTTGAAAGTCTTTTGGGTTGAAGTCAAATTAAAGTAGGCATGGCCAAAAATCAGCCTTAATTTGCGAGGAGGAAACGCCGGCATGCATGAGAACCCTCTGGGTGCAGATATAAAAATTAATCTCTACATGATCTACAAGCGTGCATGAGTGGAGCAAGGCCATTTTGTGGAGGATATTCAACCACATATTTGTTTGAGTTTCGATTATAGATAGATAATTAAGATCAATATTAAATTACATGAAGAATTTTTTGCACGTACGTATAAGCTGCATGGAATGGTGTATATATATATATAATATATGATTAATTATGACCGTACACCCTTCTTTTCCATGCTGACATGACGGTTGATTGCATTGATTAGGATGGTCTTAGAAGTTAAAAAAACTAAATCCGAAGTTAGATCGAAAAGAATATAAATATATCCTCCTAATTAGGAACAGTTGATGATTTCTAGTTGGGATCGAGCTGATATTTCTGTCATTATTTTTAGTGTCCCCGCTAGAAGCAAGTTGCCGAAGCAATACCTTTTATGCATGATAACTGTGCACATTCTGCTGTCCCATTGCCACCAATTAGAGGGAAATGGAACCCTCCATGTTTGCCAACTAGAGAATAAATAAATTAATAGAATATAAGCTAAAAAGTATTGCATTAGAAGGAGAAATATTAAAGTACAATTACTGTCCAAACTCCTTACTCTTGGGAATGATTTATGCCACGTGTTACATTTTAATTTTTACATATAACTGATCCGTTTCTAATTGTGTTAATATATCATCAGTGTTTGTAATTTATACAGATAATTAGGGATCATCATGACTAATTTGAAGATGGGTAGTGCTCGATATAGTCATAAATTGTTTAAGCGTCACGCACTTCTTTTGAAAAAAAGTTAAGTCTACTATTAAAAAAATTAATTGTTTCATGTAGATCTCATATTTACTCCATTTTTTAAAATGAATGTGCGATGCTTATGCACTTTTTGACTATAAAAATCATTTCTCATATATATATATATAATGTGAATAGGCAGAAAGTTGTGGAGTTTTCTTGTCTAGCTGGGAAGGTTTGGAATTTGCAGGTAGATGATGAGAGGCCAGAGAGGTGTTATGAGAAGGCAGTACTACTGAGTTGTGGTGTGGGATAGGGTGGTGAATGCACGTGCTACGTACCGTTTAGAATTCTTAGCTGGACTAATTGTGGTGGGAACGGAACGCACATGCCTTCACATGCCCACATGAGCTCTTGGTTTTAACCCCTCCACACAGTCCCACATCCAACTTGGTTTCCAGTTGTGATATGCCCTAACAGCAAAGTAATTAACAGGTCCCCCCGACCCCTAGCCCTACCATATTCCCTATGTTAGTGATATTATTCGTACATTGTTCTTGTGATCACCATACATGTGAAAATGGACAAACCAAAACTATAGTTTGTTAATGTTGTAGTAGATCGTATTGCACATGAACTCTTGGGAGATTTTTGAGTAATGAGGTTGAGTTGCTTTTGACACAATCTTATAAGAGGAAGCAAGTTCATGAGATCCTCGCGAAACACTAGTCATAAGATTATTAAGGTCCTGTTTGATTTTACAAACAGTCTCAACATTCAAAAATCATTCAAACACAAACATTTTTCAAATTCAAATTTTTAATTTTTTTATCTAATCACTTTAACTTTCCCAAACTTCTAAACAAAACACAAAAATTAATTCAACTTTTTCAAATCTCAAAATTAAAATAAAATTAAAATTAAAAAGATTATATTCTAACAATATTTTACCTTTATAATATTTTTATTTAACTTTTTCTTTTTCATTTTCTAAAACTCCATAAAAATCTTAACTCAAACAATTTCAGTACTATCCACAAACTATCTTATTACTATTAATATATTTCTTATCTTATCTCATCTGCATAACCAAACGAAGCCTGATATGAGTCTAGCAACTATTTTTAAAATAATTTTCAAGGTGCATGTGAGACCTATCACCTAGTCTAGTAATTAATTGAAGCCGCGAGATGCGTTTAAGATCTTCCACTCTTCCTCATCTCATGACATAATTTATTTTGCAAATCTTCGATTTCTCTTAAATGCTATATATTCAAGCCAGTACCCTAATGCTGGTTTTTGGCTGAAGTACTAGTTGTCTGTTTTCAAGTTTTACATTAGAACCGTAAGATCTAATGTTTGCACATTCAGCTAATTCCACTCCATGCTTTCATAATTACTTGATGATTTTTATGTAAAAAACACCCTTTAGTACCTTTGAGGTTCACAAATAACTACATAATTAATGAAAACGTGGTGACCATTAATTCCAATTTCCTATTTCCTCTTCCTATCCATTAAAAAAGAAAAAAGAACCACTATTCTAGCTATATAATTTATATGCATTGTCGTGTATGACCTACCTAATTAATATATCCCTTTCGTGTTAGTCGTGTAACACTCAAGCCCAACACGAGCTCATGTTCAAAATTTTCTTTATTTGGATTACTATGTATGAAAAGCTCACTTGAGATTTAACGAGTAATTTTAGAACAAGCCACTGGTCAACAAGTTTATTTTGGCAGAGTATGGATTTTATTGGGCTTGATAATTAGGTTAAAATATTTAATAGACCATTTGGGAATTGGTTCAAAAAATTTATGGGACAAGTTAGATCATTTTTAGAGATTCAATCGAGGCCACACTCGGAAACACCCAAAACAGCCACAGAGACTGCTGGCTAGGTCACCTCATGTCACCCACGTGCCACTCTGGTAAGCCATGCTTGATCTTCTCCCTCAGTGTCTCTTCTTCATCTCTTTCCCTCACGTTAGCTCTCTTTCTCTCATCACTTTTTCTCTCTCTCCCATAGTGCTCTGCCATCGCTCATAGCCACCTTGTTACCGCTTCATTGCTTGCTCACAGTTAGTTTGTCACACGGTGCTCCCTTTGTGATTGTCTATTATTTTCATCCAAAACATGGCTTACCATTTTGTTGTTTAGTCTTATGTAAACCCTAATAACATATGCAACTTATGTTGTTTTATTAATTGAGCTGGGCTTACCTAGGACTACATGGGCTTTGTATACATACTAGGCTTGTTGTTAATTGGAGTTGGGCTATGTTAAATGATTATGAAGTTAAACATGTATATTATTGGGTTGGACTTGGGTCCTAAATCATTTTGGGCATGGTAATATTTTTGTTACAACAATTGTTGTAATACTTAAGTGTGTTGAGCTTTATTTTTTTTAAATAGACTTGTGATTGAGTTGGAATTAGGTTAAGTGAATCTTAAGTGGATATCAATGAATTTGGGAATTGATGATATTTTAGGGTTATGAGGAGTGTAGATTTTTTAGGAGGAATAGGTTATTTTAGTATTTCAGGCTTAAATATCAAAATATGTGTTTAAGTGGAGATTTAAGCAAGTTACATGTTTATTTTATAGGTGACAATTGATACTCTTTCGGCATTATTGTGAAAAAATCTAGAAAAGTTAAGAAGTCTAGGTAAGTAGATTCCTATGCTAGACTTTGCATAAAATGATTGGACTGAGGTTGGTTTTATGAAAAATGTGCATGTTTTGTTATGAAAAGAAAACTTGAAACAACCTCGGTCATGTTATCTGCATTCGCATAAAATTTCATTTAAGAAGAGAAAAATATTTTCTATCCTGACTGATGTAGATATGAGCTATTTTTGACATTTTGTTTCTGAACTATGCAAAAAGAGCGAATATGAAAATTTTTGCATAATTATATGATGATAATCTAATTTTTTTGTGTTCTGAATATGCTCTACACTCTGATATGATATGATATGATCTCTAAAAACCTCTGTATGACATTCTGTTCTAACCTTATCATTAGTGTAAACCGTGGCCTCAATTTGGGTTGGTACCAACTTTTATGTTTTTGGTACATCTACTTTGAAAGCAAAGAAGTTTTATGTGTGGTCTTTCCTATGTGCACACTCGAGGCTCTGAGAATAATAAGGAGAATATTTCACATTCTATTTCTGCTCGTTTGGCCATTGGGGTTTGCACAACCCTACCCTAGAGATTAAACATGGAATTCTATTATAATGTAATGTTTCAGTTATGCTATGTCAAATGATTTTTTAATAAGAATATTTCTAAACTTTCGCTCTGATATTTTTTATAACATGTTCTGATTCTGAATTCTGTAAATAAAAATATTTTGCTCTACATTCTAAAGTCTATAAATGCTCATGTTTACATACTAGTATATGTTCTCTACTTTTTGAGTTGTTGATAGCTCACCCCTTATCTCCACAATATTTTTTAGATAATTTTGATGGTTTAGCTGCAAATCAAGAGTAGGGAGTCTCAAATGGAATACATTGAAGGAATGAAGTCCATCCCATTTTCTTGTAGCTGAGATGCAGGGCAGAAGACCAACTCAAGACAGGAGGCAGAGAAGTAGACCAAGCCACTGTCTGTAGATGATGGAGGGACTCCCTCTACACTGCTGCGTTAGTGGAGACAGTTTGTTAGAAGTGCTTGCACTCATATATAGAGGACAGTACGATGTCAGAATTAATTGCAGATTTTTTGTTGTCTTATTCTTTCTGGTATGCCGCAAGGTTGTATATATATTCTGGAACTTTGTATTCATTTTTCTTTAATGAGAACAGAGCAAAAAAGTTTTTTTCATTCCCTCTTTCTTCACTTTTCAACATGGTATCAGAGTAGGTCTAGCGATCCTCTGTTGTCACTTCATCATCTTTTAGGATTTTTCACAAACACCTTAAGTGCATATAAACTTTCCCATCGTTTATCATCATCAATGGCAGAAACCGATTCCTCTACTCACAATATCCCCATATCTCCCACAGAAGACCCAACGAAACATTTTTATCTTCATCATAGTGACAACACTCATACTATAGTCATCTCACCCCCACTCATGGGATCAAACTACATCTCATGGAGCTGTTCCTTCACTCTAGCCATCTCAATCAAAAATAAGTTGGGCTTTCTCGATGGGAGTATCCCAACTCCAAAACTGACTGATCCTTTATACATCCCTTGGCTACGCTGCAACAATCTAATCCTTTCATGGATTCTTAACTCCATTTCGAAAGACATAGCTTCTAATGTCTTCTACATCAGCTCTGCAAATGAGGTTTGGGAGAAGCTTAAAACAAGTTTTTCTCAACCTGACAATGTGAGGATATACCAGTTACAGCAACAACTTGGAACCATTGTTCAAGGAACACAATCAGTTAGTGAGTATTTCACCCAACTCAATGCCATATGGGAGGAGCTGCGCAACTATAGACCACTGCCATGCTACTCTTGTGGACTCTGCACATGCAAGGCACTCAGCTCTATTGGTGAGGTACAAATCTTAGACTATGTTTCCAAATTTTTGATGGGTTTGAATGATTCCTTTAAAGGCATTAGGGGACAGATTTTGCTTATGAGTCATATTCCCTCTTTGGACAAAACCTTTTCTATGATCTTGCAAGAAGAGAGACAAAGGGAAGCACATGCTCTAGTGTTACCCATTGCTAAACCTTCAACACTTGCAATTGTCAACAGTCAAGCTAAGAGAAGAGATAAAGTTGAGATTACATGCCAAAATTGTGGGAAAGTTGGTCATGCTTTAGAAAAATGCTATAGGCTTGTCGGTTTCCCACCAAACTTCAAATTTACAAAGACCAAACCAAGGTATTCTGGCAATAATGGCTTGCCCTTGACTCATTCAGCAAATCAAGTCTTCTCTCAAGGGATTCAAGCTTGAAATTCCTAACATACCTCTGTAAAATCAAGAAAATGTCTACTAATTTCCTTGAACAAATTGATTAGATATCAATATCTAGAATTATTAAATGAATCAAAATACTCAAAGAGAATAAACAAATTTGTAAAACAAAACGATTGGTTACGAAGGGAAACCCTTTAAAGAACTCTTTAAAGGTAAAGCCTTACGGGGCAGCCAAACCCAGTAAAGTCAATCTTATTGTTTAAAAATCAATTACAAGTAATTCTCAATTACAAAACCTTTGTAACTTGACTCTCTTACTTGTATAGACAAATGACCCATTTGTCTTCTATTGCAGTAGCAGCCAGAACCTCTGGCGATTTTCAAACTATTGACTTCCCTCCTAGAACTCCAGTGGCTGAAATCCAATCAATGATCATTCATACTTGAAGCACGATCACACACAATGAGAGATCACAAATGTGAAAATTCACTAAGGAATTTTCTCACCAAAATATGCATTAGAAAGTGCTCTAGAAAATATGCAGATCTGAATCTCTATCGATCCTAACCAATAGGATCTCTTAAATAGACAATCTGGAAAGAGTTACAGTTGAACTAGGATTCTGCTGACGAATAGAATCTGTCGCGAGAATGTCTCCTGACGAATTGCTGACATTTCGTGATAACTCTCTTCTGCAGTGATTTATATGTGTTCAGCTTCAGATCTTAATAATTGCAGACTCTTATGGATTCAAAATTCATGTAACTGACTTATCTAAACAACCTTATAAACTTCTAGATAAACTCAATGTTGTTAGAGATAAAGTCATCTCTTATTTTACATTCATCCAAATTTAATCAAATAATGATAAGATAAACCTTATCATTTATTCATCTAATTCTAGCCAATTTTTGCGTCTACAATCTCCCCCTTTGGCGAATTAGTGACAAAACCAACTTGATGAATGTCTTGTATCTACAATCTTTCCCTTTGGCAAATTGGTCACAAAACCAACTTGATGAATGTAGTGTGTACCTAAGACAAAAAACAACCAGCAGACCAAGATCTCGTGAAGAAAATCTTAATACAGTAATGAGAAGAAATGACATAGAACATTCTTTGAAATTAGTCTCAATAATAATCAAAGGTTAGACGTAATGTAAACCTACAAAAAAAAGTGTTCTAGTCATCATCAATAACTATGTTTTGTACTTAGTTCTCACTCTCCATATTCTGCGACTCCCCCTAAAGTATATAGTTCTCCCCCTCAATTTTCTGCTACTCCTCCTTTTTATTTTCAGCAAATTCATTAAACTCCCACTTACTCAAACTCCCCTTAAATTTCACAATATCAAAATATTCCAATTTGCTCTTCCAATACTCCCCCTTTTTGTCACTAATCTGATAAGACACAAAATAAAATAAATATCACTTATGTGTGCCAAGATGAAAATACTAAAAAAGACATGATGAACAACTCTCATATATTTCTTTTATATAAACCAAAATAAATAGAGATTAGAAAAAAAATAACAAAAAATTTGAAATTTTTTTTTCTTTCTTTTTATATAAAAAAAATAAATAGGCAATAGGGCAAGTAACATGCCTAGATGCATCTTAGTTCAAAACATAGTGTAACTCATAAAACAAATTCAATAGAGTACACCCTCTTATTTGTAACAATCACTATGGATGTTCACTCTTCATAAGATCATCAATGTCAAAGTTCATGTAAGTGTGTGTGTGAGTACACTTATACCATAGCATATTTATGAACTCTTTTTTTCAATATATTTTTTATACCTTTATTCATGAATGATTACTTCTTATAGATGCTCACAAGAGTTTGTTGCTTCACATTAAAAGTCAAACTTTATGCTAGGGCATAGATACATGAACATCTCCTCCAAACACTAGTTTGTGGCCCCTTTTTGTGTTCATGTTTGTTGCTCATCTTTTTCCATAATGATTAGAGCAACAATTTTTTCTGTAAGAACTTAAGGTGGTAGATCCATGTAAGGTGTTTGTCTTTTTCCGCAATGAATTAACACCGACTTTTTCTATATTGATCAACTCTTTGTGTTTGGCAAGAGGAGAGATCTTTATTGATGTACTAGGTTTAATTAAGTATTAGTCAATTTAAGACATGAACTCCCTCTTTGATGAGCATCTCGTTAAAAAAAAAAATGAACTTTAATTATAAAATGCATACATATAGGTTCCTCATCGTGCATTGAAAATGAACTTTGCCAAGATAATCCATAGGGTTAGTATGCACAAAATGAATCGCACAAAATAGAGAGATGCATAGGTTCAAAAATTTATTAAGTGAGAACACAAATGTTCAAACTTTGACTTATCAAGTATGCACTTTCCTTAAAGAAAAGTTTTGAACCAAACCAGAAAAAAATTTTATATTATATTTTTTTTATTTAAAACTGAAAAACAGAAACATAAAAGCAAAATAGAAAAATAAAATGCATGTCCTAGACTAATGCAATAATATAAAGAATGCAAGAACATGCAACTAGTCCTATCAATTAATGTGACATAACATCTTCTTTGACCACCCACTTTGTTTTAAATTTTGGCCTATTCTTTTTATCAACATCGCTTTGTATGATCTTTTCTTTATTTTGAAACTAAAAATCTGCTAGTTCACCAAGTTTGAGACTTAAAAAATTGATTTGTTGACTCATATCACAAATTTGATTCTCTAGACTTTTTCCTTTCCTTTTTGGATTTCTTTCACCTCTATTTTTCTTCACTTTATTCAAGTTAAAGCAATTTGGCCTTATATGACCAACAACATCATAATAATGACAAGTAGGAATAAACTTACCTTAATTGGGCTTCTTTGTCATTGATCTATCATGTGAGGCTCTTGGAACATGAGTTTTAGACTCGGCCTTCTTTGGAGCTTCCTCATTTTGAATTTCCTTAACAAAAATGATACCTTTTGATGAAGTGGCAGCGGATGATGATGCTTGTTTTTCTTTCCCTTTGGAAGTCGTATACCCTAGGCTAGTTCTATCACTACTCATCTTCTAAAAACTCAACATTTCATCTAATTTCTATATTGCTGTTTTTTCTTGAACATTTTCCAATTCCTTTTCTAGTGCAATTTTTTGATCTATTAATCTTGTTATTTCAATATCAGTTTTAATGCCTCATACATGTTATTTTTCTCACTATCCATATCAGTGAATTTCTTGTACAGTTTCTTGTTGAGTTTATTTAATTTGATCACTTCTTCACACACATCATTGTAAGCTTCCTGTAAACTCAGTTCTTGATCAGCATCAATAAGTGATACATCCGAATCACTGTAATCACAACTACTTTCAGATTTTGTTAGTGTAATTTCAGGAAAATCATTCACAATAGTAGGAAAAGTTATAAAAGATTTTTCATCATTAGATGATGAGGTTGAACATTCAGAATCTAAACTGTCACTAAGTGTGACATTCAATACTTTTCCTTTATTTTTCTTAAAGTTTGGACATTCAACTCTTATGTGACCATATCCTAAGCATTCATGGCACTTAACTTTGTAATTTTTCTCAAATTTATCTTTATTCCAATTTTTAGATTCATTTATCTTTGTAGAAAATTTCTTACCTCGCTTTTGTTTTCCATTAGCTTTCTTGTAAAACAAGAATTTTCTGAATTTCCTTACAATAAGATCTATATCATCATTGAAGTGTGGAGGGACATACAATGACGTCAACATGATCTACAAGGGCACGGATCACACTTGAATGAATGAACCACGCTCTGATGCCAATTGAAATTCCCAACGTACCCCTGTAAAACCACGAAATTGTCTACCAATTTCCTTGAACAAATTGATTAGATCTCAATATCTAGAATTATTAAACGAATCAAAATACTCAAAGAGAATAAACAAATTTGTAAGATACAACGATTGATTACGAAGGGAAACCTTTTAAAGAACTCTTTAAAGGTAAAATCCTACGGGGCAGCCAAACCCAAGAAAGTCAATCTTATTGTTTAAAAATCAATTACAAGTAATTCTCAATTACAAAACCTTTGAAACTTGACTCTTTTACTTGTCCAAACAAATGACTCATTTGTCTTTTACCGCAGTAGCAACCAAAACCTCTGGCGATTTTCAAACTATTGACTTCCCTCCTAGAACTCCAGTGGCTAAAATCCAATCAACGATCATTCACACTTGAAGCACGATCACACACAATGAGAGATCACAAATATGAAAATTCACTAAGGAATTTTCTCACCAAAATATGCACTAGAAAGTGCTCTAGAAAATATGCAGATCTGAATTTTTACCAATCATAACCAATAGGATCTCTTAAATAGACAATCTGGAAAGAGTTCCAGTTGAAATAGGATTCTGCTGACGGATAGAATCTGTCGCAAGAATGTCTCCTAACAAATTGCTGACATTTCACGATAACTCTCTTCTGCAGTGATTTATCTGTGTTTAGCTTCAGGTTTTGATAATTGCAGACTCTTATGGATTCGAAATTCATGTAACTGACTTATCTAAACAACCTTATAAACCTCTAGATAAACTCAATGTTGTTAAAGATAAAGTCGTCTCTTATTTTACATTCATCCAAATTTAATCAAATAATGATAAGATAAACCTTATCATTTAGTCATCTAATCCTAACCAATTTTTGTCTCTACAAAGTTCAATAGAATTGTGAGACACCACAGCCATCATTGATTCAGGATCAAATTCATAAACTCATAGCTCTTGTCAATGGTGAGACACCACAACTCAATCATGGTCAACCACCTTCCTCTCTAGCATCCAAACAGTCCAAACCATCTCACAAACACCACTCAAACATGGCAAGTATACCATCCTCACACTCTACCATATTCTCAAATTTTTATCAAAGTTATTCTAGTCCATCTCTATATTCTGTTACACATTTAGTACCTTGGATAATAGACACTGGCACCACAGATCATATAATCTATTCACCTTCATTATTCACCACCATCACTTGTGCCACCGAAGCCCACGTCCAATACCCAATGGTGATAAGGTTGTTGTCACACACATAGGAATCATGCAACTCTTAAATGAAATCATACTCACAAACGTTCTATGTGTCCTCTCCTTCACTTTTAATTTATTATCTGTTAGCAAACTCACTCACAACTCTCCTCTATGCATTGTGTTCTTGCATAATCATTGCTTTATACACGTCCTTTCTTCATCGATGACAATTGGACTTCCTAAAAATTGTCATGGTCTTTATTACCTTTTACCCAGCTCTCTCGGACACAGGACTTCTAGCCCAAACTCTAACTCTCTCATGACTCAATCAAACTCTCAGGTCTACCATGCAATGAAACAACAAGAGTTTGATGTATGGCACTTTAGACTAGGACATTTGTCAAATCAAAGGATGAATCTAATTCATTCCTCATTTCCTAATGTAAAATGTAAAGACCAAAGTCATTGTACTGTTTTCCATTTGGCTAAGCAAAAGATAATTCCCTTTTCCACTAGCACTACTTGTTCTTCTTCAATCTTTAACTTAATACATTGTGGCATTTGGGGTTCTTATTCCCAACCATCCTTGCAAGGACATCAATACTTCCTGACCACTGTTGATGATCACAGTAGAGTAACATGGGTTCACTTAATGAAATTTAAATCAGAGGCTAAACAAATTTTGCAATCCTTTATTAAAATGGTAGGAACCCAATTCAACTCAAAGGTTAAACAAATTAGAACAGACAATGGTATGGAGTTTCATATGCTGTATTTTTTCAATAACAATGGGATTCTCCACCAAAAAACCTGTGTTTATACCCCCACAACAAAATGGGGTTGTGGAGAGAAAACATCAACATTTACTCAATCTAGCTAGAGCCTTACTTTTTCAAGCTTATCTTCCATAAATTCTAGGGTGATGCTATATTGACAACCACTTATTTAATCAATAGGATCCTGACCCCCATTCTGAAAAATAAAACTCCATATGAAATTTTGTTTGGTTCTTTACCTTCCTATGCAAACTTGAGAGTTTTTAGTTGTTTATGCTATGTGTCTACCCTCAAACATAATAGAACCAAGCTTGATCCAAGAGCTAAACCATGCTTATTCCTTGGTTACCCAACTGGAGTAAAAGGTTATAAGGTCTATGGCTTAAACACTCACACTACCTCCATTTCTCAGGATGTGATCTTCTAGGAATCAACCTTTCCCTGCCAAAAATCTAATTCCATTACTGATTTAGATCACAATTCCTCAAGTCTTTCATTGCCACCACACCTTCCAGACATTTCTTTTCCTTCCACAAGTCTTGCATCCCCTCCCACTCAAAATCTCTTTTTTGATGAACCTGTTGAACCCGATTCTAACACACGTGAATTCTCTTTACCTTCACCTAACTCTTCTACATCTTCTCACTCATCACCTATCAATTCAGATTCTCTTCCCATTGATACTGCTCCTCCTCACTTCTCCACGGCTTGTTCCCCTTCGAAGGTCTGATCGAGTTAAGCATGCATCATCATGTTTGCATGACTACCATTATTCTGCGGTTTCATCACAAAATCAAATACCTCATTCTTCCACCATTCATCCACTTGCTTCTCATCTTTCATATAATCATATTTCACATTCTCATAAGTCTTATGCATTATCTCTTTCTCTTATCCATGAGCCAAAAACCTATGATGAAGCTATTGTTTTTTACCATTGGAGAAAAGCCATTCAATCTGAACTTTTGGCCCTTGAAGCTAATGGTACTTGCACCATCACCTCCTTGCCACTTGGACATAAAAGCATTGGCTGCAAGTATGTTTTTAAAACTAAGTTAAAGTCTGACAGCAACATTGATAAGCACAAAGCCCGATTGATAGCTAAAGGCTACACTCAAAGAGAAGGATTCAACTATCAAGAAACTTTTAGTCTGGTTGCCAAACTTACTATGGTGAGATTATTCTTAACTTTAGCTGCTATTCATGGTTGGCACTTGCACTAGCTTGATGTTCACAATGACTTCCTCCATGGTGATCTTGATGAAGACATATATATGGACATTCCTCCTGGTTTTCAGCTCACAGGGAGTCTCATACCGAAGAAAAGAAACTTGTATGCAAATTGCACAAATCCCTTTATGGCTTGAAACAAGCCTCTTGGCAATGGAATTCAAAACTCACCTCATCTCTCATTTTCATGGGTTTTCATCAATAGAAATCAAATTAATCATTGTTTACTAGAAACGACAAATCTAATTTTTGTGGCTCTTCTTGTATACGTGGATGATATCATGTTGGGGAGTAGTAACTTGGCAATCATTGACTCCATCAAAATCATCTTCATACTCAATTCAAGATTCAGGACCTAGGAACTCTTAAATATTTCCTTGGGCTGGAAATGGCAAGGTCATCTACAGGGATTCATGTTTGTCAAAGGAAGTACACTCTAGAAATTCTAGAGGATGCTGGATTACTTGGAAGCAAGCCTATTAATACTCCAATAGAGCAGAATCATAAGTTATCTCATTCTTCCATGGATTACTTGAGTGATGTTACAAGCTATCGTAGATTGATTGGGAGGCTTATCTACTTATCCATTACCTGGCTTGATATTACATAAGCAATCAATGTTTTAAGTCAATTTATGGATAAACCTACGCAAGAACATTTGCACACAGCCCATAGAGTACTTAGACACTTGAAGGGGTCAATTGGGCAAGGCATCTTCTACTCCTCTAAGTCAGATATGCACCTCAAAGCTTATAGTGACTCAGATTGGGCAGGTTGCCCTAAGACATGAAGGTTAGTGATTGGTTTTTGTGTATTTCTGGGAGACTCATTGATTAGTTGAAAGTCTAAGAAACAACCCACCGTGCATGTCTAGACCATCTGCTGAGGCTGAATATAGAGCATTGGCTCACACAGGTTGTGAAATTGTTTGGCTCACTTTCTTATTGAAAGACTTTAATGTGCATCAAGAAAAACCAACTCTTCTCTACTGTGACAACCAATTGACAATTCACTTGACTAAAAATCCTATCTTTCATGAGAGAACTAAGCATGTAGAATTAGATTGCCACTTTGTTCAGGAAAAGGTCTTGGCTGGGATTATAACTATGGTTCATGTGGCGTCAAAGTTTCAGTTGGCAGATATACTTACTAAGGCATTATCAGCTTCTACTTTTCATTTTCTGTTATCCAAGATAGGTGTTCTTAATATTTATGCCCATTTTGAGGGGGAGTCTCAGTCTCAAAGGGAATACATTGAAAGAATGAAGTCCATCCCATTTTCTTGTAACTGAGATGTAGGGCAGCAGACCAACTCAAGACAAGAGGCAAAGAAGCAGACCAAGCCACTGTTTGTAGATGATGGAGGAACTCCCACTACACTACTACGTTAGTGGAGACAATTTGTTAGAAGTGCTTGCACTCATGTATAGAGGACAATACGATATCAGAATTAATTGCAGATTTTTTGTTGTCTTATTCTTTCTGGTATGCCGCAAGGTTGTATATATATTCTGGAACTTTGTATTCATTTTTCTTTAATGAGAACAGAGCAAAACAGTTCTTTCCATTCCCTCTTTTCTTCACTTTTCAACAGGGAGTACTAGCAAGATTTGATGATCGTAGAGAAATAAGTGTCGAAGGGTACAAAAAAATGTTGGAGAGTCCATTTTAGTAGATTTATTATTTTTTGTTATGTTGGATGTTTTGAGACGTGGATATTTCTGAGTCTTTATGGAGATTTTAGTTTGTTATGTTGAAGTATTTATTTATAAGTGTCCTTATGGAGAAACATATATATTTGTGTTGAACAAATAAATTAATATTTTATAGAGTCTTTGGAGTATATAACTGTATTATGAGAGATGATTTTAGATTATAAGAGCTAATTCTCTAGAGCTCAGGACAGGCGTTGCAAGTCATTTCCTCTATGGCTCAGGAATAGGAAAATCCCTTTTACTAGACGTTCTTTCTTTTTGGACTGTATCTCATGTTCCCGTGCTAATTATTAACGCAATCTTGTATTATAAAAATAAAATAAAATAAAATGTATATGGGCGCTCGTGGGAGAGTGACCTCTTCCTTCTGACCCAAATCGTGTGTGGTATTTTTTAGAGCTAGGGCTTGGGTAATGCATTTGACTAGATACCAGTTGATGAATAGTTGGGTATATGCTCAAATTTCAATGGCCGGCTGTGCACGCAAGATGGAATATTTATAAATATGTATGGCCTTAATTATCTACTGTGTTGGAAAGATATATATACATGCAGGCCTTGAGTGAGAGGACTGAGGCCCGAGAGGATATAAAGTGCATGTGCCATGCATGGCATGCATATACGCATAGCTCTCTAATTAAGTTGTTAATTGTAGGGGCGTTTCTAAAGGGTTGGAGCACTAGTATTGGCAACATTACTCTAATTACGACTCTAAACAATGGATCTAACTATTTTTGTCTGATATTGCTTATCCGTCTAGCTATTTGGCTAAACAATAGATGATCTAAGAAACAAGACCTTTTGGGGGGATTTAAACCCTGAATTAATTACTAAAACCCATTTGGTTATCTGAAGTTCAAATACAGTGCTATATAGTGTTTGACATTTTTAGTGTTGTCAACAGTACAATTCATTAATTCCTTTTACCTTGTAGTTTGATTATTTGCAATCTAGCTCGAGGTTCCCCATTTTAGGAGATTTGGCAAAGAAAATTATCTAGCTTGGAAGAAACTGAGGTAGAATTATTGAGTCACTACAACATAATTGCTTTATTTAGTTCGAACCAAACGTCACAATTTGGTGACATTCAAATTGTGACAGTCACCAAATTGTCACTAAAAAGTATTTTCTGTGACGGTTTCTGGAAACCATCACTAAAGACAAATGAGATTTTTTTTACGTTCGAATGTAGAGGAAATTTACGTTTGAACGTCACATATACGTTTGAACATTGAAGCTACTTACGTGCGAATGTGAAATGTTTTGGCGCCAACGTTCGAATGTTAGTAATTAACGTTCGAACGTTAATTATAACTTTAAATTAAATATTACTCTAATTTAAAAATTATGTGCTTTTTATAGTGCATAATTTGTGAACAAGTCTAAAAAATTGTAATATATATTTATTTATACACAATTTGTAAAATATAATTATATATTTTTGTTTATATATATTTGAAGTGCAGTGATTCAATATTAAAGTTGGAAAATCTAACATTATAAAGAAGATTGAGAATTGAAATTAAAAACAATAGATATATTAAATAATATTGTTTCTTACATATATTATTTGTAAAATACAAAATATGATAAAATTTCATAAACAACACTCAGACAAATGCGTTGTTCATGAAATTCATACTTCATATCTCCTCAGTCAAGATATCAACCTTATCGTTGAGGATATCTACACGATGGGCTATCTTGACAACAGACTCCTCTACATCCATGATCTGTCGATCAATATGTGTAGTCAGCTGTGAGATCACCGCATCCACCGAGGTAAGCTTCTCATCTCCTGCAGATGTACTTGTCAACTGCTAACTACTACTCCCCACACCGGGCCTGGGCTACGTTGGAAGAACTAGATCCGCTACAGGGGTGGCTAACGTTGAGGATGCCCCCTCACCTATCCAACGCTACGTCGATGCGTGCTCATGTCGAGGGGGCTCATCTGATCTATGACCCACTCCTCCGGCTGGAGTGGCACTCTTCGATCAAGTAATAGCCAAGAAACCGTATGGGAGGTTGTCCATGGAGGCGATACTTGCCTCGTAACGGATCCTCTCAAAGATGCACAGTGGCAAATCGATGGGATCTCTACGTGCTACTCGTAACAAAAACTATGCCCAAGTCTGACTAAATGTGATCTTATGTGCCACAAGATCCACGTTTGTTGTAACAATAAGCTGCAACATGCAGAAGCAAGATAGCAGATGTATTTGGTTGAAGGCATTCTTCCTCTCAATCTGCATGCGGTCTCTCCCTGTGAGGATGTAGAAATCCTCATCTTGGCCATCATCCCGAGCCTCACGGTCAGTACCCTCAGCCTCTGACCGGTCTGCATCTCTAGCTGATGATGGCTCAACCAGGCCAATAGATGATGCATAAGTGCCTACATCTACATCCAGTGTGCCGTGTGTAGAGGTAGATCATAGATGTGCGAACCACGGCTATGTCGCCAGTCTGAGAGTTAGCTATAGTCGATGTCTCAACTACTCAATGAATCTCGAGGAAGTCGACGATGACATCCAGTGAAATCTCAAACGAAACTCCGCATACAGTCACGGTGTGAGAGGATGCATCCTAAGACATGGAGCACATCCTCATATAGAACTCCTAAACCATTGAGAGGTATACCTTCCCCCTCAATATGCAAATATTTCCCTATCATCTACTGATGAAGACATCTCTGAGGCTCATCTGCTCCCATCTAAGCTTGTCGAACTCATTAATCAGGACATCTCGCTCCACCATAACATTACAAGCCCCGATTCGAGCAGCCCTCAATGGCTCCTTCCCTCCCCCATTTACTGGTATGCAAAGGATGAGTCATATCTTGAAAATGGAAAAGGAAAAAAAAATTTAGTACCATTGATGCATCTTTTGTATTAATTTTAAACTGCTCCGCATTAACATTCGAACATAATACAACATATATTGGAATGTTCAGTTAAAATATTCACACGTTTAACACTCAAACATAATTAATACCCGTTCAAAGTTAAGGGCATAACGACTAAGAATTTTGAAATGTGGTATGCTCGAATGTTATGCCTTCCTCGTTTGAATGTATAGGATTTACATTCGAACGTAAAATATATAAGTTCGAACGTAGAAGGCAAAACAATGAATAAATTGAAAAGTAGTACATTCAGACTTTAATATTCAACGTTCGAACGTAAATTGACTACTAAAAGTAATGTTCGAATGTAACAAAATTTACGTTCGAACGTGGAATATTAACGTCTATGTATTTGAAATGTCATACGTGTTGACTTTCTGGTTGAAACGTTTGAACGTTACAACACATAATGGCTCTCAGCCGTTCTCAAAAATCACATACCACGGTCTAAGTGGCCAAATGCCACCGTAGAAATAAAGTATATACTTCAAGAAACTTTTTTACGGTGGCCGTTTGGCCAATGGCAACTCGTGGTGGCCAGAAAATGGAGTTGAAAATTCGGCCACCACTAAATATTGGTTTATTTCTATTTTTCACCTAAATCTTAAAAAAAACATGTAAAAGGATAAAAGAGGGATGCCTACCTTTTTGTGACGATTGTGGCGGAATTTGACAGCGACATTGGCAGTTTAGTGGTGGCGTTGACTAGGGAAAGAAACAGGAAAATTTCAGTTTTTGGCTTATATACACAAAACGTTCGAACGTTAAAGGAAACATCCGAATGTGAGAAAAGATTATATTCGAACATTTCGCAATTGAATATTACAATTATTATATACTTATAGTATATATACTATAATATATACTATATATATTAAATTGGAACGTATATATTATAATATATTAACTATATATATTAACTATATATATTATAATATTTTATATTATATATTAACTATATCTGATACCAACTATGTGTATCAGGATATATAATTAATATATAATAGTAATTAAATGCATGAAGTGTATAATATAAGGGCAGGTGGTACAACCATCATTGTTGCATGAATAAAAGTAAAGAACAGCATATGATGAAATTAACTTCATTGAAAACATAAGACTTACAGGGAGATTAATTCTCAATGGATTGAAGAGCAAGAGACATGAAAAGAAGTTTACAAGAGAGAGTATTTTGGACATTGAGAGTGACGAGAGAAGGAATGGGAATGGCTTTAGAGCAGAAGTTCTGAATGCCCTTCTATGCTTGCAATCAGTCTATTTATAGACACCACAACAGTGACAAACAGTAATTTACAACAATATGTTTGACATCAACAGTAACTTCAATAACTCTTACACAGTTAAATATTAAATAGGTGTGGGCAGCTAAACAGTAAATGGACAGCTGGACGACTGGCTTTTCTTCAAAGAGATAATTGTTCCAACATGTTTTGATGAGCATCTTGAACAGTAATTTGAAAGAGATAATGCTTCTGACATATTCTAATGAGCATCTTGAACAGTAATCTAATAATAGACAAAAAGGATAATAATCTTCTAGAATTACAAAATTTGAGGGTCATAATTTGCAAGTTTCAGTTCAAACGGATCTTGAGAATCTATCATCTGTGAAGGATAATATTGCAAGTTGTCTTGAGAATGAGAGGTCTGTTGAAAGGGAGAGGCATGTTGTAATGGTGATAATGCTGCTTGCTGTGCTTGATGATTGAGCTGAAATATTGCATATTTTATATATTTAAAACCAATGTATTTTAATTGCTTCGTGACATTCTTATTGGTTTTAGATGGAAAAATGGTTAATAAGCATAAATAGGAGTTATGATTTTTAATTGATTAATATCATGTTTATGCTTAATTTTATAACTATGATTTAATTGAATAATATTTCCTCACATATATAACATATTTTTGATAATCTATTTTTCCTTTTAATTTATTTTTTAGTGTTATTTTTCTCTCCTTATTTTCAACTTAAATAAAATCACATGGGATCCAGTTGAAACTTTTGACCAAAAGCACATGCTAATTGAGAGGAAATATAAAGAAACATGCAGAAGATAAGACAAAGAGAAGGAATGAGGCGGTGGACTTAGGCAGCTGAAAAAGACACAAAATGAAGATGACTTTGAACGTTAAAGAACTTTCGATGGTGACTTTCTTGCTTTGGTTATTCATGGACACACGCGGTCTTTAGAAGAACATGGGACTCCTTACGGTTTGAACGAAAATCACGGAAACACGTTGAAAAGAGAGGTTTTTACGTAAAAAGGAGAACGGACGTTCGGGAGTGAATTTTCGTGGGGAAGAGGGGGACGGACTGAGCAGATGAAAGCTGAGAGAAAAGAACTTTGGGGAGCTGGAAAGCAAAAGGAAACTGAGCACCTGGGAGGCTCAGTGTGGTAAAAAAGAAAGAAAGAAAAGAGCGACCCACGAGAAGGAGGAACTCACGCTGGGGGGGCTCTCTACAGGTAAAAAAAAAAAGGAGGAGAAAAACGGACGTAGACCTTGGAGAAAAGATACGTGAGGCTAGCGAGAAAAGAAAAAGCAAGGAGGAACTCACTCTCTCGCTGGCTCTCTATGCTTCTTGCGTGACTGGAACTTACGGACCAGGGGGTTCGTTGGAGTGAGGTTATTTTGGGGGAGAGACTTGAGGTGCTCTGTTTTTAGAGAAAAAAAAAACAGAGAGCTTCGTGAGGATTTACATGTAGTTGCTGGAGGGGTGTTTTGTTTTTATTTTTCGTTTGGGTGAGGGAGCTGGTCTTCTTCTGGGTAAAGACACTAGTTCCTGGAAAAAGAAAATGAATACAGAACAGTGGGAGGTTAGACTAGAGGGACACGAAACCAGTGGAGGAGGATTATTTTTAGTGGTTCTCGGACAGGGACTAAAAGGAGGTGTTTTTCGTTTTGGTGCTGAGAGGAAGATAGTGGTGTGGAAGAGAAAGCAGGACGAGAAGCTGGACGTTTGAGTGGGCTTTCCTATTTCGTCTAGGATGCAACACGGACATTGGGGGATTTATTTATTTATCATTTCAGAAACAAAGCAACACGAGAGACGCTGGCAATCTATTTTCTGGTGCTTCGGGGAAGACACAAACAACAAAAGAGACTTACGGACTGGAGAAAAGGCTTTGGCGGAAGGGACTTACGAGCACCATTCACAAAGGGAGTTTTTAGCCCTATTATCTTTTCATCTATGTTTTAGATTATTTTTTTAGTGTTAATTTGTGTATTTTATTTTAGTTATCTTATGGAGAATATTTTTATAATTTTCGTAGCTCTTATAATGAACATGGTTGGCTAAATTTTCATACTAAGATTAGAGGTGAAGTTTAATGATTTCGATATTGTTTTTGGATTGACATTGGAATTTCTATTATAAGCTTGATCGATTGAAGGATTTTATTATTGGATATTTTGATTATCTATATATTTATCTTGATTCATTGTGATTTTCGAATACAGTGAATGCTTGAAGAATCCCTGTGATATTCAAATATATTTGTGAATATTTTAATCATCAATCGTTCATGCTTAATCATTAGTGACTATTTTTCTTGACCTTAAATGCTAAATCTTCTAATTAAACAAAATTATTATTCTAGTTTAATTGAAGTAAATCGATCGGAAATAATATTCTAAATTATTAGACGGATCCTCAAAACCTTAGTCTTTCTCCATATCAATTTATTTTATCATTTTAGTTTTATTCCGTTATTTAAAAAATCTTCATCTCAGTAATTTTATTTTATATTCGATCGCACATTTCTTTTAGTATTTTCTCTTCATTGTCTGAGTTTATTTTTTTTATCATATAAGTCAATCCCTGTGGATTCGACCCTGTGAGGTACTACAACACCTGTATAGTTGCAGGTAAAACTGCACTAAATTTTTGGTTCATTAGTTTGAGTCAAAATTTAGGCACAACACTGGAGATAATCTGATTTGATGGTCTTCTTCTTCATTATTGTCTGAAACTTATGACATTACCTCGGCTAGTTTTTTCAAGTCATTTTTCCTGGTAATTGATGTTAATTGAGCCTGTAATCTGCTTCTCTGAACTAGAACTTCATGGGTCTTGGTAATCTTTAAAAACATTTTTACAACATAATCATAATTTTATTTTTTCCACCATTTTATAGAAACTTGGCAGGCCAAGAACATAATATTTTTGAGAGAATGATGAGGTTTAATGACATATTCTCACTTCATAATCCAGTTTAATTTGGTTTTAAGAAAGAAAAGAATTAGAGGTGGACAGTGTGATAATGAAAGTGGATAATCATTTTGTAATGTAAAAACCTAGAGACTTTCCTAGAGAGGAATAGGAAGAATGAGAGATTTTGGTCCAAACTGATCCCACCATATTAGGAACCATCGAGGTAGTGTTTTGATTTCCTATAATTTATCAAAATGAAGAAACCAAGAATGGTACAAATTCTTGTTATGTCTTAAAAATATTTTTGTTCATACCTACTGATAATCATAATAATCAAAGTATGGAGAATCATATGGCTGAGAAAATCTTCTCATCAAATAAGGGTTTTTTCCCCACTGTTTTAAGGTAAGAACTTGTTTAATAGTGACTTTGTAAAATGTAATAATCAGAGTTGCAAGTGGAAAAGGTTGAGATTGGAGAGAATAAAGGATTTTAGAGATAATAATAGAATCTGTATGTACTAAAATAAATTCATAAAAATTCTGAGTTTTTGTAATGTTTTGTGGAACATAATGCCAATCTGGAAATAAAAAAAACATCAAATAATTTTTGAAAATCGGATAGGTGCTGTAATTTAGATTCAATAAGAAAGATTAGGTGCCAATGGGTTTTGAGGATAATAAGAGTTGTAAATGGCTGAGATAATGGTAGAGGATTAATAATTTGGGAATGAGTAAAAGCAAAAGAATAAACAGCTTTTGAGTATGTTAATAATTTTGGAGAAGATAATGGTGAAAATGGATTATAGGATAGCCTAATGTTTTGTGGTAATGTCAGTAATACCGTATAGGGTTTCGGTGTGGTGGAAGGACATGGTGAATAATAAGAAGGAGACGGTGGTCTGGCATAGGAGGATTTAGACTTTACTATGGAGTTCGAAGAAGACATGATTTTCCCTGTAAGAATTCTCGGGATAGAAAATTAGGAAGAAAATTAGAATCTCCTTTAATATGTTCAATATCAAAATCAAAATACTTAATATAGTTTGCTATCTAACAAATATTTATTTAGCAGCTAAGTTTTTAACATATTTAATTAAAACCTCCTTGACTGATTTACAATCAATTCTAAGTAAAAACTTTTGATTTAACAGATCATCTTGAAACTTAGAAATGCATAATACAATAGCCAAAATTTCTTTTTTAATCGTACTATAATTCTTTTGAGCAGGATTCCAACATCCAAAATCAAATCAAATAATCTGTTCTGTTTCATTTGATAATTATTTTTTTCATAATTCCTCCATAACCAAGATCGGAGGCATCTGTTTCAATAATCTTAAAAGTATTAAAGATGGGAGTCCTAAGCATGGTAATTTCTTAACATGAGTCTTTATTTTTTTTATAATATTATGTTCCTCTGTCCATAGAGGTGGATTCTTTTTTAATCTTTTGAATAATGGTTTACATGATGGTCTAAGTGCTCGATAAAAATCAGCAACATAATTTAGACTTCCAAGAAATCTTTGTAGTTGTTGCTTATCTTTTATTTCATCAAAAAAATTATTAGCAAATTCTATAGCCCTACTTATTGGTGTAATAATTCCTTAATAAATATCATGTCCAAGGAATCTAATCTTGTTTTGAAATAATTTAATTTTAGATGATGAAACTACTTATCTATTTTGTTTAATAATTTGAACAAAGGTATTTAAATGATTCCAATATTGTTCAATAAATGAAGAGAATATTAATACATCATCTATATAAACTATAGAAGAATGAATGAAAAGCGTAAATATTTCATTCATAATATTTTGAAATTCACTAGGAGCATCTTTTTTAATCCAAGAGGCATAACATTCCATTCATAATGTCTAAATGGGACTGTAAATGCAGTTTTATATCTATCTTTTTAAGCAATTTGGATTTGCCAAAATCTGCTTTTCATATCAAATTTTGAAAATATAGTGGCATCATAAAGTCAAGATAATAAATCTTTTTTTATTAGGAATAGGGTACCTAATTCATTGTAAAACTTTATTTAACGTCTTATAATTTATAACTAATTGAGGAATACCTCTTTCTAATTCTACTTGTTTTTATACATAAAAAGCAGAATAACTCCATGGTGATTTGCTTTTTCTAATAAGTCCTTTAGGTAATAAATCATTAATTTCTGTTTTACAAAATTCTAATAATTCATTATACATTTGGATTAGTCTGGCTTTAGTAGGAATATTCTTTTCAGAAAATTATTTTTCATAAAGTAATTCAACTATGTGTTATTTTATACTCCAAAAGGCATTAGGTAAATTGGAACATACTTCTTTTTCAATTAGATTTTTGAAATTATTAATTTTTTAATCAATAACAAATATTTTAATTGTTCTTCAATTCTTTTATATTTTAATTCTTGTTTTAATAAATTTATTTTTTAATCTTATTTTTTGTTAAAAAAAATTAATTTTTTTGGTTAATGAAACTTCTTTTAAGGAATTAATTTCTTTTGGAACCGGAGTAAATAAAAATTTAAAGTGAATTTATTTTTCTAATATTTTAGTAGAATTTCCTTCATCTATTACAGAAAAATGGTAAAGTAAAGTAAGAAATGGATTTCCTAATATTAATTTGGTGTTGATATTCTTTACTAAAATAAATGTTGTTTTAAAGAAAATTTCATTATTGCAAATATGTGCATTTGATAATTTATAATTTAGATTTAATTTTACTCCATTAGCTTGAGATAATGTCTCTTTTGTTTTTTCAAAATACTTAAAATGTAATATTCTTTCTTGTATACAGTTTAAATCTGCTCATGTATCTAATAAAGCAATTGTCGAAAAAGAAAATTCTTCATTAATAGAGATAGTTACTTCAGTATACCATTTTTAAAAATTTATTTTATTAAGTATATTAATAAAATTATCTAATTCTTCCATATTAATAAAATATGGAAGTGCAGCTATGAACTTTTCCTTCCAGTATAGTTGTTAACAGTCATCTCTGATCATAACTTTAGTTAGAAAAATATCTTTATAAGATTTAATCAAATAATTGAGGACATCTTAAATTGATTAATAAATTACTAGTTTTTTCTTTAAATTGAACAGAATCACCTACAAAATGCTTTGTTAATTTCTTGTATAGTTTCATCATGTTTATAAGTGCTTAATATTCTTATTCTTTGTTCTTGTAAAAGATAATGATCCCACTAACCCTTTAGTTGGCCAGTGAAACTTGTAACCAGAACATGTGCTACTTGATTATCTGTCCTTCTACTAGCTTTATAAACATTAGCAACCATAATCATTTCTTGAAAATGATTAAACATTTCGTATTCAGATAATCCATCTATATTCTATTCATATAATACATCTGGTGAAAAAGCAGATCTTATTATATATTCTCTTTCCTCGAGTTGTATATCCAGAGGGGTAGGCCTTAGATTCCAATTACGAGTAATAGAAGTATATCTTTTAGACTCCCTAGGATAATATTCATTAGTATGATTTCCCCTAATCTTATTTATTTGTAAATCTTTAAATTGATTTTCAATATTATTAATTTCAGAGTCAAATAAATCAGGTGAATCTATTTTACTTAATACATTAATATGAGATTGTCTTGAAATAGATGCAGTATTATCAATATTTAATTTTTCTAATCTGCTATATATTTGTTCTAACAAATCGTCCGTTCTAACAAATCGTCTTTAGTTTTAGAAAAATTAGATTTTAAGTAAGCAGGAATTTCATGGGGAATAAATAAAGTAATTTCTTTTACTTCTTTAATAGGAGTATTAATAGGAGATATTAGGTTTTCAATCCTTTCTAGTTGTTTATTCACGGTTTTTAAATATAAATTAGTATAATTATTTTGTTGAATTATATTATCAGTGTTTTAATTTTTGGTGAAATTAATTTCTTTATTGGTGAGGCTAATATTTGTATACTTCTTTGATTATACTTAATGGCTTCAAAAGGAGGATATTCTTCATAAATAATTTGATTATTTTCTATTTTAACCCATTGCTTAATAGTCCTATGTATAGTTGATAATTGATTTGATTTATATTTTTCAAACCATGTAAAGAAATGTTTATTAATTTGTATACTTTCTAAATATTCATAATATTTTGTTTAGATATAATCTCTTTCTATTTTTGAAAAAGTAGAGAAAAATGCTAATATTTTCTATTTATTTTCTTATTCCATATAATCTTGTTTAAGATAATCTTTGTTGATTTTAAATTCTTCTTTACTCAGGATAAATATTTGAGCATCATCTTCAACTACTTGTGAATATGTTAGAGAAGAAGGTTCTTTAGTCTAATGGGGATTAGAGGTGGATACTAAATCAGGATGATTGACTGAATATATTAGTGTATCAATAATATTTTCATGAATAACTCCCCAGATTTGAGTATCCAAATTTTGAGATTTGGTATCAAAATTTTGTGATTTGTTTCTAGAGATTGAAGTGAGCACAGATCTATTATCAAAATTTTATGATCTATTCCTAGTGAGTGTAGATCTGGGTGTATGGTAGCTAGAGGGTGTTGGAGAAGAATAATGAGAGAATAATCTCCTAAAAGTTTGAAAAGTAATTTGCACTATTCCATCTTGGTTTTGATCTATGTAATCTAAATCATCTTTGGTAATATTTTCTATTTTTTGTAATGGAATAATATTTTCTAATTGCCATTCATGTGGAAGAGTAATCTGATTCCAATTAATCTCTTTAGGAATTTGTTTGTTAGAATTTGATGTACTAGATTGTAATAATCATGTGTAGCCTCTTGGGCTAATAATAAGAACTAACGGATTTAATGTTGTTTTCATTAATTTATAATGAATCGTATATACTACAGTTAAAGGATGTGATCATTTCATCATATGATATATAGAATATTATATGTATACATATTATATATAGTATATTATATATCTAACGTATATTAGATATAGTTAAGATATAATATAAAATATTATATTATATTTTATATATTATAATATACTAGTAAGGGCAACGTGCGCACATTGCCCCAGTTGATAAAAAAAGAAAAAAAATACCAATTAATAAAAATAAAGAAAAAAATAAAAATAATACAAAATAAATGAGAATGTGAGAAAATAAATCTAAACAAAAATGAACAAAATGTGATAAAAAGTGAAAAAAGAAACATAAACTTTATATCCAAGTTAGTGTCTTATTTTAATGTTATTGAATTTGCTTGTTATTGATTTCGTCTATTTCTACTGCTCTTTCTTATCCTCTACTTTCTGATACGTTCTTTCTTTTTTATATGAATAATTTTTATTCTATTTTTTAATTTTTATATAAATGCACATGTACTTGACAAAATTAGTTGACATCATATGTGTCTTGTAAGAATAATTTTTTTTTCTCATTAGCTTATTTTGTTAATAGATTTGTTCTATGTAATCTATATGAATTTATTTAGACTGAAATGTTTAGTTCTTCTCCTTTTGCTATAAATGCTTATAATATTTTTTATGTATTATATATCCATATATATACATGTATACCTATATGTAACTGAAACAATATCATAAACGTTTAAAATCTCTTTTGTTAAACTTTTAACGGTTATAATTATATACCTAAATAGAATGTTGACTTATATGTAAACTCCATATTGCAGAGGGCCGTTGGAGTGGCTGTTTGGGGCTGTTGGAATGTAGGGCAGGTACCGCCGGGGCGCGTCTGAGTGGAGAAATCCTATGGTGTGGCGTGGAGGATGCGGCATGGGCTGTCCTCAGAACCTTCTTTTGATGAGAGCTTTGCTAGGTCGGGCTAGAGACGGGCGGGGAAGATGCAGAGGTTTGAGGGGATGATGATGGGTGGCGGCAGCTGAGGAATGAGAAGAGACCCTAACGGGTTGGGCCCCCATGTGCATTCACGCCGGGCCTTTGGGCTGGGCCCTTTTTGCTTTACAGACCGTTACCTGTTTATTTTGTGTATTTGGTTTTGTTAGTCTGTTTTAGTTTTATAAATAATATAAATAGTCTAGGTCCCACTCCTCTTTTGGAGGAAGGTGGGTGTTTGTCCTACTCCTCTTTTGGAGGAGGTAGGTGGTGGTACTCTTCCTCCTTAGGAGGAGAGAGTGTGGTTGTACTCCACCTCCTTGGGAGGATGGAGCGTGGGTGTACCTCTCTTCTTCGGAAGAAAGGTTGTTTTAGCTCTGTTTTGACAGAGCGCTTTCTCTTTTGACGGTTGTCAGGAGAGAGGGTGTAGAAGTTTAGACAATGTCCGTCACAAAGAAATTTGTTGGCGGGGAAGCTCCTGAGCAGTTGCGTTAGTTGACTTATAGTCTGGTTCTCCTGTACTGATAAGTCACAGTTGTAACTTCGTTTATGATGAATGCTATGAAGCATATTCCCATAAAAAAAAAAAT
>QGSO01000282.1:599611-614792 GCA_011037825.1 Carya cathayensis | reverse complement strand
ACTCCATATTTTTTTTTCCTTCATTTTTATTAAGTTTTGTTTAAATTTTGTTTAATTTTTTTTTCTCACATTCTCATTTACTATTTCCTATTATTTTTATTTTTTGTCTTATTTTTTATATTAATTTTCATATTAATATTGATATAGATATATAATGTGATAATTTACTTTGTTTTTTACTTTTCAGTTGCTTTTTGAAACACACGGGATCCATCATTAGTGGGAGAAAAAGTTATTATTTATGTAGAAAGGAGAAGTTAGGTCTTATTTTAAGTTAGACGAGATAAAATGCTCTTTAGGTAAATATTATTATTATTTTATTTGTTTGCTTTGACGTGCAGTAAATTAAAGTGATTTGAGTCACTTTTTAAGTTTAAAAACTAATCATATCATATTCACGGAGCCTTAGAATAGAAATTAAAAAATAAAAAATAAAAAACTTAAAAAATCATTAGTTCACAACAAACCTAAAACAAAAATTAAAATAGAGAGAAAAATTTCAAAAAGTGATCTAAGCACTCACTAGGCCCTAGAACATAAATAAAGAAAAAAAATCAGAAAAATGAAACAGTAAGAGTGGCTCTACCTTTACGAATTGGGACCCATATTTAATTATTTTAGACATTAATAGTTACAAATTTAAAATTAAAAATTTTTCCCATTTTATTAATGTTTTAATATTATTTATAATATTGATTGTTTCCTTTAAGGAGCATTTTATTTTGAGAAACATTTTATTTTCTTCAATTCTTAATTTAATAATGATATTATTAAATTATTTAAAACTATATACTGTAATATGTAAGTTCAAAATTATCACATTAAATATCTATATCAACACTAATAAGAAAATTAATATAAAAAATAAAATAATATACTACGAGAAATGAAATTTCTTATTAATAGTGGTATTAATAACACTATTAACAATATTATTAATATAAGATTTGTTATTCATATTTATATGGGAGAAAATATTTTTAAATTATGGACTATACCAATAGATTATTGAAAAATGTTATTAAATCTTATCTTCATTGTGAGAAGATAATTTGTGAGTAATTATCAAACATTTATTTATAAATATGTATAAATATGTATAAAACAATTTCACTATTATATAAGTTTTCAAAATAATTATCAAACATTTATTTATAAATATGTATAAAACAATTTCACTATTATATAAGTTTTCAAAAAATAAACAATTGCAAATGTTATAATATATATATTAACATATTCTACACCATGTTATTTAGTACAACAAATATTAATTTCATCGTTGCATCTCTCTAAAGGCTATTTAACTCTTACTTTAATAATAAAAACCATCTCCTATTAATTTATTTCAAGAATTTTCATAACCATTTTTTAAAACTATTAAGACACAAAAATGAAATACTAAATTTTTTTTAATAATTTCAATTTTTCTATGACAGTACAAGAAATATTAAAAATTAAAAAAAAATAATTGATTTAACATTCTCACACCCATCTAAGTAAAATAGTAAAAACTAAATTTTATATGTTTAAAATATTAAGAAATTACAATTGATTTTTTTTATGAAAAATTTTAAATATACTATTCCACTTATTATTACTACTCTTAACATCTTAAATCGAGAGTGTATGTTGTATGTTTGTTATTTCCAGAATAAACATATAACGCTTAAATTTTAAAATTCAAAAATTTTATGATAAATATTACATAATTTGATCATATAATTATAATAAAAAATTTCATCCTTTAGGTTAAACAGAAGAAAAACTATACCACATTTGAATCTATAAAATCATCTTCCATAATAAAAATCTCATCCTTTAGGTTAAAAATAATGTTTGATCAATTGTGGTTGAAAACAAAAATCATCTTCCATATTCTTCCACAATTTTTAAAGTTGAGTGCATAATGGAAAATTTTTTGAAACCCAAATAGTTTTTCTTTGAACTTTTTGTATTAGTAGGGGTTGCTCATTTTAACAGTTGATCAAACATTTATTTTGTATTAATCCAAAGACCAACAGAAAAAATAAATAAATTAAAAAAAACATGTGATAATGCCATCGAGAAAAGGGAATAAAACACGAAAGTATCAAAAGAAAACATCTTTAGTACAGTATTTGATGACAATGGTCACAAAGTTCACATCTTTACGAGAAATATGCTTGGGGTGCCATTAACTATTTTTCCGATCAATTTTTTATTTTTTTAGTTTTTGTGTTTTTTCTACTTAGTTATTAAGTAAGTATTTTTTTTTTATTGATATTGTGATATTGTTAGTTTTATTAATTATATTTATAGTATTACTATACTAGTATACTATATATTTTTATACTAATACTAATATTATTTATAACATAACATATCAATATATTATATATTAATATGATATGTTAATATAATATATTATAGTAGTATAATATTAGTTATAACATATTAATATTAATATATTAACATTATAATATTAGTTATAGAAAATGTAATGTCCGAATGTTTCATTTTAACATTCAAATATGAAGGGATAAAATTTGAGGGCAAATTTTAACATTCGAATGTGAGAAAAAAAGCGGGAAATTTCCCGCTTGATTTTCTCAGCTCTATGATGATCTGAAATATCCGAACATTCCAACTTAACATTCGAATGTATAACTTAAACGTTCGAACATTAGAACAAATGAAATTTTTTTGGCAAGAAAACACGCACGGAATGAAAAGCAGAGTTATTTCTACCTCATCCCGTGCACGGAAGAGAGATAGAGAGGGAGAGAGAGAGAGAGAGAGAGAGAGAGAGAGAGTTTCCGTGAGAGAGGGTTAGAGTGAGAAAGACCTTGAGTGAGAGAGAGTTATAAAGTAATTTTCCTTGATATTAATTGGTTTGTTCTTCAAGAGGGGTAAGCTGAGATTACTTTTACTTTCAATTTTTTTGTGTTATTTGTTAATTATTTTATTGTGAGGATGTGTTGTGAGATTTGAACTAATTTTGTTTGTATATTTTTTGAAGGATTGTTTGGTGAAGCTTGTTAAAGCATTTGATTTGATAGTAGTATTTGTTGGGTTACATATATTTCTAAACTTTGTTGTGAATTTATTATGAATTTATTTGTGAATATGTCAATATATGCACAAATATGTGATATCATTGTAAATAAATATGTGGGAAATATGTTTATAGATTGTGAATTTGTGTGTGAATATTTATTAAATATGTTGTGAATATGTGAAATTATTGTGATTATTGTGTGTGAATATTTATTAAATATGTTGTGAATATGTGAAATTGTTGTGATTATTGTTTGTGAATTTTTATTGAATATGTGGAAAATATGTTTATAGATTGTGAATTTGTATGTGAATATTAATTAAATATATTGTGAATATGTGAAATTATTGTGATTATTGTTAGTGAATATTTATTAAATATGTAGTGAATATGTGAAATTATTGTGATTATTGTTCGTGAATATTTATTAAATATATTGTGAATATGTGAAATTATTGTGATTCTTGTTTGTGGATAAATTTGTGAACTTCTTTTTTAATTTGTTCTTTCTTAAAAACTAGATAAAGTATAATATACATATAATAACTATAATTAATAGTAACACATTAAATATTCATTCCCTTTGACTTTCCAAATCATTATATTATTAAATATATATATATATATATATATATATATATATATATAAAGAAAATAAAATACTCTTCAAAAAAGAAGTCTTGAACCCACAAAATAAGTTGAGAGTTGGAAGGAATAAATTACTTTTTATTTAATATAAAATAGAGAGTAAATAACTAAGGATCAAATAAATGCTTAATTAGAAATTTATATATGCTTATTGTCTATTTAAATAAATAACTCACTCAATTAAGTATATAAATATTAGTAAACATTTTAGACATAATAACTAATTATAACTAATATGTGCTTATTTTTGTAAGTAATTGAAATAAATCAACTTATACTAAGTTATAATATAAATAATAAGAAATAAATAAGTATAAATTATAATAAATTATATATAATAACAATTAAATATATATATAATAACAATTAATAATAAAAATTATATAATAACAATTAAAACTATATAATAACAATTAAAATAACAATTAAAATTACATAGAAAAGTCTTCAAATTTTTACATTACAAAATAATTATTCATCTTCCCTATCACATTATTCACCACGTCTTCTTTTCTTTCTTAAAACAAAATTAAATTGGATCATGAAATGGGGATATGTTATTAAACAGCATCCCTCTCTAAAAAACATTATGTTCTTGACCCGTCAAGTTTCTATCAAATGGTGGAAAAAATATAATTATAATCATGTTATAAAAATGTTTTCAAAGATTAACAAAGCTCCTGAGGTGTTAGTCCAATGTAGTAAATTTCAGGTTCAACTAGTATCAATTACCAGTAAAAAAGATTTGAAAAAAATAGGCTAGAGTTATGTCACAAGTCTCGGACAGTGATGAGGAATAAAATCTTAAACAACAAGCCAAATTATCTTCACTACATCAAGCAACATTGCCAGCAGTAGTGTCATAACCAATTAATCAGGCTTCTCCTTCTATAAATATTGTATTTCAATTACTCGTAATTGGTACCCGAAACCTACCTTACCGGATATGCAATTCGAAGAAAATGAACATATAATAAAATCTGTTTTTTAGCAAATGTATTATATGAATGGAATATAGATGGATTATCTGAATATGAAATATTAAATCATTTCCAAGAAATGATTATGGTAGCTAATATTTATAAATCTAGTAAAAGAACATATCATCAAGTAGCACGTATTCGAATTCTGAATGCATTCCTTTACATATAGATTATCTTTATATAGACACATGTACAATAGAGATCAATAATACGTGCTGCCTGACACTAGCACAATAGATGCCTACAATAAATAAAGTCTATTGTCTTATTTACATTCGTATACCTTATCGTCCTTTATCTACAGTAATTGATCATAATTTGCAGTATAGACAATGTCTTTCTTTGTCTTTTAGTTAGTTGCTATTGTTGACTTGCAATGGTAGACAATCTTTCGTTCGTCTGATCTTTAATAATAATCTAACAGTAGACAATAATGGACGCAGTTGCTTGTTCTGTTCTTCAAGGAGATAATGCTTCTGACGACAAGATAATAGTTCTGACAATCTCATCATATTGGATAATTGAGGGAGTAATAATTTTTTGGAATCAATATTTTATTTTATTTTATTTGCATTCTTATTGCTTTATTGCTATTTTTTATTTGAATTTCATAATGGAATATTATGCTCATAATGGAATATTATGCTCATAATGTTGGTTTTACTAATCTTTGTGAATTAAGATGTGAAGAATATAATTTAAGACTTGAATTGAGTAACTTAAAGGAAAGAATTAAGCATCACAAAGAAAAATAATCATTAATGAGATTAGATTATTACTCAATGATAGAAAGATATCATACTTATCGAAGTAGACAAGCTGCTATAGAAAGATCAGAAGATTATTGCGACTTCTTAAGAAAAGAAATTAAAAGTATAAGATATCACCTAAGTTTTCTTACTTTATAAAAATAAAAATAAAACTAATAATAAAAATTCACTGATACGAATTTTTTAACAACGGTAAGCCATGTAAAAGAAAATGGAGTATATTGGAAATCTTGTGTTTGTAAGCCATGAAAATCCGTTGGTCAGCCCATTCGTGCCAAGAAGGCTTTAAGGGTGGTCCAGGTGGTGTTCCCTCAAGATCTTGATCTACTTATTTCTCAATGAATATAGGAAATCTTTATTTTAAAAATCTGTTTCAATGAATTCTTTATTTAAGTCAGAAGAATCCACTACTAATATACATATAGGATCTGAACCTGATAATATTAACCAAGAAGACTATAGTATGATAGACATATAAAGAAATTTATAAGATTGAACTATTCCTAATGTTCTTAAGAATAATACAAACAGTCTACTTTCTCTTCTAAAGTATCATTTCTTACTAATTATACCGTTAAAACGGTAGAAAGAACTATTAGTCTAAATAATGATTATCAATCATTACAATTATTAACAAAAGAAGTTATTAAACACCATAAAGAACAAAAATATTCTTTTATGCATATTGGATTAGTATAAGTGGCTATAAAACCACTCACTAGAAAAGGATTAAATGTCGAGGTATTACTCTTTCTAAGTGACGGAAGACATTATAATTTTCATGATTTATTACTTGGAATAGTAGAGTCAAGTCTTTTTCAAGGTCCAATTTATTTCAATTGTTATCTTAGTTATTCACTTTCATTATTTGATACTAATATTTTACATGCTTTAACATTAAATATTAAAACAAATGTTTATCATATGCTAAAAGGATCACAACCTTTAACTGTAGTATATAGAATTTATTATAAACTGATGAAAACAACATTAGAGCCACAAGCTCTTATTAATAGTCCAAAAGGCTACACATTATTATTACAATTTAGCACACCAAATTCTAGTATACAAATTCCTAAACAAATAAATTGAAATCAAATTACTCTCCCTAATGAATGGTAGTTAGAAAATATTATTTCATTATCCAAAATAGAAAACAATTCTAAAAATAATTTAGATTACATAGATAAAAAAAGTATGGAACAATCCAAGTTGCCTTTCAACCTTTTAAGAGATCATTATTACAATCACATTATTCTTCGCAGCACCTTCTAATTATCATACACTCAAATCTGTCCTTACTTCAGTTTCTAGAAATAGATATAAAAATTTTGACACCATATCTCAAAATCTAGATACCCAGATCCGAGAAATTATTCCTGAAAATATTATTGATATACCAATATATACTGTTAATTATCCTGGTATAGCATCCACCTCTCAAAATTTCCAACAAAGTAAAGAATATTTTTCTCCAACATATTCACAAGTACTAAGAGATGACACTCAAATATTCACCTTGAGTAACGAAGAGTTCAAAATTAATAAAGATTATCTAAAACGAGATTATTTGAAGGAAGAAAATAAACAGAAAATATTAGCATTTTTCTCTATTTTCACAAAAATAGAAAGAGATTATATCCAAACAAAATATTATGAGTACTTATAAAATGTATAAATTAATTAATATACCTCTCTTTACATGGTTTGAAATATATAAATTAAATCAATTATCAACCATAAATAGAACTACTAATCAATAGGCTAAAGAAGATAATAATCAAATTATTTATTAAGAATACCCCCCTTTTGAAGCTATTAAACACAGCCAAAGAAATACTCAAATATTAGCCTCTAGTAAAAATACTGATAATATAATCAAACAAAATAATTATACTAATTTATATCTAAAAACCATAAGTAAACAATTAGAAAGAATTGAAAATCAAATATCTCCTATCAATATTCCTATCAAAGAAATAAAAGAAATTCCTTTATTTATTTTCCATGAAATTCATTCTCATTTAAAATCTAATTTTTCTAAAACTAAAGAGGATTTTACTAGAACAGATCTCAAATAAATTAGAAAAATTAAGTAGTATTAATACTGAATCAACTTCTAGACAATTTCATATTAATGTATTAAGTAAAACAGACTCACTTGATTTATCTAATTCTGAAATTAGTAATATTGAAAATCAATTTAAAGATTTACAATTAAATAAAATTAGAAGTGATCACTTTAAGAATATTAAGCGAGTGTAAACATGATAAGAATATGCAAGAAATTAAAACAAAAAATGATCAACTTATAGAAGATGTTGTTAATACTTTAATATTTACACTAACTAAGCACTTTATTGGTGATTCTATTCAATTTAAAGAAAGAACTAGTGATTTGTTAATCAATTTAAGATGTCCTCAATTATTTGATTTTAGATGGTATAACAATGTATTTCTAGCTAAAGTTATGACCAGAAACGATTGTCAACAGCCATACTGGAAGGAAAAGTGTATAGGCGGACTTCCATATTACTTCGCTCAAAAGGTACGAGAATCATTAGTAAAATCATATGGTATTATTGATTTTATTAATTTACATATGGTGATATAATAACTACTATAAACAGAATTGGTCTAATTATATGTAATGATCTAAGATTAAAAAAGCAAATGGATACAAAAAAGAAATTTGCTAAGAAAGAGTTAGATACTTTTTATGAACAATTTGGTTACACTTCATTATTAACTCCATCTAGAGGACAAAAAAAGGTAAAAAGAAATTATAAAGATTAAATAAATAATAAATAAAAATATAAAAGATCTTATAAAAAGGCAAAAGATAAACAAATACATAATAAAAAAAATATAATAAACCTATAAAAAATACAAAAAATTTTAATAAAAAGAAAAATAGATTGTTTGTTATGAATGTGGAAAAATTGGATACTATTCATCAAATTATTAAATAATTTTTATAATATTATTGAATATTATAAAAATTCAATAATAATTATTAATGAATTAGATTTACTTGAAACAGTAAAAGAAAAATTATTAAATATTTTTATAATATATTCAAGTGAAGAAAATGAAAACTCTTCAGAAGAAGAAGAAATTTATCAATTAAGAGAATCAAGCTTCTCAGAACAACCTTCTGATAGTGAATCAGAAAAGAATGAGGTACATGTTTGTGATTGTTCAAATTAAAATAATTGTATTTGTAAAACTATTAATATATTGTCAACATATGAAAATATTATATTAGAACTAATAGATAAAATTAGAAATCCACAAGAAAGAAAATAATATTTAAAAAAATTAAAAGATACTTTTACTAATCAAACTACTTTAGCACTTACCCCAACACCTTCATCATATGATTTCTTAGAAATAGTAAATAGATTTAAAACAGAAACACAAAAAATTACTTTAAAGGATCAACAACAAGAAATTAATGAACTAAAGAAAGAAATTAGAAATCTCAAAGCCTCTAATAATAAATTAGAAGTTTAAAATGAACAATTGATACAAGAAATCATTCTACTAAAAATTGAAAATAATAATAATAATTCTCCTAAAAAAGAACAAGGAAAAAGCTTAGCAATAGTTATTAGAGAAGAACCAAATAATTTCATTAATATTCTTAATAAAATAAATTTCCAAAAATGGTATACTAAAGTAACTATCTCTATTAACAAATAATTTTTTTTATGACAATTTTTTTAATTATATACAAGAGCAAATTTAAACTGTATACAAGAAGGAATAATACATTTTAAATATTTTGAAAAAATAAAAGAGACATTATCTCAAGCTAATGGAGCAAAATTAAACATAAATTATAAATTATCAAATGCACACATTTCCAATAATGAAATTTGCTTTAAAACAACATTTATTTTAGTAAAAAATATCAACACTAGAGTAATATCAGGAAATACATTCCTAACCTTACTCTATCATTTCTTTGTAACAGAGGAAGAAATTTCTACAAAAATATTAGGAAAAAAAAGTTCAATTTAAATTTCTATTTCCTCCAGTTTTAAAAGAAATTAATGTTTTAAAAGAATTCTCATTGGTTTAAGAAATTAATCTTTTAACTAATAATTAGATTAAAAGAAAGAAAAGAAAAACAGATAAATTTTCTAAAACAAGAATTCAAAAACAAAAGAATTGAAGGATAATTAAAAGATCCATTATTAATTCAAAAAATTAATACTTTTAAAATTATAATTGAAAAATAAGTATGCTCTAAATTACCTAATATTTTTTAGAATAGAAAACAACATATAGTTGAATTACCCTATAAAAAAGATTTCTCTGAAAAAAAATATTCCTACTAAATTTTGGCCAATTCAAATGAATAATGAATTATTAGAATTCTGTAAAAAAGAAATTAATGATTTATTATCAAAAAGATTATTAGAAAAAGTAAATCACCATGGAGTTGTGGTGCTTTCTATGTTAGGAAACAAGTAGAATTAGAAAGAGGTGTTTTTCGATTAGTCATAAATTATAAGCCATTAAATAAGATATTACAATGGGTAAGGTACCTTATTCCTAATAAAAAATATTTATTATCACAACTTTATGATGCTACTATATTTTCAAAATTTGATATGAAAATTAGATTTTGGTAAATCCAAATTTTTGATAAAGATAGATACAAAACAGCATTTATAGTCCCATTTGAATATTATGAATGAAATGTTATGCCATTTGGATTAAAGAATGGCCCTAGTGAATTTCAAAATATTATGAATAAAATATTTACTTATTTTGCTCACTTTTCAATAGTTTATATAGATGATGTATTAATCTTTTCTTTTTCTATTGAACAACATTGAAAACATTTAAACACTTTTGTTCAAATTATAAACAAAATAGATTAGTTGTCTAATCACCTAAAATAAAATTATTCCACAATAAAATTATATTTCTTGGACATGATATACACCAATGAACTATTACACCAATTAGTAGAGCAATAGAATTTACTAATAAATTTTTGAATGAAATTAAAGATAAGCAACAATTACAAAGATTTATATGAAGTTTGAATTATGTGGCAGATTTTTATCAATATCTTAAACCATTATGCAAACCATTATTTAAAATATTAAAAAAAGAATCCACCACCATGGATTGAAAAACATAAAAATATTATAAAACAAATAAAATCAAATGTTAAGAAATTATCATGCTTAGGATTTCCATCTCCTAATATTTTTAAAATTGTTGAAATAGATGCCCCTGATCTTATTTATAGAGAAATTATGAAACAAAAATTATCTAATGATTTTGAACAAATTATTAGATTTCATTTAGGATGTTGGAATCCTGTTCAAAAGAATTATAGTACTATTAAGAAAGAGATTTTAGCTATTATATTATGTATTTCTAAATTTCAAGATGATTTGTTGAATCAAATTTTTTTATATTTAGAATAGATTGTAAATCAGCCAAGGAAGTTTTGATTAAAAATGTGAAAAACCTGGCTGCTAAACAAATATTTGCTAGATGGCAAGCTATTTTAAATATTTTTTATTTTGATATTGAACATATTAAAATAGAATTTAATTCTCTTCCTGTAAGAATTCTCGTGATTTTTATCACGAGAATTCTTACGGGAAAAATCATGTCATCCTCAAAGTCCAGAGTAAAGTTTAAATCTTCTTATACCAGACCGCCATCTCCTTCTTATCCTTTACCTTGTCATTCTGCCACTTCAAAATCTTTACGGTATTGGAAATATTATTACAAAACATCAGGTCATCTTATAATCCATTCTCACCATTATCTTTTCCAAAAATAACAACATATTTAAAAGTTGTTTCTACTTCTTCTACTCATTCCCAAATTATCAATCTTCCACTATTATCTCAACCTTCTACAACTCCTATTATCCTAAAAAACTCATTGACACCTAGTTTTTCCCATTAAATCTGAATTAAAATACCTTACCGATCCTAAAAAATTACTTGATGCCTTTCTATTACCGGATTGGCATTATGTTTCACAAAACATTACAAAAATTCAAAATTGTTATGAATTTATTTTAGTAGATACATATTCCATTATTATTTCTGAAATCCCCTGTTCTCTTAAATCTTAATATTCTCCACCCGCATCTCCAATTATTGCTTTTTATAAAGTTACTATTAAATAAGTCCTTACCTTAGAGCAGTGGGAAAAAAGCCCTTATCTGATAATAAGATTTTCTCAACCATATGATCCACCATATTTTGATTATTATGACCACTAGCAGGCATGGATGAAAATATTTTTAAGACAAAACAAGAATTTGCGCTATTCCTGTTTCTTCATTTTGACAAATTACAGGAAACTAAAACTCTCCCAAGATGGTTCTTGCTATGGTGGGATTAGTTTAGACCAGAATCTCTCCTTCTTCCCATTACTCTCCAAGAAAGTCTCCAAATTTTTACATTACAAAATAATTATCCATCTTCCCTATCACATTGTCTACCACTTCTTCTTTTCTTCCTTAAAACAAAATTAAATTGGATCATAAAGTGAGAATATGTTATTAAACCTCATCCCTCTCTAAAAAAATATTATATACCTGGCCTGCCAAGTTTCTATCAAAGGTAGGAAAAATATAATTATGATCATGTTATAAAAATGTTTTTAAAGATTAACAAAGCTCTTGAGTTGTTAGTCCAACGGAGTAGATTTCAAGTTCAACCAGTATCAATTACCAGTAAAAAAGATTTGAAAAAACTGGCTGAAGCTATGTCACAAGTATCAGACAGTGACGAGGAAGAAAATCCTCAATAACAAGCCAGATTATCTTCATTACATCAAGCAGCATCTCTAGTAGCAATGTCATCACCAATTAATAAGGCCTCTCTTTATCAACATGCCTCTCATTCTCAAAATTATCAACCACATTGAATATATTCTCAAGATCCATTTGATTTGGAACTCTAAAATTATGATTATCAAATTATGTGATTCCAAAAGATTATTACTCCCTTAATTATCCAATATGATAAGATTGTCAGAACTATTATCTTTTCAGTCGTCAGGAGCATTATCTCATTGAAGAAAAGGACAAGCAACTATCCATTATTGTCTACTGTCAGATTATTGTTCAAGATCAGATGAATGATTGTCTACCATTACAAGTCAACAATAACAACTAACTAAAAGACAAAAGACTTTGTCTATACTGCAAATTATGATCAATTACTGTAGATAAAGGACGATAAGGCATATGAATGTAAATAAGACAATAGACCTTGTTTATTATATATGTCTATATGCTAGTGTCAAGCATCACATATTATTGATTTCCACTGTATATGTGTTTATATAAAGAGAGTCTGTATGTAAAGAAAGACATTCAGAATTCCTCATCTGAAGCTATTTCTTCTCTCAAAATATCTTCTCTTGTAAACTAAGCCTCCTTTCATGTTATCTGCTCTCAACTCCTTTGAGAATTAATCTATTTGTAAATATTATATTTTTAATGAAATCTATTTTATCATATTCTGTCTTTTATTTATGCATATGGCAGGTTCTACCGCATTTTATTATTTTTTTTCTTCTTAATATTATCAGGTTGGTTATACCACTTTTTATTATAATAATTAATTATTGTTATTATATATTACATGGGAGACGTATATGGTATCAGAGCCATTGGCTATTATATATTGATATTCTATTTTATTTTATTTGCAATCTTATTCCATTATGAAATTCAAATAAAAAATAGCAATAAAGCTATTTTATTGGAGAATTATTATTTTTTTTATTGGAGAGGCTAATATTTGAGTATTCCTTTGGCCGTATTTAATAACTTCAAAAGGAGGGTATTCTCTATGAATAATTTGATTATTATTTTCTTTAGTCCATTGATTAGTAATTCTATTTATGGTTGATAATTGATTTGATTTATATATGTCAAACCATGTAAATAAATATATATTAATTTGTACACTTTCTAAGTACTCATAATATTTTGTTTGTATATAATCTCTTTCTATTTTTGTGAAAGTAGAGAAAAATGCTAATCTTTTTGTTTATTTTCTTCTTTAGTATAATCTTGTTTTAGATAACCTTTATTAATTTTAAATTCTTCTTTACTCAGGGTAAATATTTGAGTATCATCTCTAACTATTTATGAATATATTGGAGAAGAAGGTTCTTTACTTTGCTGGACATTTTGAGAGGTGGATGCTATATCATGATGATTAACAGTATATATTGGTGTTACACCCCATTTTTACATGTATTTTCACTGAAGGAGTGGTTTTAATTTAATTAATATTATAGTGCTTTTATTTTAATTATCGGATTTTAATTGGATTTTATTTGCTGTTGAGTTTAAAATTTGCTGTTTAATTTATTTTAGTCGTTTTATGTTTTTATATCGTTTTCTGCGGAACAGTTTTTGGATCCCGGAAGTGAGGATTGGATCTCATTTCTTTTCTCTTCTCTTTTTCTTTTTCCCTTTTTCCTTTTCCTTTTTCTCCTTTTCTTTCCTTTTCTTCCTTTTTCTTCTTCTTTCTTCTCGTTTTCTCTCTCCCCGCGCGCTCCTCTCCATTTCTCCTTACCGCGCAGCCACCTTTGGCCGGCCATATCTTTGCCGTCAGGTGGAGGTGTCGTACACCACCCCCGCCATTCTCTTCCCCTCCCACCAGACTACATCCCCACCAATTTTTAGAGCCAACGGACTCACCGTTAGCCGCCACGCACGGCCTAAAGTTGCTGCCCCAGCCCAGTTTTCTCCTCTGTTTTTCCTTTCCGCGCAGCCTCCTTCGACCGCCCATATCTCCGCCGTCCGGTGGAGGTGTCATACACCACCCCCACCATTCTCTTCCCCTCACATCAGACTACAACCCCTCCAATTTTCAGGACTATCGGAGCCACCGTTAGCCGCCACGAGCCACTCAAAGTCGCGGCACCAACCCAGTTTTTCCCCTGTTACCGTTTTTCTTCCTCCGCCCAGAACCGCCACTTGCCGGTGGCGTGGCCTCCACCACCCACCCAGAAAACTTCCCCTCCCTCCGGTGCACCATCCCGCCAAAGATCTCCCCCAACCGGCCGGCCGTTTGGCCGGAAAAGCGCATCTAAGCCGCACGGTTTGTCACCGTTTTCGGCGCCGTCGCACCACCTCTGGCCACCATCTTTTCACCACTTCTTCCTCTACCTCTTGCCGACCTAACCCACCCATTTCCGGCCTAGATCGGCCACCGGAGCAACTCCCACGAGCTCAACTCCGATTTGCTCGTTTTTCGCTTCTACCGGCGTTTTCGCCGCCACCCACGGCCAAAACTCACTTCCACTATCTTCATAAACATCCCTAAACCATTCCCTATCAATTTGGTGTCTTGGTTTGTCCCCGGTCAAAAGTGGGTATTTTGCGACCCACTGCTACAGTGCATTTGCACTGTTACGTTGTTTTCCGCCCATCGTTTGCCGCGCGCCGAACCTTCTAAAAATCCTATATAGCTCTGTAAGTATTTTCTAAACTCTACTTTTAGATTTAAATATATTTTGCTCTTAAAATAATTTATTTGGTTGGTTTGCTGATTCCGGACTGAGTCCGAGGAGTTCGGGGGTCGGATGGATGGAGGACGGAGTTGCTTGATTTGTTGTTCTATGGTTGGTTGTATTTGTCGAGCATTGAAATTTGTATTTACATGGTGCATGCACGTGTATTTTATTTTAATTGAGAAAATCCTATTTTATTGGCGTAAATGGATTTT